>JACTAT010000110.1:470602-545964 GCA_014526335.1 Chrysaora quinquecirrha
TATGAAACTGCTTTTTCACGAGTAGATCAACAACATCTTCATTATCAAATTCAATGAAACAAAACCTACAAGAAGGAAAGGTTACAGACTTAGCTAGTTTTACTTTCTACAGATGAGGCAAAAAAAAGATATGACAAACATAACTGAGATATCTATACCTCTTCTTCTATCAGACCCCTTTTCAGAAATAAACTCTACTTGCTGTACCTAAAACGAGAGAAAAAATCTGAAGGTGCTGTAGCATTGTGGTCTAATCCAGGTGGCTTGTGGTGTCAGGAGCTGAGGGAGGTCAGCTTTGAGCCCCAGCTACGGTAATGTCACAGACAGGATAGAGGTCTCAATTACTTAACCTGCTACTGAGATCCTAGCCATTGGTGCTAAATACACCACTTCACCTCCCCCTTAACCTTCAGCATATAAAAATGACTCAGTTCTACTGTATCTAATTTATGGTTCATCTAATGCAATTCACAAGAAACAAATAATTGCATTCAAACAAGAAATTAACTACCAGAAATCAGAAATGTACAGAAAATATTAATTACTCACCGTCCCAAATTCCCCAAAATATTCCCTCAGTCTCTCTTCAGTTGTCTCTGGCTTGAGTCCACCGACAAAAACTTTCTTTGTTCTTATAGTTTCTGGCTATAAATCAATGGACAGAATCACAGTTATTGGCGAGTACCTTGATCAGTTAAGTTAAAGAAGAAAACACAGTGAGAGTTTCGAGTTAAAACATTTCAAGCAGCAAAAAGATTGGAAAGATATTTGACCATATAATAAAGCTTTTTCATTTGACACTCCTTAGAATATCAATGTCAGAATCATTGACTAAGGTGGATCAAAGTGCACCAGCCAGCAACTGAATATGAATAGTTATTGTGTTTTAACAAGCTTCTAGGATAGATAGCTAAATAGGCCCACGCATATGCTTTATTTGCAGGGTATGTGCTTAGCACAGGGGGAGAGGGGCACTGAATAGTTCAGGGCTCATCTAAGAATTATGACCTAGCCAAGTCTTTCCTTTCAGTATCATAACCCTTTGTGAATCCCTTAACCCTTTTGCCTCTAGCTTTGATCTTCAGAGAGCTGGCCACTTCCCTCACTCGTTCTGGCAAGTTTGACATTGGTTGGAATTGAACTCACAACGACAGATTGCCAGTTAGACATTCTCGATTTGCTATTCTCAAAGATAAAACAATAAAGCAATACCTTGGAGCAATACCTAGGGATACAACCGGAAGACCAATAGAATCGATCAAAGAGGTCTTCCTTCTTTAATAGTTTTGGCTCCCTAAACTATCTAGAATTAACAAAGTTTCTTTTTACCTTCAACTGTTTTTCTGCTTTCTTGGGATCAATCTAAATGAAAATAAATAGCATCATGGTCAAGAAAATCAAAATTTAGGATTCTAGTAGCTATACCAGTTGTCTTGTCCTGAAGCTATCATCACATGATGAGTATAATAGAATGCATACTCTGGGAACTCACTCCAAAACCAACTGAGGCAAGCACAATACAGAAAACTTCATACAAAACATGATGGTGATAGGTTAAATGGTTAAGAGTATGATGATAGGTAAACATACCTGTTTTCCATCTAACACATGAGGACAGGAGTCCAAAATCTGTGAATAAATAAGAACATATTAGATGATTATAAGTGTGGTATTTATGAGGATTACCAGACTGTTGCTTTTTTGTTACTTTATTTTGGTAGTAGGCTGTTTCTTCTAGCTTTTTCAGCCAATTTAGGCATTCTACAGTATGGATGCATGCCACATCCAGGCATGGGGCCCCTAGTCTATCTACACACGACAGAGCTGATTAGTCATTCTGGAGGATGGCAATGTTAGTTGTTTAGTCATCTTTAGTCACATTGTGAGAATTATGCAGAGGCAAGTCAATGGCAGTCTTTTTAAACTAAGGATTATTCAAGTGTCAATACTTACTTTCTGAGCAGAAGATTCATCTTTGAACTTAACAAAGCCAAATCCTCTGTGGATGGAAAAAATTGCAGGAATTGATAAATTTTGAAATTTGAATAGATCCATAAGGAAAGTGCACAAGTTTTACTGTTAATCCTCGAATTCTCTCTATTCTATTCTATGATTTATTTAATGTTAGTTTTAACAATAGTGATGTGACACTAACTTACACTAACATGAAGCAACTCCAGAGATTGCATTAGGTCATCATTTGTTGCAAAAGGAGCAAGCGAATTAGCTCCCTGGGGGCTTAATCATTTGTAATTATTTTGGAAGGGAGCTTATTTGAGGTGGGGGCTTATAAAATTAATCACAAAAGCATGATTTATCTTCAACTTTGAGATTCAATTTTTTTGTCAGAACTCAAAAAAGTACCAATATGGACTCAAAAGCCTACACCAACATGTCAGGGGGTGGGGCTTATTTGAGGGGGGGCTTTTCAACAATTTCTTGCCCTAGGGGGTTAATTCGAGGGGAGGGTTTATTCCCGGGGGCCAATTTGAGGATTTAGGGTATCAAAAGACAATAAGAGCATGACAGGTTTACCTCATTCTTTGAGTAACTTTGTCATATTTTAATTCAACTTTTGCAACTTCACCACCATGTTTTGTCATGTATTCTCTCAGTGATTCTAAATGGAAAAGAGAAGTAAATCAGTATAATTATCTGCAAAAGCTGGGTCCACATCTTGGACAAAAAACATATCATTTTGTACATTAGAAGCAATAGTTTTATTTACTTGAAATTTTGATAAAAACTCATCACATAAATTTACCTTCTGTTGTATCACTACTGATTCCTCCAACAAAAAGTTTTCTGAAACAAAGAGAGAAAATATTTAGAAACTAAGGAACTATTCTGGTATTTTCAAATAAGGCCTAATCCGTTAGCCTGCCAGGAGCATGGAGTTCAAAACTTTACCAGCATACTGGCTGGGATTATATACCTTACAGTAAATGACCACCAGCATCGAAATCTTTTGAAATCACAAAATATTGAGTTTTTGATGCTAAAATTGTACAAAGGATGCAAAACATTGTCAGGGCACAAAGTTTCATTCCCGTAGCACTTGTGTTCTTATGCCATCATAAGATTTTGCCCAGCAGTTATACACATGTGCTGGTCCATGTTTCTCATCGTGATCCTTGCATTAGGCAGCTTCTTTGCAGATTTGCTTGGCATTCTTTTTGGGCTCCACAGCATCATGGTTTTCAAGATGCTTTCTAGACAAGTCGGTTAACTATCAAGATGGCTAACTACCAAGTCTGTCAACCCCTATGGACAAGTTAGCCCACTGGAATGTCAGCCAGCAACATTATTTATTAGTTATTTTGTTACGTATATTGGGGCTGTGGCCTCCAAACACTTATTTTAACAGTGTAAATGTACAATTACATATTATTATATTTTAGTGGGCCAATTAGGTATGCGCTGACACGTGATTGGCTGACTTGTCTTCTTGTGCAATTTGGGTCAACTTTGTAGTGGGCCAACTTGTTCTGTTACCTTCAAGATGATTAGTTTCGAATCTTATAATGGATTGAGTGGTCAAAGTGTAACTGAAAGCCCTATCCGATACAAAATTCAAGGTGTGATGAGGCATGCAAGCAAAGTGTAACTGGGGATATAGTCCCAGGTAAGGGGGAATTCACTCCTTGGCAATTTGGTACATGTTTTTCGTAAATTTTACTGATTTCATGGCAATCCCTTGAACCTTTTGTTTCAACTGGAATCAAAAGGACGGTAACAGGTCAACTCCCCACACTGCCAACTTGCAGACTGAATTTCGAACTGGGGCAATTTGACCACCAAGCTACTTGACCTGAAATGTGTGGCAACTTGGTCGTGTGGCGAATTGCCAGTGTAGCGCGTTGATCAGAAACCAACAGGACGCCCTCTGCGGTGTGGCAGTCACCCAATAGGCAATACACATGCATCCTACACATAACCACGTACTAGATGCCCCCTTTAAAAGTTGAACAATCAAATAAAGCCACGAGAGTTTATTCGACTAATTGCGGTATGCTTCGGGTTGCAACAGAAATAACAGCGTTAAGCATGAAGACATGGTAACATAGCAGCAATAATTGAATTTAGGCCATTTAATTCAGAAATGAGCAATGCCGCAAAAAGCTTTTCTGCTTTGAGGTTTTCTCACCCACAATCATCATCTACTTGTGCTGCTGCTTGACTTGTTTGTTCTTTAGTATCTTCTGCTTGATCACCCATGTTAATAAACTTCTACAGGTCCAAAAATTGAAAGTTTCTTCGACGAGTTGTAACAATTTTACGAAGTTTGACAGCGAAAACGTGGAGAGGCCGCTCACTTGGAAGACTGGAAAGGATGCAAACACAAGTGAACCACGTGAGGCGTTTTGATTGATTTGATTGGTGGAATGGAAAAATGTATTGAATGGCGCTAAATAAATAATCACCATAATCATAATCATAAATCGTAAGTAACTTTCAAACATTCATAATCATAATTTTCAATATTCTTCATATATTTTTGGTTTTTAGTTGCAAATGCGAATTCGTTAATTTTTCTAATACAATTAATGAGTTTTATCTAGCAACATTGCAGCAGCAATTTCAATGATGAGCGCAAAATTCGTCCCGAAATTCTACTGGGTCGCACTTAATTGGGTTATTCGTTTCGTAGCTTAGCAAAAAAGTTTCTATTTTTCTTCACTCTGAAAACTTCTTCACACGGGAAATAGTGCCTGCTATCTTCTCTCCATCAAATTGTCTAAGTTTTTCACAGGTCCTCTTAAAAAATAACAGAAGTCATTCCTTAGTAGGTTTAACGTCGCTTGGTTGGTTTCTGCCAAATGGGTCCTTCCATACTTTCATTCCTAGAAACAAGAAAGTGATAAATAAGACGTCTTAAAACACTATCTCTGTTCATATAATTTTCTAGACTTAAAACTTGCATAAATATATTAAAAAATTTCATAAATAAATAAAATTTTGCAGACCACCCGGCTGTGTTTCTTCTTTGCTTTTTCCTTTTCTGTTAGTCTCTTGCATTTGATCTTAAAATGAAGCAGCTTATCCTCGAGATAAAAACGAACATAATGTTCGTTCCAGTGTTCTCCTTAAAACCAACAATATGTTCGTTTTTGAAGTAAGGAGCAGATGAGTGGTAACAACAGGGGAACAAGAGTTCCAAACGAATTTAGATTTGAAGGCCTAAATTGTGTTGCGAGAGTCGACTGTGTTGCTTGCTACTTTATCCGTACCGGTTACTGCCGAAGAATTGATATCAAGACTTAAGAACTTTTGTTACAGGTAGGGCTGTAGGATAACGAAGAAGATAAATATCAGGTAGTATTGCTAAAAGGAAAGGGCTGCACCTTGTTGGTTGTGTTTGGTGTGATGTGTGACTGTGTTAACTAGAAAAACATCTAGGAAGATGATAGTATAGTACCAAGGTGCATTGGTGATTTTGGCACATTTCAGTATAATGTCAGAAGATAGACTAACAACGAAACTTATTAATTATTAATTGTTAATTGTTATTATTATTGTTACTGTTATTACAATAAATCAATTCAGATATGTAGTAGTTAAATGTGAATAGGGCACTGGGCTCAAAAGCCATTTTGGTTCTACCCAGTATCCTAGGCCACAATGTCTTGCATGTAAATCGTTATTGTTTAAAAAGTAGTGTAATTGCTCTCATTGTTATTATTGGTAAGCACAAAATTGTAATCTTGTTGCTGAATATAAAATGAATTGAATTGAATTGAATTGTGTCTTGGGCTCTCTTGAACCCGGGTCTCAATGAACTCCTCACCACAAGTCAGCTGGATCACCATAACAACACAGAACCTTCAATGCCCTCCTCCTTTTCATGTTTTGTGTTGCCTATTTTGATTCTTTTTCTGTGCAAACCATATTTATAATATATATTTAATATGGTATGTTCTTATTCTGTTATTGTAAAAAGGTACAATTCTCAGATACAATTTTTCAACCAACAGGTCAAAGTTTTAAAGATAAGAATGCCAAAGGTGATTACATCTTTTCAGTGAAATTTTATTTTTACAGGATACAGTTTTAAGTAACCAGCCCTTAAACTAAGGATCCATAAGAATAGAGATCACGATTGATTAGGGACTTTGTAATATGTTGAATATTAACCTGTCAAAAATGTAAGCAGTATTCTAGATAGTACTCTTTTTATGTCACTAGCCAGGGTGGAATTCATGTAGCCTACGCCAGGGAAATCCGGCGTGGAGTTTTGAAAATTGTTGGCCTTCTGGCATGAATCTTTTAGAAAAACAATGGAAATCATTGTTATTTTCCTAATAGAACAGTTGATCTATTGTTTCTTTGGTGTGACAGCAGTTCTCTTTGGCGTAATCTCTGGCATCAAGATTGCATGATTGCATGGATTCCACCCTGTCACAAGTCTTTGACATACTGCAACAAGGTCAATACAATAGCAGGCAGTAGAGGAACCAGCTACACCATTCAGATTATGAGGAGGTCATGATCACATCTTACCTTTCAGCCCAAATGAGATAAAAATGTAACTCTTATGACATCAGGATAGAGAACATCCTTGATAAATACCTAGATTGATTTACAGTCAACACATCCTGAGCCAAATGCTTGTCGTTGTTAATAAATCACTTATAATATTTGCTGTTAAGGTTAGTCGATCATGTCCAGGCTGCCAAGCTGATATGCCAATAAGCTTAAAGAAGTGTAGAGGATGTGGACTGCAGCTGACCAAGAAGAAAGATTGTGTTAAAAGGAGGAATTAAACCAGCAATATAGTTCAACACCATACTACTATTTGAAAAATAAGATTAAGCAAAGGGTAATCCTTTTCATTATATTCTCTTAATATTACAAAATTTTGGTACTGTATCTGGACCTTGATATATCCAAATACATGTAATTGCTTTATTATAAGGTATGGTTTGCTCGTTAAAGAAAAAGCTTATGTAAAAGAATGAAACATTTTCAATTGAAAATACAACTTGTGTCAGCATTAATGAAAGGCTAGTTTTTTGTACATCTCCAAAGTCCTTAATATTGTTTTACTATTTCAGGCAGATATTATGTTTGCTAAAGACTCCGAAATTATCATTATTGGATACCATCACAATGAATCAAGGGACAATCTGTGGTCATATAGCCCTCCAGGAAGTATTGGATGTGAATTTTTGAAAGAGGAAGCTGGCCAGTATGCTGTACAGCTGTTTAAGAAATATGTTCTCCAAAAGGGGAAAGGTAAGCTTGTGTCTGTACGTTGATGGCTATTGCTGAGTTCCTTAATGCTGTGAAGAATATTTAACAAATGTTTTCATCATTGATATTAATTTTGTTATTCTTATAGCATTTAATGCTTTCCTTTAGCCTTTGAAAATAGTAATCAGCTAGCAACTCCTGCAACTGACCAATCAACTCAGTCGTGTAAGCAATGTTGCCATTATCATTTATTCAGACTTTGACATTGTCATTGATATAAATATCGCTATTCTTATAACATTTAATGCTTTTCTTTAGCCTCAGGGAATAATCGTCAGAATAATCAGCCGGAAACTCCTGCATCCGATCAATCAACTCAGTCGTGTAGGCAATTTTACCATTATTATTAATTCGGACGTTGACATTATCATTGATATGAATATCGCTATTCTTATAACATTTAATACTTTTCTTTAGCCTTTGGTAATAATATTCAGCATCATCAGCAAGCAACTCCTGCAACCGATCAATCAGCTCAGTCGTGTAAGCAATGTTACCATTATTATTAATTCGGACGTTGACATTATCATTGATATGAATATCGCTATTCTTATAACATTTAATACTTTTCTTTAGCCTTTGGTAATAATATTCAGCATCATCAGCAAGCAACTCCTGCAACCGATCAATCAGCTCAGTCGTGTAAGCAATGTTACCATTATTATTAATTCGGACGTTGACATTATCATTGATATGAATATCGCTATTCTTATAACATTTAATACTTTTCTTTAGCCTTTGGTAATAATATTCAGCATCATCGGCAAGCAACTCCTGCAACCGATCAATCAGCTCAGTCGTGTAAGCAATGTTACCATTATTATTAATTCGGACGTTGACATTATCATTGATATGAATATCGCTATTCTTATAACATTTAATACTTTTCTTTAGCCTTTGGTAATAATATTCAGCATCATCGGCAAGCAACTCCTGCAACCGATCAATCAGCTCAGTCGTGTAAGCAATGTTACCATTATTATTAATTCGGACGTTGACATTATCATTGATATGAATATCGCTATTCTTATAACATTTAATACTTTTCTTTAGCCTTTGGTAATAATATTCAGCATCATCGGCAAGCAACTCCTGCAACCGATCAATCAGCTCAGTCGTGTAAGCAATGTTACCATTATTATTTATTCGGACGTTGACATTATCATTGATATGAATATCGCTATTCTTATAACATTTAATACTTTTCTTTAGCCTTTGGTAATAATATTCAGCATCATCAGCAAGCAACTCCTGCAACCGATCAATCAGCTCAGTCGTGTAAGCAATGTTACCATTATTATTAATTCGGACGTTGACATTATCATAGATATGAATATCGCTATTCTTATATCATTTCATACTTTTCTTTAGCCTTTGGTAATAATATTCAGCATCATCAGCAAGCAACTCCTGCAACCGATCAATCAGCTCAGTCGTGTAAGCAATGTTACCATTATTATTAATTCGGACGTTGACATTATCATTGATATGAATATCGCTATTCTTATAACATTTAATACTTTTCTTTAGCCTTTGGTAATAATATTCAGCATCATCGGCAAGCAACTCCTGCAACCGATCAATCAGCTCAGTCGTGTAAGCAATGTTACCATTATTATTTATTCGGACGTTGACATTATCATTGATATGAATATCGCTATTCTTATATCATTTCATACTTTTCTTTAGCCTTTGGTAATAATATTCAGCATCATCAGCAAGCAACTCCTGCAACCGATCAATCAGCTCAGTCGTGTAAGCAATGTTACCATTATTATTAATTCGGACGTTGACATTATCATTGATATGAATATCGCTATTCTTATATCATTTCATACTTTTCTTTAGCCTTTGGTAATAATATTCAGCATCATCAGCAAGCAACTCCTGCAACCGATCAATCAGCTCAGTCGTGTAAGCAATGTTACCATTATTATTAATTCGGACGTTGACATTATCATTGATATGAATATCGCTATTCTTATAACATTTAATACTTTTCTTTAGCCTTTGGTAATAATATTCAGCATCATCGGCAAGCAACTCCTGCAACCGATCAATCAGCTCAGTCGTGTAAGCAATGTTACCATTATTATTTATTCGGACGTTGACATTATCATTGATATGAATATCGCTATTCTTATATCATTTCATACTTTTCTTTAGCCTTTGGTAATAATATTCAGCATCATCAGCAAGCAACTCCTGCAACCGATCAATCAACTCTGTCGTGTAAGCAATGTCACCATTATTATTTATTCCTATTGTGTTAAGCTTGTGCACAAGCCTACCGATTCAGATCTATTCTTGGAGTTTCCCTTCGCTTAAATCCTGACCCTGTTTACACGAGAGAAACAGGATCGGCGCTGCTCCTATGCAGAGCCATTTTGCCTTAAAAACGCCTTCCATTTACACGGGATCTCTTGGATCCCTTTCTTTTTTGGCTCTGTTTAGAGCAAGTTCTGGATCTTTTCAGAAGTTGTGCCAGCTCGTCTCTGTTTCTGTTATCACGTGTAAACGCTTTAGATCAATTCCAAACGTTGATATTGAAAGATGTAAAATAGGCAGTAAACCTAAGTGATATTTCGTCTTAGTAGCTACACTTGTCCTGAATGTTCTGTAGTGATGAAGCTTGCACATTTCTTTGCATATTTCTAGCACCGATGTATATAATTCGATATTTATCTTTTTATCGCTTATTACTATACTATATTTTATATGATTTTATTACTATATTTTAGCTTTAGGAAATGTTCTACAAGATCAAGTGGCCACTCAAGCCCACCCATCTACTCTTTCATGTAAGCTATGTGCCAATGATATCCTTTTTTTGCTATGTTCTTCAGCATAACGTTCCTTATATGGAAATTGCATTTTGTCGCTTTTATTTCGTTAATTTCATTCACTTTAGGATGCTATCCGCATCATCAATAATTGTTCGATTTTCTGAGTTTATTTTATTGTAGGGGTTACGTACGTCTTGGATGGTTATCCTGTTGCTGTAGGCCAGCATGATTCTGCAATCACCGCTGTAGATAACAAGCCTATACCAGAAGAATTAGCTTGTGTAAGAATTGTAACGTTCCGAAAAGAGAAGTGCCCTCAGCTGAAATGTGGGGAAATTTTTTGTTTGCCGAAACACCAGTTGTTGAGGTTGGTTTTCGATGACAAGGGAAATAAGATTTTCAAAAACTTTTCGTCGAATCATACGGAATAAGATTAATTCTTAATCCAAGCTCTATTTTTATACTGAACACTCTGCTCATATACTTAAATTTCAAATTTCGTTACTTTGTTTTATATTGTGCATTTGTGTCTACAGCTATTTGGACTTGAACTAGTCATCCCTTTTAGAGGAAATGTCACGAATTATTCTGAGCAGCTTACAACCGTTTTCGAGGACGGTAATTTGCACCTGAATATGAATTTCGGCAAATAGGGTGACCTCTTTTAGAAGAAACGACTGGTGCATGCCCAATTGCTGTTATGCTCTACAAATACGCAAGTGAAACCCGTGCAACCAGTGAGTGGTGTATTTTAACTTACTTGAAACGAATAAATGTCAAATTACCATACATGTTGTCTGGAATTCTGTTTATTAATGCTACCATTTGAATCAACGAGTCTAAATCCTTTTCAGTTGCTATCATAACTGCGCCACCAGATTTCCCCATGAAGGCATGTGCATGCGTGTCCAAAAACGCTACAGATTTCCCATCGGAGCAAAACACTGACGTTTTCTCGTTACATGTGAACATGACTGCGAATCGTTGTTCAAAACTGATCAACAACTCCAGTTGGCTTTTTAATGTTGAGGGATAATGTTCATTTTTAATTGAAACGGGTATTTCCTCCCTCAAAGCAAACGGGCAAACGAATTTCAGGCAATCCGCTACTTCTGCAATCGAACAATAGCGATGTGGTAAGCTCCTTCTGTAATAATCATACAAGCGATTACCTTGCTCTATTCCAGAAACTATGCCACCCTCGATAAATGAGTTGTGGGTGTTTTCGTCAAAAATTGAATTCCCCAGAACGTACCTGTTCTTCAGAAAATACTTTGCGAAGATGATGCAAATAAATGCGCATGCATTACTGCCATTCCTTCCTCTGTACTTGCCCTGGGAAAATCTCTCTTCGAACATCATCAAATACCCATCTCTCTGTGAATTTAGATGTGAAATGTAGGCATATCTGGGAGTCTTGAATTGTGGTTTTTCAAGGCTGATTATTATCCCGCTTTCATCATCTTCACTTTCATCAGTATCATCTGCATTATCCAACATGCAACAGTAGGAATCGCCAATGCGCAGTGATCTTACCATATCAGGTTGAGGAACGTTCTCTGCAGCAAGTTCTTCTTCAGTAGTATTTCCTGCAGCTAAAGAAATCTCTTGGAGTGTGGCTTCTGCATTCACACATCTTTCGCCAATCATCGTTCCTTCAACCGTTACTTGTGCTTCCGGAATCTCCCTTTCGACACAAGCTTCTTTCTCTTCTTCAACCGCAGTTACTCCTTCAGCAATTGCGCTTTCCACTGCAACCTCTGCATCGGCCGTTAATCTTTCGCTGTTTGACGGCAAGGTAGGTGTAGAATTTTCTGCCATGAAGCATTTTAAACCATGTTCCAACATTGACTTGGCAAAGAAAATACCTTTATCTAGGAGCGCCATTATACTTTTTCTATAAGAAGGGTCATTTCTTAATGGCGAAGATACTGTTTCGTATCGCTGGAAAGGAAAATCAAGATTAAACTTATCTAGGATGAGCCTCAAGGTGTGGCGGGTAAAGAAGAAGTTATAATTTGTAAGATCATTGAAAGGAAACCCTAAGATTGCAAATATTCTAAGTCCCAACACTTTACAGTGAAGAAATTTAATTTGTCACCAATGTTGGGACATGTATACATGTATTTATAAATATTTATAAATGTTTTGGTGTTTTATCATTGTTGTTCAATAGACTCTGACCGCTGTCCATAATGTTGGTCCGAGGATAACAGAACAAAAGGGTCATAATTGAAAGGGCTTGGAAAATTTTCACAAGATTAACTCACCGTTGACCCAGTCGTTTCTGCTTGGTATGATCTTTCTTGCACATCTGATTCAGTTCCTACAAAGAAAACTTTCTAATCAAGAACTTTCCAATCCGCTGTTGGAAGATGCACCATATCGTTTTGTAAGATCATATTTGTAAGATCATACTGCCGTTTCACAAGAAGAAATCTTTAGGTAACTATTTCAATGTTGAATTTCATTGAAGAGAGATGTTGCTCATTAGAAAGAATAAGGTAACAAGCAACAAAAAGAATTAGGCTTTTTCGATTGAAAGACGTGATTGAACGCAATCAAACGCTGAATTCTTGAACTTGCAAAGCAACAGAAAACAAAAAAGCACTATAAAATACACTTGGTCGTATTGTTCAACAAGTCTCTGAGGACAACACAAGTAAACGATAGAATAATTAAGCGTAACACAGTTAAGCGAAAGATTCGGGAAGAAGCGTTCATCACCGTTGATTACCTGATACTTGATTCGATAACTCTTTCCGTTTGCTTTCCAAGTTTGGAAGGACGATCTCCGAATAATACCGCAGGTAATTTGCTTTCTCACTATCTAATATCTTCAGCTCTTCCACACACCTGTCATCAAACATAAGTCTATCGACCAAATGCCGCTTGTTGCTAATTGATATGCCTAAAACAAATGAAGATGTGCCTATTAGTTATCAGATGCCATCCCCACACTACTTGAATCATCTGTGGAAATAAATATTGCGAATACCAGTACAAGCATCCATGATGGATATAGATAATACTCATATTTATAAGAGTACTATATAAATATATATCAATGAAATATTCTTCTAAGGTCGGTTTGCTCTACATCAGTTGAAGGTCTGGGGATGCAAGCCCTCCTTTTCACTTAATGTTCCATCCTTTAAATAAGGTCCGGAATGGTCAATTTTATGAACAATATGAAATTTGTGCTTATGCCCCACCAGTCGAAATGTGCACAACTGGACTAGGCTAATTTAGGTTAATTCCGTCAGTTTTCTGAAGTAATTTCCAGAAACCAACCATGTCGAAGAGGCTGCATCGGACCATTTTCCCTTTGATTATCATATTTGGACAGACTGTTTAAAAAATACCAAGGATTTGATGTTTATATAATTACTCCGTTAACGTCGCAGGAGGTTTTTGCCCGTTGGGGGGGGGGGGGTACATGACCTATATTTGGACTAGGTCGCACTGCCCAATTTTGCAGGCCCGCACCCACTTATAATGAAGATAATGTAGAACACAGACCCTATTTCATGAGTAATAGTAACCGGAATATGAGCGTAATACGGCTTTCTAGGCCTTATAATTATTTTAGATCATACCTCGAACATCGACGCGATTGAAAATCGATGCAAAAGTCTAATATTCGAGTTTTCTTCAATTTCCACCTATGTTTATGAGTTTTTGGTTAAAATCCCCCGGGGGGGATACTTAATATAATTTGGGTACGGGTATGTGCCGCCTTTATGGGTGGGTTTTTGGCACTGACATTCTGTAAACATGGGTATGATTGAAACCAAATTGGAAATTGAGGAAAACTCGAACATTTTACTTTTTTTAGTCATAAAAGTGTTAAAATCGCGACAAAGATCTTTAAAGTACGATTGAAAGTAATCATAAGGCCTAAAAAGCCTTACACTTTTTTTCAATAAGCAACTGGACTCAGGTCCAGCCCCTCGAAGTTGCTTAACAGTTTGCAAAAAATAATAGGCTAGCTACCACCCCCTACCCCCAAAACCCGTTTATTTGCATGTTCCCGACAAGAGGAAGCTAGTAAAGCAATCCCAGAAAGTCATTGTCTTCATTAAATGCTTTTTGCAGGAAAAACATCCCTTATTCCAGCCCTAGTTGCTTATTGACTTGTTGCTTATTGAAAAAAAGTGTATTACGCTTATATTCCGCAAATTATTAATCGTAAAATAAGGTCTATGTTCCACAATATATACATTATAAGTGGGTGGGTCTGCGAAATTCGGGCGGCACATCCCCTTCCAAACATAGGTCGTGTACCCCCCAGGTTAAAATCATGTTTAGAGAATTCAGAGAAACCCACCCATATGGGCGGCACATACCCGTACCCAAATTATGTAATGTACCCCAGGGACTTTTTGCTCATGTAATCTTTGTCCATCTAGGTATTCTGGGTCATAGGAAAGCTACATGTCTATATACCGTTGGAATATGTCTGCGCCTCAAGATTGTCAGAAATCATCTCAGATAAAGTGATGGGATCTTTTTTCAAATCTCCAGCGATTTCGTTGTAAATACAAACTAGCTCGTTGAGTTCATCTTTTGCTGCTCGAGCATTTCTTTGCATTCGAGTGTATTCTTTACTTGTATCTTTGTGAAAACAAATAAGAAAAGAATTGTTACTTGAGTTGTGGTAAACGTATATAGGAAACTAGCTGCTAGACGTGGGAAAAATTGGGAAAAATTATTTTTCATCAAGAAACAATGCGCATGGGGTCTTCT
Source organism: Chrysaora quinquecirrha (assembly GCA_014526335.1). Lineage (NCBI taxonomy): Eukaryota > Metazoa > Cnidaria > Scyphozoa > Semaeostomeae > Pelagiidae > Chrysaora > Chrysaora quinquecirrha. Next base: position 485,392 of record JACTAT010000110.1, read on the forward strand.
ACTTTGCGGTAAAAGAAAAAGGGATCACTTCAAAGTAGTCCTTTTGTACTCATATAGAAAATTGGAAATACAACTGAAGAAAAAATATCAACATCTTGTATTTACTCGATTTCCCTCTTTGTTACAATATTTTCCATGTTGCTTAAAAGTTGGGCAGAAAAAAGTCCTGTTCGAAGGGGGGTTAGGAGGCTGGAGCTCCCAAATAGTTTCGAAGACAATCAAATCATAAATTGTTGCCTCATCAAATACTTTTTAACTGTTCAGCCCCCCTCCCATGAGAGATTCTTTCTGTTGGCTTTGAAATGCCAACTTTAGCAGGCATAGCCATAGTAACTTAAATTTGTCTAGGCATTTGTTTCTCAACAGCGAACCATACCTGAAACTTTTCTTGCATTGGAAGTAATATTTTCAATTGACAGGTGTTTGGAGTTAATTGAGTACCACAGCGACTTCATAATTTTTGCTTTTAGGCTGTCTAAGGAATCTTGGCTTGGCTGACCCATTTCTGTTTTCCAATGCGATACCTTTTCTTGCATTTTCGCAAGCTTCGCAGCATCTCTTTTCGGTCTCTTGGCTGATAACGTTGCTATATAATAGCTATCAAGCTTTTCAATTCTTTTTGATAGGTGGCATCAATAGCATGCGGTAAAGAATCGAGACAAACCAGCTCAGCAGAAGTTAAACAATACTGCTCCATTTTAGTATGGTTGCGACAGCTACTTTGTGCATCCTTTTTTTCTGTGAGGTAAGGCAATAATCATAAGAGTTTCTAAGTAAGTTGACATGATCTCTGGGTCACAAGACTGCTACAGTTATTGTTTCTGCTATTGTTTCTGCTTAAAATTTGGACAATGACCCAATTCTTCCTTCAACAACCCAACCCCACCCTCTTGCGTGGAGTAAACAGATAACATGGTTCGGCCATGGATGTAGCCGTAAAGTAAGTCCTAGGAAAATCCTACCCCGTCGGTGCTGACGATCTAAATCGGTCTTTCAGCGACTCTGCACTAAAAATTTTCAACAAATAATGAAACATTATTGGAAGTAATACTCTGCTTTGCTGAAGGAATGCATTAGAATATTACCCCTAGCATAGCTTTGCAAATCTTGCAGCCAGAGCTTGTGATCAACAAGATCCATCCCAATCTTTTCTTTGCTGCAAAACTGTTTTAATTCTTTCATTGACTGCTCCTTTGATTTTACCACCTGTTTGAAAGACAGTACCGATTTTCATTAGCCGTCTACAACGCTTTCATACCGACGTTTTGGGGTAATGGGCAATAAAAGGTTACCGAGAAGAAGCGCAATATAGCATTTTGTTGTAATTGACAATATGGGCTACTGAGATAGAAGGCAATAGCTGAGCAACCCTTTTCAGAAATAAACTCTACTTGCTGTACCTAAAACGAGAGAAAAAAATCTGAAGGTGCTGTAGCATTGTGGTCTAATCCAGGTGGCTTGTGGTGTCAGGAGCTGAGGGAGGTCAGCTTTGAGCCCCAGCTACGGTAATGTCACAGACAGGATAGAGGTCTCAATTACTTAACCTGCTACTGAGATCCTAGCCATTGGTGCTAAATACACCACTTCACCTCCCCCTTAACCTTCAGCATATAAAAATGACTCAGTTCTACTGTATCTAATTTATGGTTCATCTAATGCAATTCACAAGAAACAAATAATTGCATTCAAACAAGAAATTAACTACCAGAAATCAGAAATGTACAGAAAATATTAATTACTCACCGTCCCAAATTCCCCAAAATATTCCCTCAGTCTCTCTTCAGTTGTCTCTGGCTTGAGTCCACCGACAAAAACTTTCTTTGTTCTTATAGTTTCTGGCTATAAATCAATGGACAGAATCACAGTTATTGGCGAGTACCTTGATCAGTTAAGTTAAAGAAGAAAACACAGTGAGAGTTTCGGAGTTAAAAACATTTCAAGCAGCAAAAAAGATTGGAAAGATATTTGACCATATAATAAAGCTTTTTTCATTTGACACTCCTTAGAATATCAATGTCAGAATCATTGACTAAGGTGGATCAAAGTGCACCAGCCAGCAACTGAATATGAATAGTTATTGTGTTTTAACAAGCTTCTAGGATAGATAGCTAAATAGGCCCACGCATATGCTTTATTTGCAGGGTATGTGCTTAGCACAGGGGGAGAGGGCACTGAATAGTTCAGGGCTCATCTAAGAATTATGACCTAGCCAAGTCTTTCCTTTCAGTATCATAACCCTTTGTGAATCCCTTTAACCCTTTTGCCTCTAGCTTTGATCTTCAGAGAGCTGGCCACTTCCCTCACTCGTTCTGGCAAGTTTGACATTGGTTGGAATTGAACTCACAACGACAGATTGCCAGTTAGACATTCTCGATTTGCTATTCTCAAAGATAAAACAATAAAGCAATACCTTGGAGCAATACCTAGGGATACAACCGGAAGACCAATAGAATCGATCAAAGAGGTCTTCCTTCTTTAATAGTTTTGGCTCCCTAAACTATCTAGAATTAACAAAGTTTCTTTTTACCTTCAACTGTTTTTCTGCTTTCTTGGGATCAATCTAAATGAAAATAAATAGCATCATGGTCAAGAAAATCAAAATTTAGGATTCTAGTAGCTATACCAGTTGTCTTGTCCTGAAGCTATCATCACATGATGAGTATAATAGAATGCATACTCTGGGAACTCACTCCAAAACCAACTGAGGCAAGCACAATACAGAAAACTTCATACAAAACATGATGGTGATAGGTTAAATGGTTAAGAGTATGATGATAGGTAAACATACCTGTTTTCCATCTAACACATGAGGACAGGAGTCCAAAATCTGTGAATAAATAAGAACATATTAGATGATTATAAGTGTGGTATTTATGAGGATTACCAGACTGTTGCTTTTTTGTTACTTTATTTTGGTAGTAGGCTGTTTCTTCTAGCTTTTTCAGCCAATTTAGGCATTCTACAGTATGGATGCCACATCCAGGCATGGGGCCCTAGTCTATCTACACACGACAGAGCTGATTAGTCATTCTGGAGGATGGCAATGTTAGTTGTTTAGTCATCTTTAGTCACATTGTGAGAATTATGCAGAGGCAAGTCAATGGCAGTCTTTTAAAAACTAAGGATTATTCAAGTGTCAATACTTACTTTCTGAGCAGAAGATTCATCTTTGAACTTAACAAAGCCAAATCCTCTGTGGATGGAAAAAATTGCAGGAATTGATAAATTTTGAAATTTGAATAGATCCATAAGGAAAGTGCACAAGTTTTACTGTTAATCCTCAATTCTATTCTATTCTATTGATTTATTTAATGTTAGTTTTGACAATAGTGATGTGACACTAATTTACACTAACATGAAGCAACTTCAGAGATTGCATTAGGTCATTATTTGTTGCAAAAGGAGCTAGCGCATTAGCTCCTGGGGCTTAATCATTTGTAATTATTTTGGAAGGAGCTTATTTGAGGTGGGGCTTATAAAATTAATCACAAAAGCATGATTTATCTTCAACTTTGAGATTCAATTTTTTGTCAGAACTCAAAAAAGTACCAATATGGACTCAAAAGCCTACACCAACATGTCAGGGGGTGGGGCTTATTTGAGGGGGGCTTTCAACAATTTCTTGCCCTAGGGGGTTAATTCGAGGGGAGGGTTTATTCCCGGGGGCCAATTTGAGGATTTAGGGTATCAAAAGACAATAAGAGCATGACAGGTTTACCTCATTCTTTGAGTAACTTTGTCATATTTTAATTCAACTTTTGCAACTTCACCACCATGTTTTGTCATGTATTCTCTCAGTGATTCTAAATGGAAAAGAGAAGTAAATCAGTATAATTATCTGCAAAAGCTGGGTCCACATCTTGGACAAAAACATATCATTTTGTACATTAGAAGCAATAGTTTTATTTACTTGAAATTTTGATAAAACTCATCACATAAATTTACCTTCTGTTGTATCACTACTGATTCCTCCAACAAAAGTTTTCTGAAACAAAGAGAGAAAATATTTAGAAACTAAGGAACTATTCTGGTATTTTCAAATAAGGCCTAATCCGTTAGCCTGCCAGGAGCATGGAGTTCAAAACTTTACCAGCATACTGGCTGGGATTATATACCTTTACAGTAAATGACCACCAGCATCGAAATCTTTTGAAATCACAAAATATTGAGTTTTGATGCTAAAATTGTACAAAGGATGCAAAACATTGTCAGGGCACAAAGTTTCATTCCCGTAGCACTTGTGTTCTTATGCCATCATAAGATTTTGCCCAGCAGTTATACACATGTGCTGGTCCATGTTTCTCATCGTGATCCTTGCATTAGGCAGCTTCTTTGCAGATTTGCTTGGCATTCTTTTTGGGCTCCACAGCATCATGGTTTTCAAGATGCTTTCTAGACAAGTCGGTTAACTATCAAGATGGCCAACTACCAAGTCTGTCAACCCCTATGGACAAGTTAGCCCACTGGAATGTCAGCCAGCAACATTATTTATTAGTTATTTTGTTACGTATATTGGGGCTGTGGCCTCCAAACACTTATTTTAACAGTGTAAATGTACAATTACATATTATTATATTTTAGTGGGCCAATTAGGTATGCGCTGACACGTGATTGGCTGACTTGTCTTCTTGTGCAATTTGGGTCAACTTTGTAGTGGGCCAACTTGTTCTGTTACCTTCAAGATGATTAGTTTCGAATCTTATAATGGATTGAGTGGTCAAAGTGTAACTGAAAGCCCTATCCGATACAAAATTCAAGGTGTGATGAGGCATGCAAGCAAAGTGTAACTGGGGATATAGTCCCAGGTAAGGGGGAATTCACTCCTTGGCAATTTGGTACATGTTTTTCGTAAATTTTACTGATTTCATGGCAATCCCTTGAACCTTTTGTTTCAACTGGAATCAAAAGGACGGTAACAGGTCAACTCCCCACACTGCCAACTTGCAGACTGAATTTCGAACTGGGGCAATTTGACCACCAAGCTACTTGACCTGAAATGTGTGGCAACTTGGTCGTGTGGCGAATTGCCAGTGTAGCGCGTTGATCAGAAACCAACAGGACGCCCTCTGCGGTGTGGCAGTCACCCAATAGGCAATACACATGCATCCTACACATAACCACGTACTAGATGCCCCCTTTAAAAGTTGAACAATCAAATAAAGCCACGAGAGTTTATTCGACTAATTGCGGTATGCTTCGGGTTGCAACAGAAATAACAGCGTTAAGCATGAAGACATGGTAACATAGCAGCAATAATTGAATTTAGGCCATTTAATTCAGAAATGAGCAATGCCGCAAAAGCTTTTCTGCTTTGAGGTTTTCTCACCCACAATCATCATCTACTTGTGCTGCTGCTTGACTTGTTTGTTCTTTAGTATCTTCTGCTTGATCACCCATGTTAATAAACTTCTACAGGTCCAAAAATTGAAAGTTTCTTCGACGAGTTGTAACAATTTTACGAAGTTTGACAGCGAAAACGTGGAGAGGCCGCTCACTTGGAAGACTGGAAAAGATGCAAACACAAGTGAACCACGTGAGGCGTTTTGATTGATTTGATTGGTGGAATGGAAAAATGTATTGAATGGCGCTAAATAAATAATCACCATAATCATAATCATAAATCGTAAGTAACTTTCAAACATTCATAATCATAATTTTCAATATTCTTCATATATTTTTGGTTTTTAGTTGCAAATGCGAATTCGTTAATTTTTCTAATACAATTAATGAGTTTTATCTAGCAACATTGCAGCAGCAATTTCAATGATGAGCGCAAAATTCGTCCCGAAATTCTACTGGGTCGCACTTAATTGGGTTATTCGTTTTCGTAGCTTAGCAAAAAGTTTCTATTTTCTTCACTCTGAAAACTTCTTCACACGGGAAATAGTGCCTGCTATCTTCTCTCCATCAAATTGTCTAAGTTTTCACAGGTCCTCTTAAAAATAACAGAAGTCATTCCTTAGTAGGTTTAACGTCGCTTGGTTGGTTTCTGCCAAATGGGTCCTTCCATACTTTCATTCCTAGAAACAAGAAAGTGATAAATAAGACGTCTTAAAACACTATCTCTGTTCATATAATTTTCTAGACTTAAAACTTGCATAAATATATTAAAAAATTTCATAAATAAATAAAATTTTGCAGACCACCCGGCTGTGTTTCTTCTTTGCTTTTTCCTTTTCTGTTAGTCTCTTGCATTTGATCTTAAAATGAAGAAGAAATTGTCAGCAAAATAGCTACTGACTTCATTGCGAAAGCTATCCTTGCCTATAAGTTGTTAGGCCCATGCCTAGGCCCTTGTGGGCCTAATAGGCCTAAGTAATTGACACAAGATTGGCTTAAATCTGTGCGCAAAGTACTCTTTAAACACAAAACCTACTGTATGTCGCTGAGTTCATCTTTGGATACACATAAATTGGTAGCAAAGCCAGCCCGATGGCTCCAAACAAACCTCAATGACTAATATTTCGCGCTTACCCATTGCAAGAGAGGCACTAGGCCTAGACTTATTACCTGAGTCCCAGTTATCGCTCACCAGACCGAGACTACATCAAACCGAGATCGCTCAAACTGGGACTCATAATACAGGTTGTCCTCGAGATAAAAACGAACATAATGTTCGTTCCAGTGTTCTCCTTAAAACCAACAATATGTTTGTTTTTGAAGTAAGGAGCAGATGAGTGGTAACAACAGGGAACAAGAGTTCCAAACGAATTTAGATTTGAAGGCCTAAATTGTGTTGCGAGAGTCGACTGTGTTGCTTGCTACTTTATCCGTACCGGTTACTGCCGAAGAATTGATATCAAGACTTAAGAACTTTTGTTACAGGTAGGGCTGTAGGATAACGAAGAAGATAAATATCAGGTAGTATTGCTAAAAGGAAAGGGCTGCACCTTGTTGGTTGTGTTTGGTGTGATGTGTGACTGTGTTAACTAGAAAAACATCTAGGAAGATGATAGTATAGTACCAAGGTGCATTGGTGATTTTGGCACATTTCAGTATAATGTCAGAAGATAGACTAACAACGAAACTTATTAATTATTAATTGTTAATTGTTATTATTATTGTTACTGTTATTACAATAAATCAATTCAGATATGTAGTAGTTAAATGTGAATAGGGCACTGGGCTCAAAAGCCATTTTTGGTTCTACCCACCAGTATCCTAGGCCACAATGTAAATGTAAATCCTTATTGTTTAAAAAGTAGTGTAATTGCTCTCATTGTTATTATTGGTAAGCACAAAATTGTAATCTTGTTGCTGAATATAAAATGAATTGAATTGAATTGAATTGTGTCTTGGGCTCTCTTGAACCCGGGTCTCAATGAACTCCTCACCACAAGTCAGCTGGATCACCATAACAACACAGAACCTTCAATGCCCTCCTCCTTTTCATGTTTTGTGTTGCCTATTTTGATTCTTTTTCTGTACAAACCATATTTATAATATATATTTAATATGGTATGTTCTTATTCTGTTATTGTAAAAAGGTACAATTCTCAGATACAATTTTTCAACCAACAGGTCAAAGTTTTAAAGATAAGAATGCCAAAGGTGATTACATCTTTTCAGTGAAATTTTATTTTTTACAGGATACAGTTTTAAGTAACCAGCCCCTTAAACTAAGGATCCATAAGAATAGAGATCACGATTGATTAGGGACTTTGTAATATGTTGAATATTAACCTGTCAAAAATGTAAGCAGTATTCTAGATAGTACTCTTTTTATGTCACTAGCCAGGGTGGAATTCATGTAGCCTATGCCAGGGAAATCCGGCGTGGAGTTTTGAAAATTGTTGGCCTTCTGGCATGAATCTTTTAGAAAAACAATGGAAATCATTGTTATTTTCCTAATATAACAGTTGATCTATTGTTTCTTTGGCGTGACAGCAGTTCTCTTTGGCGTAATCTCCGGCATCAAGATTGCATGATTGCATGGATTCCACCCTGTCACAAGTCTTTCACATACTGCAACAAGGTCAATACAATAGCAGGCAGTAGAGGAACCAGCTACACCATTCAGATTATGAGGAGGTCATGATCACATCTTACCTTTCAGCCCAAATGAGATAAAAATGTAACTCTTATGACATCAGGATAGAGAACATCCTTGATAAATACCTAGATAGATTTACAGTCAACACATCCTGAGCCAAATGCTTGTCGTTGTTAATAAATCACTTATAATATTTGCTGTTAAGGTTAGTCGATCATGTCCAGGCTGCCAAGCTGATATGCCAATAAGCTTAAAGAAGTGTAGAGGATGTGGACTGCAGCTGACCAAGAAGAAAGATTGTGTTAAAAAGGAGGAATTAAACCAGCAATATAGTTCAACACCATACTACTATTTGAAAAATAAGATTAAGCAAAGGGTAATCCTTTTCATTATATTCTCTTAATATTACAAAATTTTGGTACTGTATCTGGACCTTGATATATCCAAATACATGTAATTGCTTTATTATAAGGTATGGTTTGCTCGTTAAAGAAAAAGCTTATGTAAAAGAATGAAACATTTTCAATTGAAAAATACAACTTGTGTCAGCATTAATGAAAGGCTAGTTTTTTGTACATCTCCAAAGTCCTTAATATTGTTTTACTATTTCAGGCAGATATTATGTTTGCTAAAGACTCCGAAATTATCATTATTGGATACCATCACAATGAATCAAGGGACAATCTGTGGTCATATAGCCCTCCAGGAAGTATTGGATGTGAATTTTTGAAAGAGGAAGCTGGCCAGTATGCTGTACAGCTGTTTAAGAAATATGTTCTTCAAAAGGGGAAAGGTAAGCTTGTGTCTGTACGTTGATGGCTATTGCTGAGTTCCTTAATGCTGTGAAGAATATTTAACAAATGTTTTCATCATTGATATTAATTTTGTTATTCTTATAGCATTTAATGCTTTCCTTTAGCCTTTGAAAATAGTAATCAGCTAGCAACTCCTGCAACTGACCAATCAACTCAGTCGTAAGCAATGTTGCCATTATCATTTATTCAGACTTTGACATTGTCATTGATATAAATATCGCTATTCTTATAACATTTAATGCTTTTCTTTAGCCTCAGGGAATAATCGTCAGAATAATCAGCCGGAAACTCCTGCATCCGATCAATCAACTCAGTCGTGTAGGCAATTTTACAATTATTATTATTTATTCAGATTTTGACATTATCATTGATATGAATATCGCTATTCTTATAACATTTAATACTTTTCTTTAGCCTTTGGTAATAATATTCAGCATCATCAGCAAGCAACTCCTGCAACCGGTCAATCAGCTCAGTCGTGTAAGCAATGTTACCATTATTATTTATTCGGACGTTGACATTATCATTGATATGAATATCGCTATTCTTATAACATTTAATACTGTTCTTTAGCCTCTGGTAATAATATTCAGCATCATCAGCAAGCAACTCCTGCAACCGATCAATCAGCTCAGTCGTGTAAGCAATGTTACCATTATTATTAATTCGGACGTTGACATTATCATTGATATGAATATCGCTATTCTTATAACATTTAATACTTTTCTTTAGCCTTTGGTAATAATATTCAGCATCATCAGCAAGCAACTCCTGCAACCGGTCAATCAGCTCAGTCGTGTAAGCAATGTTACCATTATTATTTATTCGGACGTTGACATTATCATTGATATGAATATCGCTATTCTTATAACATTTAATACTTTTCTTTAGCCTTTGGTAATAATATTCAGCATCATCAGCAAGCAACTTCTGCAACCGGTCAATCAGCTCAGTCGTGTAAGCAATGTTACCATTATTAATTATTCGGACGTTGACATTATCATTGATATGAATATCGCTATTCTTATAACATTTAATACTTTTCTTTAGCCTTTGGTAATAATATTCAGCATCATCAGCAAGCAACTTCTGCAACCGGTCAATCAGCTCAGTCGTGTAAGCAATGTTACCATTATTATTTATTCGGACGTTGACATTATCATTGATATGAATATCGCTATTCTTATAACATTTAATACTTTTCTTTAGCCTTTGGTAATAATATTCAGCATCATCAGCAAGCAACTTCTGCAACCGGTCAATCAGCTCAGTCGTGTAAGCAATGTTACCATTATTAATTATTCGGACGTTGACATTATCATTGATATGAATATCGCTATTCTTATAACATTTAATACTGTTCTTTAGCCTTTGGTAATAATATTCAGCATCATCAGCAAGCAACTCCTGCAACCGGTCAATCAGCTCAGTCGTGTAAGCAATGTTACCATTATTATTTATTCGGACGTTGACATTATCATTGATATGAATATCGCTATTCTTATAACATTTAATACTGTTCTTTAGCCTTTGGTAATAATATTCAGCATCATCAGCAAGCAACTCCTGCAACCGATCAATCAACTCTGTCGTGTAAGCAATGTTACCATTATTATTTATTCGGACGTTGACATTATCATTGATATGAATATCGCTATTCTTATAACATTTAATACTTTTCTTTAGCCTTTGGTAATAATATTCAGCATCATCAGCAAGCAACTCCTGCAACCGGTCAATCAGCTCAGTCGTGTAAGCAATGTTACCATTATTATTAATTCGGACGTTGACATTATCATTGATATGAATATCGATATTCTTATAACATTTAATACTTTTCTTTAGCCTTTGGTAATATTCAGCATCATCAGCAAGCAACTCCTGCAACCGGTCAATCAGCTCAGTCGTGTAAGCAATGTTACCATTATTATTAATTCGGACGTTGACATTATCATTGATATGAATATCGCTATTCTTATAACATTTAATACTTTTCTTCAGCCTTTGGTAATAATATTCAGCATCATCGGCAAGCAACTCCTGCAACCGATCAATCAGCTCAGTCGTGTAAGCAATGTTACCATTATTATTTATTCGGACGTTGACATTATCATTGATATGAATATCGCTATTCTTATAACATTTAATACTTTTCTTTAGCCTTTGGTTATAATATTCAGCATCATCAGCAAGCAACTCCTGCAACCGGTCAATCAGCTCAGTCGTGTAAGCAATGTTACCATTATTATTTATTCGGACGTTGACATTATCATTGATATGAATATCGCTATTCTTATAACATTTAATACTTTTCTTTAGCCTTTGGTAATAATATTCAGCATCATCAGCAAGCAACTCCTGCAACCGATCAATCAACTCTGTCGTGTAAGCAATGTTACCATTATTATTTATTCCTATTGTGTTAAGCTTGTGCACAAGCCTACCGATTCAGATCTATTCTTGGAGTTTCCCTTCGCTTAAATCCTGACCCTGTTTACACGAGAGAAACAGGATCGGCGCTGCTCCTATGCAGAGCCATTTTGCCTTAAAAACGCCTTCCATTTACACGGGATCTCTTGGATCCCTTTCTTTTTTGGCTCTGTTTAGAGCAAGTTCTGGATCTTTTCAGAAGTTGTGCCAGCTCGTCTCTGTTTCTGTTATCACGTGTAAACGCTTTAGATCAATTCCAAACGTTGATATTGAAAGATGTAAAATAGGCAGTAAACCTAAGTGATATTTCGTCTTAGTAGCTACACTTGTCCTGAATGTTCTGTAGTGATGAAGCTTGCACATTTCTTTGCATATTTCTAGCACCGATGTATATAATTCGATATTTATCTTTTTATCGCTTATTACTATACTATATTTTATATGATTTTATTACTATATTTTAGCTTTAGGAAATGTTCTACAAGATCAAGTGGCCACTCAAGCCCACCCATCTACTCTTTCATGTAAGCTATGTGCCAATGATATCCTTTTTTTGCTATGTTCTTCAGCATAACGTTCCTTATATGGAAATTGCGTTTTGTCGTTTTATTTCGTTGATTTCATTCACTTTAGGATGCTATCCACATCACTAATAATTGTTTGCTTGTCTGAGTTTATTTTATTGTAGGGGTTACGTACGTCTTGGATGGTGATCCTGTTGCTGTAGGCCAGCATGAGCCTGCAATCACCGTTATAGATAACAAGCCTATACAATAAGAATCAGCTTTTGTAAGAATTGTAATATTCTGAAAGGAGAAGTGCCCTCAGCTGAAATTATGGGAAATTTTTTGTTTGCCGAAACACCAGTTGTTGAGGTTGGTTTTTGAAGATTTTCAAAAACTTTTCGTCGAATCATACGGAATAAGATTCATTCTTAATCCAAGCTCTTTTTTTATACTAAACACTCTGCTCATATACTTAAATTTCAAATTTCGTTTCTTTGTTTTATATTGTGAATTTGTGTCTACAGGTATTTGGACTTGAACTAGTCATCCCATTTAGAGGAAATGTCACGAATTATTCTAAGCAGCTTACAACCGTTTTTGAGGAAGGTAATTTGCACCTGAAGATGAATTTCGGCAAATAGGGTGACCTCTTTTAGAGAGACGACTGGTGAATGCCCAATTGCTGTTATGCTCTATAAATACGCAAGTGAAACCCATGCAACCACTGAGTGGTGTATTTTAACTTACTTAAAACTAATAAATGTAAAATTACCATATATTTTTTCTGGAATTCTGTTTATTAATGCTACCATTTGTATCAATGAGTCTAAATCCTTTTCAGTTGCTATTATAACTGCCGCACCAGATTTCCCCATGAAGGCATGTGCATGCGTGTCCAAAAACGCTACAGATTTCCCATCGGAGCAAAACACTGACGTTTTCTCGTTACATGTGAACATGACTGCGAATCGTTGTTCAAAACTGATCAACAACTCCAGTTGGCTTTTTAATGTTGAGGGATAATGTTCATTTTTAATTGAAACGGGTATTTCCTCCCTCAAAGCAAACGGGCAAACGAATTTCAGGCAATCCGCTACTTCTGCAATCGAACAATAGCGATGTGGTAAGCTCCTTCTGTAATAATCATACAAGCGATTACCTTGCTCTATTCCAGAAACTATGCCACCCTCGATAAATGAGTTGTGGGTGTTTTCGTCAAAAATTGAATTCCCCAGAACGTACCTGTTCTTCAGAAAATACTTTGCGAAGATGATGCAAATAAATGCGCATGCATTACTGCCATTCCTTCCTCTGTACTTGCCCTGGGAAAATCTCTCTTCGAACATCATCAAATACCCATCTCTCTGTGAATTTAGATGTGAAATGTAGGCATACCTGGGAGTCTTGAATTGTGGTTTTTCAAGGCTGATTATTATCCCGCTTTCATCATCTTCACTTTCATCAGTATCATCTGCATTATCCAACATGCAACAGTAGGAATCGCCAATGCGCAGTGATCTTACCATATCAGGTTCAGGAACGTTCTCTGCAGCAAGTTCTTCTTCAGTAGTATTTCCTGCAGCTAAAGAAATCTCTTGGAGTGTGGCTTCTGCATTCACATCTTTCACCAATCATCGTTCCTTCAACCGTTACTTGTGCTTCCGGAATCTCCCTTTCGACACAAGCTTCTTTCTCTTCTTCAACCGCAGTTACTCCTTCAGCAATTGCGCTTTCCACTGCAACCTCTGCATCGGCCGTTAATCTTTCGCTGTTTGACGGCAAGGTAGGTGTAGAATTTTCTGCCATGAAGCATTTTAAACCATGTTCCAACATTGACTTGGCAAAGAAAATACCTTTATCTAGGAGCGCCATTATACTTTTTCTATAAGAAGGGTCATTTCTTAATGGCGAAGATACTGTTTCGTATCGCTGGAAAGGAAAATCAAGATTAAACTTATCTAGGATGAGCCTCAAGGTGTGGCGGGTAAAGAAGAAGTTATAATTTGTAAGATCATTGAAAGGAAACCCTAAGATTGCAAATATTCTAAGTCCCAACACTTTACAGTGAAGAAATTTAATTTGTCACCAATGTTGGGACATGTATACATGTATTTATAAATATTTATAAATGTTTTGGTGTTTTATCATTGTTGTTCAATAGACTCTGACCGCTGTCCATAATGTTGGTCCGAGGATAACAGAACAAAAGGGTCATAATTGAAAGGGCTTGGAAAATTTTCACAAGATTAACTCACCGTTGACCCAGTCGTTTCTGCTTGGTATGATCTTTCTTGCACATCTGATTCAGTTCCTACAAAGAAAACTTTCTAATCAAGAACTTTCCAATCCGCTGTTGGAAGATGCACCATATCGTTTTGTAAGATCATATTTGTAAGATCATACTGCCGTTTCACAAGAAGAAATCTTTAGGTAACTATTTCAATGTTGAATTTCATTGAAGAGAGATGTTGCTCATTAGAAAGAATAAGGTAACAAGCAACAAAAAGAATTAGGCTTTTTTCGATTGAAAGACGTGATTGAACGCAATCAAACGCTGAATTCTTGAACTTGCAAAGCAACAGAAAACAAAAAAGCACTATAAAATACACTTGGTCGTATTGTTCAACAAGTCTCTGAGGACAACACAAGTAAACGATAGAATAATTAAGCGTAACACAGTTAAGCGAAAGATTCGGGAAGAAGCGTTCATCACCGTTGATTACCTGATACTTGATTCGATAACTCTTTCCGTTTGCTTTCCAAGTTTGGAAGGACGATCTCCGAATAATACCGCAGGTCATAAAAATTTTATTTTGAAATTCGAAGTATTTCTGTAATTGCTGAAAACGTCCATAGAACTGATATTAAAGAAAGGAGCATTATACAAATAGAATCCCATTGAACAAATGAATTGACGACAGCGTCTTGAATCTCTATCAATGATTAGATAATCTATGTGAGAATTGATGAAAGAGGAAAAACAATTATAGACAGGGTCCCGAATTGGCATCCGAAATATGGTAAGCCTTGTATAAAAGAGAGACTTAATTCTACCGTGAGACAAAGAGACCCAATACCAACAGAATTAGACATGGCCAAGCACTGCGGCTGTGAAAGATGAATTGTTAAAAAGAATTTTTTTGTCTATTTCATCATATTATTTCTGCAAAACCACATTTTGCGAAACAAAGCAGAATTCAGCTATACTATGAAACAATGAGTTTGTGCGTAAAACAGCAATTGGTAGAATTAACAGCTTGTTTCCAATAGTTAATCTGGGAAAGGAAAGGTGTACACGTATTTTTTTTATAAGAAACTAAGAAATTGATCTAGTACTGAAAGGTTTCTTAAAATTTTCAAATTTTGAGTACCGAAAGTTTCTTAAGAGTTTCTTGAATGTCCATAGTGGCTACATAGTTATTCTATCTGAATGATGTTCCAAAGCCTTTTATCGATCGCATTTGAATGCATATCGGTTTCCTGTTTATCTGCTTCTTATAAAAAAATACGTTTATGGCAACAGAATGTCCATTCTGTCGAGACCAGAGAAAACCTGGCACACTTCCAACCTCCAGGTATCTACCAAAGATATCTTAGGTGAATTTTTTTTATGTGTTAGGTTTAGAAGAAGCAAAAACGGAGCAGCAACAGAAACATCGCCCACCACTGTACTTTTTCTATCAAGGGTGACATTGTATTTTGAAAAAACCTGGGGGTTCCGCAATCTCGTCTCGAGGAGGAATAGGCCTCTACGTGAAACTCCGCTGTCCATATTCGAACCTGGTACCGGCCTTTTCTATTCATAATTTGATTGGCTGTTCAAACAATATAAATTTTAGGTGACGTCACAGTTTCTTCAAAATTTCACAGCGAAATATGTAAAAAAAACATCTATAAAAACCAAAAAATTATGGTACATGAGATATTGTATCTTGCCTTACAGTTATCAATGAAATTCTTTGCATTTCCTTTCTAAGAACATCTGCTTTCGGAATCTACATCTTGTTTTTATACCTAGGCCAAAATTGCCAGTATATTGGCAGATTTTGTGGCCGGTACCAGGGCCAAAATCGACTTGACGGTTGAGATTCGGGAAGGCCCACTTGGGGCCTGGGGACGAGATTGGGGGGTCCAGTGATTAGAAACCATTGAAAATTCAATCATTAGGTCAATATATATACATAGTTTGATACTTAAACGAAGTCGGAGGCAAAAGACAAAAAATACAAACAAAAGCACACTGAGGCCTTTCGGACTAACGTCCTCTTCAGAGTGTGACTTAAAAAGTGTGCTTTTGTATTTAAGTTTGTCTTTTTTTCTCTTTTGCCTCCGACCTCGTTTGAGTATCAAACTATTTGTTATCAATTGGTTAACTATATATGTATATATTATATATATAAGAAAACTCTTTTCTCTTGCTTATGTATACTTTATTAATAATCTTACTTAGATAAACATATAACACTGATTCCATTATTTGGAAAAACCACTCATTTAAACAGTCCTTGAATGCAACGTCCACAATATGGCAAAAAAATCACATATTAGCTAAATTTACAATATGAGTCTGCTTTCAACAGCTACGTTAACTTTTCAACAATATCCACAATGAAATTCCATATTTTCTAAGATAGAAGGGGAGAGCTCGTTTAGTTCAGTGCAATTGACATGAAACAATCTCCCTCACTTGTGGCATTCAATCAAAAGAACTTCTTCTTCTTCGTCGTCAAAAATTTCTGAGCACTCACTGCATCTCCAAACTACTTTTTCAAATTTTCTTGTTGATGACCTTCTCTTTTTGGCTCCTTTTACTTCCTTTCCTCTTTTCTTCTTTTCATCCCTTTTCATCCCATTTTTTTTTCTTTTTTTTTCAGTCGATCTTCTTGGCGTTTCTTTTTCTCATCTTCCACTTGCACGTTCTAGATATTCTGCCATCATTTTTATTGCCTGTGCTGATGTAAGATGTCTTGGCAAGGCTTCCTTCAAGGCACTTTTTCTCTCTTTTTTCTTAACTGCCCCTAGATAGACGAGAACCTCAGAAAATGCAGCAGATAAAGTTTGGTTGGAGCTGATCTTTATTATGTTAGGATCCTCGATGTTGTTGAAAGCTAGTTGTCTTCTTGCTCCTTCGCTGATACTTCGGGTCGTTGAAGGCGCAGGGTTGTTCAGTATTTTGTCGCCTGCAACAACAGCTTCTTTCCATTGTTGGAAAACTGGGTCTTGTGTTCCTAAATCGTAACCTTCTTCAAGTCTTCTCCTGTACAGGACAAGTCGGTCTTGGGTGAGGTTGTTCTCTATCGTTTGCTTCGACGCTAACACGGGTGTTTCTTGCGGAGGCTAATTTTCTCTATTTTCGGAAGCACGTTGTTGGTCTACCGCTGACTCCATGGCCTTGTAGATTGTTGATGGTGCGAATTGGTCTTTATCTATTTCAGAAGGATTAAGCGGCCAAATACCAGGCTTTCAAAAGACTTGACGATCTTTTCAGATGAAACAGCCTCGCCCCAGGCATCGTTGAAGTTCATTTTATTCACTGTCACTCCAGGATTATCTTGCGAGAAACGCTTGCAGGATTTTCTCCATTCCGATTTGTGGGAGCTGAAAAAGCCAACATTTAAAGGCTGGAGAATGTGACAGCGATGTGGAGCCAGGGCTGCGAGATTTATTTGCAATCTACCCAAGACGTTATCAGATGAAGACAGCATTCTAAGAGCAAACTGGCAGCCTCTCTCTTATATTTACAAGAGAAGGCTGCTTACAGTTATGCATAAAGTATATTACAACACAGGGGACGAAGCTTTACAGTCCCTTTTTGTGAAGTCACAACGACATAAGGACCAATTCACTGTACAAAGATTTAATACTGAACATGGAAGGAACAGCTTGAAATATCGAGGAACAGTAATCTGGAATGTGTTACCGGAGAGTTTGAAAAGAATAACACACAAACAGACTTTCAAAAATAACTTAAAAAGTGCCATCAAACTGATAAACAATGTAGATTTTATTAAAGGGACTACCTTTGTTTCCCATAAGATGAAAGACTATGCATATTTTAGGACTTATTTTTTAGATACATATTTTATTACATTAAATAGGATTTTAAAGATTTTGTTCTATAGGATTTTTTATATTAGCTTTGTATTTTAGGATTAAATAGGGATTTTATTTGGATTATAGTTTTAATTTGCAGGTCAACATCAGCTTGTTTTCAAGCTGCCATCTAATAACCTGCATATCAAATAAAATATGTATGTATGTATGTATGTATGTAGAAGAATGCCATTTCTTTGACAAAATTTGCTGAGGTCAATGTGTGCTTCGGGTCCATCGAACAGCAAAACGATCGGACGTACTGGTGGCACCTGTCTGATGAACCTATTTACGAACCAGCCATAAAACACATCAGTTTCCATCCATCCTTTCTCTGTAACTGCAAAATAAGCCTGATACACGCTGGCTTGGGTGCCTGAGGCACGCTGTCTTGGGTGATTACTCCCACCTAGCACCAGGAAGAAGCAAAACGTTTGATGCAATACTTTTTTAGTCGAAACAAAGAACAGTCAAATGTGTACTTCAAAAAAGCACAACTCGCTATAGACAATGTTTTTAACAATTTAGTGGGTCTAAATCAATCATGTTTTCAAACCCTCAGCCAGAACTAACCAATAGTTGTATCAATAAACCCTTGCTGTAACTTAAAATCAACAGAACATCCTCAATTGCATGAAATGTGCAAAACGTTTGTGGGTCTTTGTGAACATGCCTTATTATCAATGAAATTCATTATAGCATCTTTTTGTGAAGATGAAATATGAAAACTTATCATTCTACTCACAAAATAGTATATACACAGTAAGTATTGTGACAAAATTCTATTGCCCTTGAAGCTAGGGTTTGCAAACAAAACAATTTCTAAGGTGGGTTCCTTTTTTCAGAACACCCTGTGTTGTGTAATTCAACTATCAAGAAGTACGTATTGTTTCTGTGTTTCTTCTGAAAAACTTTTTTAACCACTCATAAAGTTCTACAAGGTATGTTTTTGTATGATATTTGATGTTTTGGGCTATTCACTTTTGCCCACTTTGTGATTCTTATTCCTGTAAAATTTGATTTTCAAACAAGTGACAATGTTTTGTAGTACAAAAGATTCATTAGAACAGAAATCAAAGTCATAACTAACAAGTATATGCACAAAACCTGTACACCATTGGATTGTTATCTTACTGACCCTTGCAAAAATGTTCATACACTGATACATTGAAAATAGCTGTCACCCTAGCTTTGTTTATGAAACCCAAAGGGAGTCAAAACTCGAGATCCTTGACCTTTCTAGTGGCATAGATTGGAATTGATTGGCAACACCTGAAATTTCCTATTAATGGGTTGTGTCAATTTAGGCATGTACCTGGAGGAAACCTGTTACCAGTTACCCATGGTTAAATTTTTAGACATTTCATCTCTTTTGTAGAACAACGGTATTGGACACCTCACCACACCCACGTTTTACGAACGTTGTTTGCAACTTTGGTAGAATCTTTTCCTTTCATTTTTTCCCATTTTTTTGTTAAGAAAATGAAGCTCTTCTACAATATTCAATTCAGAAATAGAAAATGTATGCCAGTGTTCCTGGATTAAAAACCCAATAATGTTCTGTTGGAAAAATTCTGACATGGAACAACTTTCTGAAAAATGGCTAATCAAAAGATTGGTGAGAGTTGACTGCCCCTGTCTCCTTTATTTACAACACTGCACCCTCACATTGAGAGATTTGATAATGTAAAAGAAGTGAGAAAAACTAAGAAGACATCATTTTACAGAAATTTACCCATATTCGCAATGTACAATCATCTGCTGCACTGAGAATTTTCTTGTCATTGTCCATAAAACATACAGAGTTTAATCCTTTTTCATGTCCCCTGAACACCAATACTTTCACCTACGTAGAACAAAAGCTATAGATGTTAATGACTACCTTAACTAGGCATGGTACGTTTCCATTTGCTTTGCATGTACACGTTTTTTTTTATAAGAAATCTAGCTTGGGGCTTAGTTCTAAAAGTTTCTTAATTTTTGGTCCAATTTTACTTCTAAAAGTTTCTTAACAGTTTCTTAATGAATTGAAATAAATTGCAGTAAAGACGACAAAAAACCTTCTGTGAGATACACGGAAACCAGCATTGCTTACAGTGGCAAGAAATCGCACAGAATTAGCCACGCTGGTGCGAGAAATCGCACAGAAATGCTTGAGAACTAGTTACTACGTCCACAAATGTGAATCAGTATGTTGGAAAATGGACGCAAAAATGTCAACAGTTTTGTAACTTCTTCCTCCTAGTTCTAGAAGTTTCTTAACTTTTTGGGTGTTTAGTTCTATGTTTCTTATAAACTGGTTTCTTATGAAAAAAACGTGTAGTTGGACAGGGAAGACATTGGGTAGTCTATAGGTTATATAATAGGTACCTAATAAAGTGACACACTGGATTGATGATTGTCTACAGAGGGTGGTAAAGGGTTTCTGGGAAACGTGATTGGCCATATTTTTTCATCAGGAAATGTGGAAGAGGGTGTCAAAGGATGTTCGTGAATTGTAATTGACCATATTTGCTTATCGGGAAACGTGAAACACTGTATTTTTTTAATGTGAAACGTGAATGGCAAACATTTCTATCTCCATGATTCGTGATCCTGACCCCCTCCCCCTTTAGCAGCCTCTCTACATAATGATGTAAGGAGTAAATTAAATATATACATTTCCAAATGCATGGTGGTAGCTGGTTGTAGGTAAGGTGACCTAATAGGTAAATTTTTGAATGCTGACATAGTGTATAAGAGAAAAACAGCATAATGTATGATAAACAACAAAACCAGGGGAGCTTTCTAGACAAGTCAGCCCAACTAACACATCATATGATGAGTGAACTTGTCTAGTACATGGCGGGTGGAGTTTGTAGTGCACCAACTTGTCCTGATACCTACCCTACATCCACTTGAGAATGGCGAGGAATTACAGAGCTTTCGAAATTTTCTATAAAATTATTATCGAAATATTTCTAAACGTTGAGAAGCAAATTATTATTATAATTTAAATATTAATAGTTAAATATCTAGATAATCGGCATTTCGGTAAATAGTTGCTTTCTATTAGTTTTTTTAACTTTTGTATAGTGTCAAAAACTTTAAAGAAGTTTATTATATTATATTAAATACAATATGAGTCAAAGGTTGGCCAAAACAGTTGGGCAGATGGCTGATGATCTTACCCTGACTTACGGCCCAAGATACAGCCCAGGCAGTTATACTGTAGTTATAGCTTGCTGTCTACATAGTTCCACTTTGCACCATCCAAAAGTTTAAGACAAATGGCCTGTTTTGCAGTACTCAGAACAAGTAATTTAGCGTACTCTTAGGTGCCAAATAAACATCCCCTTTTTATTAATTTTGAGCTTTTTTCCCCACCCCCTGGACTTTATTAGGACCCTCCCCCCGTTTATTAAATTTGGAAGAAAAAATTTCACTTGTGAAAGGAGTAAACTATATCTACGTTTATTAAATCTCCCCACCCCCGGACCCTATTAGGACCCCCACGTTCATTAAAGCTTGAACAATTTCTCACCCACCCCCTCCCCGTTTATTTGGACCCCCCGATTATTTGACACCTAAGAGTAGGCCTTAGCAACAACTTGCAGCCAGCAGCCTTCCCTTAGACCTTACCTCATGTGCCCTGCACATCTCAACGTCTGGTACCAAAGTAAAGAAGGTGGGATGGGAAGTAGAAGAGTAGGCCTACCTTCGCGAGATCTTCGTGCTCCCATGTTGCTTTTTGCTCTTCTGCTTCATAAATTTGAAGACTTCTATTCTTTCTTCGAAGGATGCGTGCTTCATGCATAGCTGTCTGTCTCTCTGTTCTGAATGCAGTGCAGCAGCCAAGCAGCAAGGAAGTTGGTTGGTGCGAGAAGAGTGAGCGACACGACAACGGAGTGAACCAAGCAACCACTGAAGATATAAACAATGCTAGTTCTTTGTGTAAGTGGTATTCAAAATGGAGCTCAATTTTCCCGCCAAATTGAAAGGATGGGAAAAGTCGGTCATCCAGTCCAGGCTCGAATATTGTGCAGCAGTATGCCACTTTTTGGAAAAATCAATAAAATTGCAATACGATAAACGGCGGGGAACATGCTTACAATCATAGTGTCACAATGTTTCCGCTGTCTATTGCAATTTGGAAGTTCTTTACAACACAAAAAAATAAAATATAATTTCAATGATAAGTAAAATGATAAGTTTATTTATTACATCAATATAACAGTTCTTATACTTATTCTTTGCCTGTTTGGTATTGGTACATTTTTACAGTATAAAGTATCTATGTGAGTGTGCTTCATGTAATTCACAATATCTTCATTAAAATTTTGCTTTTTAGAAACTACGACAAAATTGAGACCATGAAACATAAACTCCTTTTCCCCTTGTTTTTTTTTTTACAAAGTGATATACAATATAATCTTAAATTAAATATAATCTATCATCAGAAGTAAGTATTGTACAGATAAAAACGCTTGCCAAAGCTCATATTTCTCGGTTTTTACTCTTTATAAAATTTCACGACAGTATGTTAACGCTTCCAGCTCTTAAGATGTTGATTTTATAGCGCTTACATTACATAAGTTTTAAATCTTTAAATTTCAAGGAATTTCGATGTCAAAAATGATTGAGGATGTAAAAAATCACGCTATTTGAGGCATTTTCACGGTTAAATGCTTTGAAATTTTCAAACTTTTCGTCACAAATCAAAATTGCAGGGGATAGAAGCAAGAAAATTGCCTTAGCATTAAAGCTGAAATCTGAAATCTGAATAGTTGTTGTACGAACAAATTTTCGTAAATTTCGAAAATGAGGATCTAAGTTGAATATCTTGGTACCAGCGCCTAATTAGCGTTTTAAAAGTAAGGTTTTAAACAATGGGAAGACTTTTGGAAGAAGTAAGAGGTCTTTTGTCTGTTAATTTCATAGTCGCAATCGATTTCCTTCTTTCTTTCGTTTGTTGTTTTATCTTCCATTTTTCTTTCATTAATTTTTCAAGTTCTTCTTCCTTCCTAAGTTCTTCTTCATATTTTTCCATCATCCATTTTTGATATTTCCTTTCGGCCTCAGCTTTCCGGTCTTCAATTTTTGCCGCTTCTATTTGTTTTTCAGACTCTTTTTCTTTTTCTTCTTCTTTTGAAATTTCTGACTGAACTTCTTTCTCCAATAACCATTCATCGTATGATTTACATCTACAAAGATAGTATGAATAGAAGTACAAGTCTTCATCTGATACGAAACAATGCCTGGAACTTTCTTCTATAAGATTTCTATTTTTTATACCCTGTTTTTGTACTAAGAAAGTTATTGAGAGTTTCTTATAATTTCCTTTTATTTTAGAAAAAGTATCAAAGTTATACCATCAAAAATGTCGTTTTCATACATATAAAAACCACAAGTAGGTCGAACATCGGTTGTAATTTATGACAGTGTTACAGTGTTAGAAAACAAGTTGCAACGTTGTGATATTCAATTTAATTCTATTCAGCCGTTTTTGAATCTCTAAGAGTTCTTAATTAAGTGTTCGTATGCGACACACCTTATGGACCCATTTAAGAAAGCTTTGGAGCTAACCCACTCTCCTGAAAATTAAGTTGCAAACAGATGAGATGTACCCAAGTACTTTCTTCATTCCACAGTCTGAAAACGGGTTTCTGATCTCAAATTTTGACAAACAATATTTCCTGAGGCCACAACTCGTAAATCTGTATCTTTTTATGCTCCAATAAAAATGAAATCAAATCCAGGGAAACAAATTGTTACTGTTGCAAAGTGAAATAATCTTTCATAAGGGGAAAGCACACGACCTACAAATTTCTCTAAACCATCGGAGTAACAATTTAGTAGTTTAAATTGTCTTTGAACTACTAATAGCGAACTCTTCAATTCTAGAAATATTATACTATACCTCATTCTTCTCTGTTGCTCTTGCCTCTCTTTATCCATTTCTCTTCGTCGTTCTTCTTCAGTCATCTTTGCGAGATTGGCCTCTCTTTCATTTTCCTTGTCAATAAACCATTCTTCAAATGTTTTTTTGGTTGCACCGTGTTCGTCTTTGGGAATGTTTTGTGGTTCAATTTGGTCAGATTTTGGAACAACAGACAATCTTCTCCATTCGTTCCATGGTTTATGTAATCTTTCATGGCTTTCTAATCTTTGTAAGTCTTCTGATGTCAATTTGCAGGCGACTGATAGTGATCTAATAGCGGGTCTGAAAAAATGAGTTTAATGAAATCATGTCATGAGATGTAGATACTGAAAATTGTGATAGACAGCGGAAACATTTTCGGGCATACTTAAAAGGTTTTTTCGTCTGACACTGCTCAGAGTATGAGCGTCAGAAACAGATCGAAACAATAAACTAAGGCGGAGTTTATACCCAGATGCGGCTCGAGTTGGACCAATCAAAAAGAATCACGCAACAATGTCAACATTTCGCTTACAAATTCAATTTTATTGCATAGCATGCATGATTATTGATCCATGCTCTGTATAAAATTTGGTGCAAAGCTGGTGCATACTGCCTTGCTGCCTGAAAAAAAATCCTGCGCAAACGAAATTGAGGTAAATCACTTCTCGGAAGATCTACGGATTTGCTTCAAAAACAAATCAATGAGGGGCGTGAGGGGGGAGCGATAAAAACTATCCAAATCAACAAGCAACCTACTTTTTCAAATAAGCCATATAATATAGTCTAGTTTACTCCCCCTGTCTAGATAGGATCAATTACACTTAGGCCTAACCTGGTGTTATTTTCGTCATAGCTTATTGTACGAATTATTTCCCTCCGGGGAGAGGGTCCTTGATCAATTTTGGTATATTTCGCAAAAGCATCAAAAACATACCCAATTTGATACCAATTTTTTTCGAAAATGTTTACCTGAGGGACAACGCTAAATACCTAAGTTGTGAAAATCGACACCGTTCTGGCACATCCCAGTACCAAAATAATACATAGTGCCCCAAGAATTATTTCAATCTCATTCCGTTCTATTCCTCATTGCGAATGTATTAATATGTATTAAGCAGAGGCGGAATTATGGAAAGTTTGGGGGAGCTCCAGCCTTCCTCCCACTTCTTCCAATTTTGTTGTAAATTTGGAGATTTTCCTTTGAAAATGGCACAAAATAGAACATTTTTCAGTGACGTCAGAAATTTAGGCTTTTGGCCCAACCATTCGGGATTTTGAATTCCTGCCACTGATATTTAGTATGCACCATGCTCATCTTTAGTTCTCTCATGACTTTCACCTAGTGAAGCTCCGGCTAAGTTCCTAACAAGTTTTTCCACACCAATTATGAGACCTAAAGTGAAAGAAAAACTAAAGATACAATATTTAAGACAAACCTTTTGATATCTACTGTTGATTCTCTTCTTTGCGAATTTTGATACTCTGTTATTGACTTTGTGTTTGCAATTGAAATCCGCCTTGTCTGTGTCCCATTTGTATCTAACCTGTTGCCGCCAGTTCTCCGCCACGGCGGAAGAAAAACAACTTGTTGTAAACCCTTGCATCTGTTGTCCGAGTTAGCTGGTGACGGGGGTAATGTCTTGTTATCTGAAAAAGTTACCGGGTTTGGGGAAACAGGAGCAGAAATTGATTGTGTACTTTTACGACGAATCGATGGATTATAAGTGGGTGAAATTCGTGGTGACGGTGACAGTGACCGGGGTGATTTTCTAGCAGCTGTCGCAGGGTCCAGAAATATTGAAGCTGAACTCTTTGACACTTCCAATTCTAAGAGAGGCGGTACTTTCGAAGAAGAGGCTGGTTCCTTAGACTGATTCCTATTGGCGCATTCCAGGTTGTCAAGAGAGTTACTAAGAGCTTGGCGCTCTAAAACGCGATTGCCACTCGATTTCTCAAACGGCGAAGTTGGTGTTGATTGTGAGCGTGTGTTTCGCTCTGTAACTTTTAATTGTTTTTCAACAGACAATTTCAAAGAGTGACTAGCACGATGTCGTGTGACTTCCTTTCTCGGTTTAAAACTTTTTACTGACTCTTCCATTTTCTGTTTTGAATAATAGGCACGAACTTTTTCAATGAAATAGTAATTGTGCGAGTTTTCTGCGATTGAGATGGGTGTTTGACCAGAACAATCTTCAGCTAATAGCAAATCTAAACTTGCGTGTTTAAGAATGAGTTCAGTACATTCCCAGTCAAAAGATGCAATTGCAACATGTAACAGGTTCCTTCCACTAGCTGTTCTCTTATTAAATACTTTGAACCCTTGAACCCTTTTATTGAGACTTTCTATCAATTCTATGTTCGTAGAAGCTAATGATATGAAAAATGCAACGAAAATTCTGTTTTCAATAACGACTGCTCCATTAAGCTCATCTAAAATCTGCAAAACTTGGCTGTTTTTCTGACGTAAACAAGCGGAAATAAAAGTCAACCAGCTCTTTTCCGTCTTCACGAAAACAGCTCTTTCGTCTTGTAGTGTATTCAACGGAACCCAATCGCCGACCGGATACTCAGTGTCGCTGAGAAACAACCTTTGCAGCTCATATGGTATTCCATATAGAAGTTCTAGTCTGCATTTTAAATCAGAGAAGTTTTCCAATCCTTGCAAATTGACAATTTGGCTGATTCCATCTGGCAACACAACTACAGTATCATCAATATTTTGTGTTTGTTTGTGAGCTGTCCTTGTCCTTCGTAACATTCTTCCGCTTTTAATTGAATTTGTAGCTCGCAAAATGACGAGGTGTAGACAGTTTAACTTTATAAATCAAATTTAATCGACTAAGGAAGAAATTGGAAAGAAATACAAATAAACAACTCGTTTTCCATGGTCAAATTTCTGGCCAGGTCGAAAACGCGGAACTCTCGGAACTCTCGGAAATCTCGGAACGGAAAAAATTGCGCAAAAGCTCCCAGTTCCGTGTTTTCGAGTACAGCTCAGCTCTACTCGAAAACGCGGAACTACATAAAAAACAATATTTACGATATAAAAAACCCAGTTCCGTGTTTTCGAGTACAGGTCACCTCTACTCGAAAACGCGGAACTATATAAAAACCATATTTTCATATAAAAAACTCAGTTCCGTGTTTTCGAGTACAGCTCACCTCTACTCGAAAACGCGGAACTATATAAAAACCATATTTACGATATAAAAAACCCAGTTCCGTGTTTTCGAGTACAGCTCACCTCTACTCGAAAACGCGGAACTATAAAAACAATATTTACGATATAAAAACCCAGTTCCGTGTTTTCGAGTACAGCTCACATCTACTCGAAAACGCGGAACTATAAAAACGATATTTACGATATAAAAACCCAGTTCCGTGTTTTCGAGTACAGCTCACCTCTACTCGAAAACGCGGAACTATAAAACGATATTTACGATATAAAAACCCAGTTCCGTGTTTTCGAGTACAGCTCACCTCTACTCGAAAACGCGGAACTCTTTAAAACTAAATATTTTCATATAAAACTCAGTTCCGTGTTTTCGAGTACAGCTCACCTCTACTCGAAAACGCGGAACTATAAAATACGTAAATATTTACGATATAAAAACCCAGTTCCGTGTTTTCGAGTACAGCTCACCTCTACTCGAAAACGCGGAACTAGGTTTTTATATTTACGATATAAAAACCCAGTTCCGTGTTTTCGAGTAGAGGTGAGCTCTACTCGAAAACACGGAACTGGGTTTTTATATCGTAAATATTTACGATTTTATAGTTCCGCGTTTTCGAGTAGAGGTGAGCTCTACTCGAAAACACGGAACTAGGTTTTTATATCGTAAATATCGTTTTTACCCAGTTCCGTGTTTTCGAGTAGAGGTGAGCTGTACTCGAAAACACGGAACTGGGTTTTTATATCGTAAATATTTACGATATTTAGTTCCGTGTTTTCGAGTAGATGTGAGCTGTACTCGAAAACACGGAACTGGGTTTTTATATCGTAAATATTGATTTTTATAGTTCCGTGTTTTCGAGTAGAGGTGAGCTGTACTCGAAAACACGGAACTGGGTTTTTATATCGTAAATATTTTTTTATATAGTTCCGCGTTTTCGAGTAGAGGTGAGCTGTACTCGAAAACACGGAACTGGGTTTTTATATCGTAAATATTGTTTTTATAGTTCCGCGTTTTCGAGTAGAGGTGAGCTGTACTCGAAAACACGGAACTGAGTTTTTATATGAAAATATGGTTTTGAGAGATTCCGCGTTTTCGAGTAGAGGTGACCTGTACTGAAAACACGGAACTGGGTTTTTATATCGTAAATATTGTTTTTATAGTTCCGCGTTTTCGAGTAGAGGTGAGCTGTACTCGAAAACACGGAACTGGGTTTTTTATATCGTAAATATCGTTTTTTATGTAGTTCTGCGTTTTCGAGTAGAGGTGAGCTGTACTCGAAAACACGGAACTGGGTTTTTTATATCGTAAATATTGTTTTTTATGTAGTTCCGCGTTTTCGAGTAGAGGTGAGCTGTACTCGAAAACACGGAACTGGGAGCTTTTGCACAATTTTTTCCGTTCCGAGATTTCCGAGAGTTCCGAGAGTTCCGCGTTTTCGACCTGGCCCAAATTTCTCTGTCAACTCTTAACTGTCAGATTTTCTTTCTTTTTCTTTAGCTTTATTGATATTCACAGCTCTTTCGTTACTTGACTGATTTACCAATATTTTTGTTCTCTATAAAATTGTGATTTTATTCATTGACTTTTTTAAATATTTTGTGTTTGTAATCTAGAATATAAAGTATGTCAAATATCAGTAAAATATTTTTTATTTCAGGTTTTAGATATAAAGGTCAGTTCAGTAAATATTTCAAAAGAAGAAATATCGAATTTCAAACATTTTGCAAAAACGAGAAAATCTTGAGAAGGCTATTGCCAAAAGAGGGAACAGGAACGGGAATAGGAGAGGCAACTTGAATGAGAACGGGAACGGGAAGGGGAATAGGAATGGGAATGGGAACGGGAATGGAAACAGGAACTGGAATGGAAACGGGAACTCGAATGGGAAAGGGAAAAGGAATGGTGCTTTTTAAGGCATCGTTTAAAATTATTTCTTTTGAAAAATAACAATAATCATATCAACATATTCTGCATAATCAGGCATAATTCATTAACATTGAAAAAAAATTAAGAAGGAGATTTCATACAGTATTTGTGACATAGGCCTACTTTATTTTAATGTGCAAATATTTCCTATGGCTAAGTTTCTCGTTATTATTTTTCTTAATTCTCTCAATAAAATGCATACTTATTTGCGCTTATTTGTATACTGTCAGTTACGAGTTTTAAAATTAATCCCTTGGAATGTTTTACTGAAAATTTGTTGTGCGATTACATAGTGTGAAATTAGCAGTGGTGGTGTAAATTTCGAATTTCAACCCAACTTATGAGGTTTAAAGGTTCTGTGAAGTATGAGCTGATGCTCTGGGTATGCACCATTCCCATTGTTATGAAAGACCATGTCGTGACGTGTACTTATGTTGAGTCGTGCAAATCAAGCGAATTAAGCTTATCTTTATATAACTTTGCCGACACGAAAACAAGTTTTATTTAATGAACAATAGAACTCCAAGTAACTAATTAACCTCGATGTAAAAATTTATCACCTTTTGTAAATAAATACCGAAGTAATATGGGATATTTTTCATTAGTATAGTCTGTCTGACGAATGCGCAAGCATGAAACTCAGAGTCACAGAGAACTTGTCTTTCGACGTGGGAATACGGAACTTGCCCAGATTTAACTCTGCCTTTGGGCTTACTACACGACGATCAAGGGGGGGAACCATTACAATTATAGAGCAAGTTGTCATTTCATGTCTTCGAGTGTCAAATTGTTGGTAATGGTGTTGTTGCTGTTGTTGTTGCTGTTGTTGTTGTTGCTGTTGTTATTTTCTTTCTTTGAGGTATCTAAAAGCTTTCGCATTTTCATGAAACAGCTGTCGATTTGAGGACGCTTTTACAAGTTACTGTAGTGAATGACGTTTGAACAGATAAAATGGCTAAGTATCGCAAAAGCGAAGACAATCTTGGACAAAAATTATGGGACAAATTGAAATTCTCAATAATATTTCTCTTACCTCTGCATTTTACCCCTCCCCCTTACTCAATGTTGATCAAATGGCGTTGAATTGTATTCAGTGTCACTCAACATTGATCCAAGGGGGGGGGGTGAGCTGTTGATTAGCGAAGCTAAAGTTAAGGAATTGCTAGTCTAACTTGAAATCTTCTGTGTGTCTTATTATATTTTGTCCAAAATTTTAGCAAGAAAAGATATATTTTCTCGGACAAGCTATAGAGTTGTTGTCGGGATAGAGTTAGAGTACAATTTGTACAAAGAGTTTGATTAAACTTCTCTTCTTTAACTATCTTATCATTATGATGTTTTGCTCATTATAAGAGGTATTTGATTTAGTGTCAGTTCTGCTTGGCTCAAACAACAAAACACCCATTCCCGTTCCTATTCCCTTTCCCGTTCCCTACTTAAGTAATAGCCATAGAACTTCAATCTGGAACACTGAAGGGTTTTTTCTGGTTATGAATCGACTAGACAAAATAGTAGTAAAAAGTGTTTTTACTTTAGAAACTTTATCTGTTTTTATCTCATTTATCTGTACATAAATGCCGTGTACAAAATGTTTCTTTCTGGGAAATTTTCTAAGAAATGTGAACACCCGGGGTAATGTCTGTGCAGTACAGTGGAGGCTGTGCAGTACATTGGAGGCTCTTCAGTACAGTGGAGGGATAACATGATGCGTGTGGGGGGATAACATTGAGTACAGTGGAGGCTGTTCAGTACAGCGGAGGGATAACATTGAGTACAGTGGAGGTTGTGCAGTACAGTGGAGGGATAACATCAGTACAGTGGAGGGAAAACATGATGCATGTGGGGGGATAACATTGAGTACAGTGGAGGCTGTTCAGTACAGCGGAGGGATAACATCAGTACAGTGGAGGCTGTGCAGTACTGTGGAGGGATAACATCAGTACAGTGGAGGCTGTGCAGTACTGTGGAGGGATAACATCAGTACAGTGGAGGGATAACATGATGCATGTGGGGGATAACATCAGTACAGTGGAGGCTGTTCAGTACTGTGGAGGGATAACATCAGTACAGTGGAGGGATAACATGATGCGTGTGGGGGGATAACATTGAGTACAGTGAGGGCTGTTCAGTACAGCGGAGGGATAACATCAGTACAGTGGAGGCTGTTCAGTACTGTGGAGGGATAACATCAGTACAGTGGAGGGATAACATGATGCATGTGGGGGGATAACATCAGTACAGTGGAGGCTGTTCAGTACTGTGGGGGGATAACATCAGTACTGTGGAGGGATAACATGATGCGTGTGGGGGGATAACATTGAGTACAGTGGAGGCTGTTCAGTACAGCGGAGGGATAACATCAGTACAGTGGAGGCTGTGCAGTACTTCAGGGTAATAAATCTTACTTTCACTGTTTTTGGTCTATAAAATTTTTTAATATACGGTAGTCTTCAATTCCTACTTTGAGATTGTTAATAACTTCACTTTGCAATTCTGGGAAGAGGCCCTTACAATTTAGGAAACTATTAGAATTGCTAGACATGTTCAAATTCCACCTAATCAACCAACTTGGAACTAAGAAAATATCACCTGTATGAAATGTAGAAAATATCAATGTAACGTGTGCGATGTACCGTGGGTGATGCGCAGTACTGTGGGGGATGTTCAGTACATGTGTGGATGTGTGGTATCCCTGAGTACAGTGGCGGATGTTCAGTACCTTGGGGAGGCATTCTGAGTACCGTGGGGCGACATTTCGAGTACCGTAGGGATGTTCAGTACCGTGGAGGATATCATGATTTTTGTGGGGAGGCACCCTGAGTACTGTGGAGGATGATCAATACGGTGGGGAGGCTGAAAGTTACTGAAAGAACATAAATTAATCCCATATACCCTTTATTTTTCTATCATTATCCCATGTCTCTTTTTCTTCCGGAAATATGGGCCCCACAAATGACAGCATGAACATGTGATATATTCTTGCGTGAAAAGGAAAAAGCTTTCCTTCAACCTTGACTTATTATAGAATACATTATCTCACACAAACGACTCTGTGAACTTATCATTCATTGTAGTCTGAGTTTCCGTTGTGTTGACTAAACGATATATTAATCCCGTGCGGTAAGTTACACAAATTGCAACGGAAAAAGTGATTCGAAGGTTGATTACAATTGATCTACCCACTAAACATCCGCCACGGTACTGAACAACCCCACGGTACTCATGATGCCCCCCCACGGTACTCTGAGCAACATCCACGGTACTCAGAGGCAACCCCCACGGTACTCATGATATCCCCCAACGGCAACTGAACATCCCTCACGGTACTGATGGTGCCTCCCCACACACATCATAATGTCCCTTCACGTTACTCAAGATGACTCCACGCGGTACTGAACATCCCCCACGGTACTCATGGTATCCCCCACGGTACTGAATATTCGCCATGGTACTCGAAGATGCCTCCCCACACACATCATGATATCCCCACGGTACTGAACATCTCCCACGGTACTGAACACCCCCCTTCACGGTACTGTAGCAGAATTTGCTATGACGCAGTAGAAAATAACTCAAGACAGAGACAGAGTTTTAACGTTGCAAATATAAGATGACCAATGTGAGATGACCGAAATTCTAACTTTACAGACCTAGTATTTATAGAGTTCTACATATCATGTGATTAATGGCGTAGTTACAATTTATACGTGCATAAGTAAGCTTAGACATACTACACGAGTCGTAGTCTTCGCTATTGAATTGAATTGCTGGACGCTCAACAACAACAACAACATCAAACTGAAGCGAACAACAACAACATCAATTCAATTCAATGTGAGCGAAAGTAAGGGACTTGGGACAAGTCTAAAGTAAGCTAGCAGAAAGTTCTTAAGTTTGTCACGAGTATTTATTGACGTACATAGATAGAACATACAGAAAGTTCGTAACGTGCAACATAACATATATAGTGTTTACATGAAGTACTTTATTGTTGTTGAAGCTGTTCCTACTACAGTACTGAAAATCCAGAACGGTATTCAGCGATGATTCCTCGCATGCACTGAACATCCCCCACAATACACACATTACACGGGGTGAATATATGTTCTTACACTTTTCTTATATTGGTGAACTTGCAGCAAATTTTTTCGGGTTTTTCGACTCTTTGCTTGCTTGCTGTTTTCATTTTATTTGTTTGCAAAACGAAACGCAATTGTGCGTGGTATCAATTAATTCCTTTTGTACAGCTTTAACAAAAAGTTTAAAAAGCATGCAATAAACTTTATGTAAAAAATTAAGAAACTCTTAAAACGATGCCTGAGCTAGCTTTCTTATAAAAAACGTGCACGAATTTAAAGACAGAAGAACTTTGGAAATTTTATCTAAGTTAAATCTCACCTTTCTGATTCGGCATTAAAAGAAGACAAAACCTCGAGCATAAGCGAAATAAACTACTTTCAGCAGGTTATTTTTCAGCATTTTTCAGACAGGAAAATCTTTTATCCAAACACATACGATTTTCGTGAAACTTTTCACTAGAAAATGACTTGTTATAATAGACATATTTACAAGTTTCTTTCAACCAAGCTTACTCGAAACAAACTGCGAGATTATGTATGAAAGAGATTCGTAAACAATCGGCTTCGATGAAAGAAGTTAGAGTAAAAATGACTTTTGTACTGAAAACTAGCTACCTTTTTTTCAATAAACAACTGAACTTCGGTCCAGCCCTCAAGAGTTGCTTAACATATCTAGTACTTCGAGTCCTCACAGAATGATTGGTATCCCCTAAAACCTCATATTTTGGCTCTGTTCTGGCTTTTCAATGCAATTGACAAGTTTGCAAGGATGTACTGTATAAAGAAAGCCGAAGAAAGCAATTTCACCAAAAATTTTAACAAAATCTCAGCCCTAGTTGCTTATTGACCAGTTGCTTCTTAAAAAAAATAAGTGTATAAGCAAAAACTACGCATTTAAGTTGCCAATATTATGTATTTGTTGTGAAGCAGAGTGAGGGGTATGTAGCAGAAGTAACGTGTAGCAGAAGTAAAAACTTGGCAACACAGACATTTTTAATACATTGATGTGCTTCTTTGTAGACTTGCAACAATTCCATTTTTTCTTGCTATCCTTCTCGTAAGGTCCATGATGATGTTAAATAAGAAAGGGTGTGAGAAAGAAGGATATTGAGAAATAGACTAAGGACAAGAATTGTTTCTTTGTAACCTGTCGCTTCCCTTTCAGCTTCAAAGGGAAGCTATTCAGTCAATTTCTTGTCTATATGGACAAGTTTTCTACCTTTAGTTGTCAAATATTGAAAACTTTCAACATGTTAGCGGTTGGTTGCCCAATCATCCAATCTGATCGATAGGATTACTTTAATGACAAAAGATGCAAACAAGTTTCTAAGGGGGCTGAGGACGTATTTTGATCATTTCCTTTATCCAAACGGCATCTGCCTTGTTGCAGCCACCACCTAAACTGAAGAGGCTTCCTTTGATTGCCTAGTAACAGTTCGTGTGAAAAGCTAGAAAAGTAGCTACTCACTCTCCATCACTCTGTTATACTTGGGAAACATTCAGAATTTTTGACTTTCTTTTAGGCCAGAGTTTCCAGCCGAAAAATCAGTGATTGAGTGGAAGGAAAGTTTGTTCCATAGCAAATAGCACTTTGCTAAAGCCCATGGAGTTCAGTTTTTTGTATTCAATTTTTGTATTGTACTCAGTAACTGAGTTAAAACATTTCTCAAAACATGACGTCATAAACTGTTATGACACAAATTAGCTGCCAAGTTTACATTGATTATGATATTGAGATTATTATGACGTCAAATATATATTCAAAGGAGCTTGTTTCAATGGTGTATCGTTTACCATTTTAGAGCAAGCGAGGGATCTCCGAGAGCTCCCCCCGTATCAATCTGTAACCGTCCGGACCCCGTACTGAATAGGGCTGGCGATGTTAACAGCTAGATTTAAATAATCACAAAAGGTAACTTGTTCAGCTCTTTCCTTTTCTCCAGTGCGTTTTGACAGTTTGAAATGTCAGTGCGTATCAACTCATAAACACATCAAATAAATATCTGCCGACATCTAACTAAAGAAACTAAGTCCCGATTCCTCCGTGACAAGGATTGGGGGTGAAAACCGACTTGGGTTCTCTGGAGACAAACATATCTGTTACATTGCTCGTTGAATGTGGCACGAAACAATCTGACGTGAAAGAAGTGTGACGGCAGGCAGGTCGAGCGGTTGGAGACAATGAAACAGACAGTTATCTATTAAACTACGCCTCATTGAATCAAATTTAAATCAACTATTAAAAAATGAGGTTAAATAAGAAGTTACATTGATGAAATTACAAAATTAAACAATAAGAACTAAGAAGAACAGGAAAGGGTAGATAAATACAATATGTAAAATATAAGCATGAATAGGGAGAAACTACGTATACAGAATGACTACTGTAACAAGGAAAACTGAACAAGTGTGGAAGTAAAGCTAGAGGCGAAAAATAGGAAAAGTATATCGAAATGAATGAGAGAAAAAGGGGGGTATCGTGGCATACCCTCCCCCTATGTTGAAACATCTCCTGTTTCAACGTGACTGAAAGGATTAATAGTCATAATTGCTAAATACTCGACATAATGCGGTTAATACAAATTTAAGTGTCTGTTGATTCATTTTGAATGTCATAAGTGGCAACCGTAGGTCAGTTGATGTATTTCGTAGTATGTTTAAGGTCTCTATTTCTCACAGAAAATTCTTTTATATACAGATATTCGGGGGAGCAAGACGATTCAGAGATTTAAAGACCATAATTTTGGTCTCTGAATCAATCAATGTATTCTTTGATTGTTTTCCAACCAAGATGTCTGATTATGAGTGCAGCTTCAGCGTCATAACGGCTTCCCGTTACTGTTCTGGCTGCTCTATTTTGGAGTTTCTGTAAGCGGCAAATTTCTATGGAATTATAGCAACCCCAAACTGAACAGCAGTATCGGAAGTGCGATTCAATTATACTCCTGTATAAAATGATTAAACAGGTCGATGGTAGGTAATTCGCTGTTGGTCTGCGATACATGAGCACCTGGCTTAAATCTCATTAGGATAATTTCTATTGTGAAGGTCACTTGAAAGGTCAGAAAAATAAAGTATAATATTCCAGTCAGCAGCCTACTTTCATTTGTAGGATGAACTTTTTAAATTGTGGTAACGGCGGATGTGATGATGACGATGTACTGTCAATGTGACGATGTACTTTTTAAGTTCTGCGAGGCGGATTTGAATTTGTTGCAGACTTTTTAAATTGTGCGAGGCGCGTTTGAATTGGTTGCAGACTTTTTGAATTGTGCGTTTAGTTCTTTATTTCTGCATTTAGTTTTGTATTTCCATGTTTTCTTTTGTTTATCTGCAATTGATTCTATAATTATGCGATTCTTTTTAAATTGTGCGTGACAGTTATGGGCCACCGTAATAATTGAAATTTTACCGCAGCACTTTGTAATGGCTTCGGTTAGACGATGAGTCATTCTTAGAGACAGAAGAGGTTAGACAAGCCTCGAGACAAGCTGTGTAGACGTTGGATAGAAAATGTTAAAGAAAAAGAAAATTGTGCAGTAAATAGTTAATATGTGATCATTGCTGCGTATTTATAAGTTCGCTTTTTCATTGCATTATTCCTAATGCATGAAAATATCTGGACCCTAGCGTGAGAGGCAGGAAATTCTGAAATGGACAGATGGAGACAACAAATTTGGAGTCAGGGCAGAGCAGAATTTGCGGAGAGCAACAACAAGAACGGCTACCACTTACTACAAGACTCGAGCCTTGAGAAGAGGAAATCGTGCTACAGCTACGAAGCTTATTGCAGTATTGGCTAAAATTATACAAGATCAACCGTGATCTTTTCGGGGACCAAAAGTTCTGAAACGATAAAATGAAACAGAAACAAGAATACTATCTGACAGTCTGACAGACTTGAATCAAAGATTCTTGAAGTATGCAAGGTTTGTAGATATCGCTGATATTATCTACTGATATCTAATATCTACTGAGCTACACTCTTTTTTTGTAAGAACAATTTTATAAGAACACAAGCCTGGATTTTGCCCAGATTTTAAGAACAAATTAAGAACAAGCTGAGGCTGGTCTGGTCTTTTTGAAAGCCCTAAGAATATCAGTTAAATATGTAAGCAAGACAGTCGGACTGAACGTAAAAAGCAAGCAAACAAAGAAATAGACAAGAATGCTGCATTTTCACACAAACCTAGTACCACCTTAGACATTCATTGAAAATATAGATATCTCAGTAACCAAGGAATTAAGAACAGATTTAGATCATTTCAGGCTCAAAAACGTCAAAAATTTAAGAACAGCCAGCCTTAATCGAAATTTCCTGGTTCGTATAAAAAAAGAGTGTAAGTTTGATGTTTTACTGTTACTGTTAATTTAGTTAACTCTGTATGACGACACTAGAATTTGTGTAGTAATGTCATTATGCATAAAAATTGAATTGAAATTGAAATTGATACATGTTTAATCGAAAGTTTAGGGAAAATGTCAGTTTACAACCCGAGATACTACGTCGAGCTTCCTGGCAGTGGAAATTCTTGGATCTGTGGGTCAAGTGACTATTAAATATGGTTCCTTCACAGCCAAGACATTTCAGTGTTTGAAGTCCAGAAGCATTGCAGTGCAAAATTTTTCAAGCTTTGGGAGACCAAAATTCACAGGTCACAAAATTTAAGCAAAATTCATTTATTTGTCATCGCTGCTAGATAGGGCCGCTTGCTACAAAACTCTAGAAGGACAAGATCTAACGGAGTGACGGAGCGAATCGCTGTACGGATGGTTGGAACACGACCAATGGCTGTGTTTTAAGAAACTTTGCCAAGAATATATTGTTTGAGTGTGCCGTTTTCGGTAATATTCTGCTTGACAGTTACATGCTCTTCTTTATAAGAAACTAAAAATAGGCCCAGTACTGAAAATTTCAAGCAATTTAATGATTTTAGGTACAAAACATATTAATTTTAATTGAATGATGTATTATTTCATTTATCTTTCCTTAACAATCATTTTTGAATGCCCGTGACTCTCCAATTTTTCTGCATGTCACAAAAATACGTTATTTCAGACAGAATCTGAAAAAATGAAATTTGAATATTTTGCAGTCTGACGAAATTCGAATATTTTGAGTTGCTAATGGATCCCGTGGAGGGGCACGCGGCCGAAGTCTGCGCACGATGGACGGGCAGCCTGTGCAATAATTGTCATGTAGCCCGCTACTGTTGGAGCCGGCAGCCTCAACAGCCCCAATATAAAGGGTCTCTTTTGAAAAATTACGTGGAATTGCACAGCTGGAACTTTTTATCAGCAGAGAGAGGGTATTAGAGAGCTACAGATAGTGTAGATTGCACTGGTTATCGGGGGCTTTCTTATTTATGATGTCCTGGTTGTTGATATGTGGCCCCAACTGAAGGGTTTTAACCCGCTTATACTGCTGAAGCGTTGGGTGTACTGTAGAGTAAATTATAATTGTAAATCTGATACTTTTGTCGCTTTTGCAGGAATGAATCAGGAATCATTGCGACGAACATTGTGTTAAGAGGAAAAAATATTTTGTCAGTATGTCAAATGTCGAAACATGTCGAAACATAACGTCTGAAACAATGTTTTGCTGTTTCACAAGTGACAAAAATGCACGAAGCGCGTCTGATCTTACAGTTTCTACTGCCAGTCATATGTTTGTGTGCACTGTGTGTTATGTGAATTAAGACGCAGCCAGCATCTATTCGTAGTGTCCTCTTCGACTTCGATTAGACTTTTGTTTTCGTAGTTTTCCAAATTCATAGGTGAGTCTCACATAAAATTTTTTATTTCGCTTATTCGTTATAAGGCACTTCCTATTCAGTGGTTTATCCAAACATCCAACATTGGAGGGTCAAAACGGCCCGTTGAATGAAATTAGAGCGTGGTTTAAGAAACAGATAACAAAATCGTACCCTGATGCACTTTAAAATCAGAGCTACCCCATATATATAAAACCTACATTGGTGATGATTTGTTGGGTGACTGCCAACATGCCCCCTCTGCTACGCCACTGCTCTTAGATAAGAAAGCAATAACTGTAAAAGCCCCTCGTCTTGAAAATCAATAAACTTGTCTAGAATCGATGGAGAGAAAATAAATCTTACAACCTATGGCCGTTGTAGCTTGAACATACAATTTTTAGTGTGTGTATAATAAATATCTATAAACCTCTAATGCTCCCCGTTATCATCATTTTCATATTGTATAATACTTGCTTCTGTCTCAAAAAGGTGTGTTTGGGTCATTAGGCAGAGAATTTTCCATAACAATCTGACATTCAACCCAACTTTAAATTTTATTACACATTTTTAGGTAAATCAATAGCGCTGACTTAAAAGTCCAACTTCCGGTCAATATTTCACAGGGCCCAATCTCGGATTTGGAACCAGCGCTATCATTTACCCAGAATGTGTACTAACATTCAAAGTTAGGTTGAACGTCTGATTTTTATTGAAAATTCCCTGCCTGCATGCCTCTGTCTAAAAAGTGGGGCGTTAGGGTCTCCTCGGTGGCTTTCGTAAAATTGAGGAAGTTTTAATTTTGGCACGTTAAGAAGCTCTAAATCTTCTGATGGGGGCACTGAGTATTATTTAGATTCTGCGGACGTGTCGTCAAGGACGGTATCGATTTTCGCGATTTTCGTATAACCTTATCTGTACTGGGAGCGTCTTAGGCCCCCCCAAAAAGCAGTCGATTTCAGCATTTAGAAGGGAGCTTTTTTAAGAATGAAATTGATGAATTTTAGTGAATAGTCTTTGAGTTGTACAAAACTTCAAAATTGCGATAACCAGCAAAAATTTTCGGGCATACTTAAAAGCTTTTTTGTCTGACACTCCTCAGAGTATGAACGTCAGAAACAGACCGAAACAATAGAGTAAGGCGGAGTTTCTACCCAGATGCAGCTCGAAATGCAACAATCAGAAACAAAAGATGAATTGGCATTGTGTTTTACAATGCCAAAACACCAATCTGCTTTAGGCGGGAAAAGCAATGAAAATTAATTGAAGAGTCCAAGTGAGAAAACGAACTCTTTCTGTTTACATAGAACCGGCTTTTTGGTTTTGATGTGGACAGATTCCAAAACGCTGAGATGAAACGAGAATCTAGCCCTGCCAATTATTCGAAAACAATCCTCGTTGTAATTTTTTGCACACTCTGGGTGATCTAATAAATGCTGTCCTATGGTAGAAACATGTTTAAGGGTGGGTTATCGCCTAGAGTTGCCGGGCGGGGTTGCTCCCTTTGCCGTAGGCACACACTTAGCGGTGGTCTGTTTCATTTGATCTTCGAAACGCAAGGTAACATTGCCAAGCCATGGCATTTTTAGGTTATCAGGGCACTTTTGCGGACCATACTTTTTATCAGCCAATAAGAATAGCCCTTCTTTTGTCCAATTCCGAATCGAGGCAAGTGTTAGAGCAAATCATTAGTGCCCGACGAACAAGAGTGTTAACGAGGTTAATTGCCTTCTGTTTTGGACTAAAGAAATCCCAACGTATGTCAATGCCGCTGAAAGTTGGTGTCCTGTTTATACTGGTAAGAAATCCAGTAGCAGTGTGTTTTCAACAAAAATATCAAGACATGGTATACGGAGATGTTTTGCTCATTCTCGAACGTAAACTTGAGAGGTGGATGCAATGCATTGAGTTTTTGGAGGAAAAAGTTGCAATCCGACTCTTTTATGAAAATAGCGAAAGTTTCATCGACATATCTAAAATATCCCGGAGGTTTTGATGTGTTCTGTATTGACTTTAGTTTACTCTTTTCAAAAGAAGAGTCTGAGGCTGCACGTAGGCTAGGGTTTGCTCACGCCAGTCAGTATGCCCCCTGAGCCGCTGTTTATTTGAGAATCGAACATTCTTCCGCTGTAACAACGGTATTACTTGCTTCAAAAAACTTGCATTGCCCAAATTATGGGAGCTACAATTCCTCCATTAGAACTAATGGATGCTTTCACTCTGGCTGAATTAATTTCTTTTGTAAAAAATGCTTTATCGGATAATGGCAAGATTTTTTTTGGTTCTGAGGTTCAAAACTTTGTAAATGATAAAAACACATTGTCATCGAAACGTCTTATGAAACGTCAAACTTGCTTTTGAACAACTAGAAACGGTTTTAATCGGTTTTAAACTCAAGACCTTTAACATTTGTGTATAAAGATATAAACCAACGTCTTCGCGTCTTGTAAATGGCCGTGGATTACTCGACAAACCCGTAATTTCGTCAGAAATCCCCGAGTCAACTCAGTCGTCTCTGATTAAACGCTACAAGTACTCAAACACAGTCTTAGAACAGTTTTTTCGTCAATGGAAATTACAATATTTTACATCGCTTCGTGAACGACGTTGTATAAAATTGAGATCAAATTATCGACATCCCAAAGTTGGTGACATTGTTACAATAGCGAAGGAGAAAATACCAAGACAGCGGTGGGTCTTGGGAAAAATTATTCGTCTTCTTCATGGAAAAGACAATATTGTGGGCGCTGCAGAATTGCAAGCTCATGACGCTTTTCAGGGAAAATAATTACACTGAAACGTCCGATTAAAAAACTGTATCTCTTGGAAGTGATGGCAGAACAGAGTCGTATTGATGGTGATAAATTCGATGGTGATCATCAAGAAGCTCAAGATGTATCCATGAGGTTAGATACGAAGACGTTGGTAAAGTAATTCAATGACTTAAATTCGTATTAAGTGATTTACCTGCATCAATCAGGGGGAAGGATGTTGTATTTTTTTGCTTGTGTTTTTAATGAACTATTGTTGTTTTTGTTTAACTAGTATCTTTTACCCCTATGATCACGTGATTCAGGTGATGACATGTTTTCACTTTTGGCATTCTTAGTAGTTAGTCATTTGCATTCGTATCAGAAAATCGCACAAGGCATTCAGAGAAGTTATTCGCATAAGTCAATCGTAAAAGTTATTCGCTTTAGCTGTAGTATTTGCGCACATGCAGTTGGAGCAATTCGCATTAGTTATTCGCAGCTGTTATTAGCAATCGCAGGATTCATTCGCAGTACTTATTCGCAGAAGTCATTCGTCATGCCCTAATGTAACGATTATCACATCGCAAAGTCATCAATTCGTTCTATGGTATGATATCAAATTTTAAAACTTTGCGTATAGTTATTATTGATCGTTTTTTTTTTGTTTCTTTTTGTCGTCAAGTGTTTGTCTGTGTTTGTTCTTCATAAAGGCCATACATCCTGAACCATCGCCTTCGGGGTATTCCGCGTTATCGCTGTCGGTTTACCAAAGCCAACTATTCATTTCTTCAATATGTGGTGCCAGTCAGGTAAAACTGTTCGAGAAAAGGTCGTGTAAAGATTTTCGAAAAATTGATACTTGTATAAGCTCTGTTATGTTGTTGCTCATTGGGCGGAACGTCACTTACAAAATTTAATCAAGTGCCCCCCCCCCACCGGGGCCCTGAATATTACTTTTCCCATTAAAAACTGCTCTAACTCAAGAAAATAACTTTGAACTAAAATTACTTTTATTTAACCAGTGTATCGTTATTAAATGTTTATTCCATAAACATAAATATTACCTAAATTTTTTTGATGGCACTGTTGATACCTTGATAACTTGGTAATGATAATGTTTGTCCAATTTTTTGTAGCAAAGATAAAGATATACTGTAAGCTGAGAATGCAAACCATATTCAATATCTGTGGACACATGAAGATTCTGCAAAAGTTTTGGCTTAACATGTTGGATCTAGTGAGATTTGGTTCTGCTGAATTGCAAACTAAGAAAAAAGGGTATGAAGTGTTTCAAATATAGTGAAACCCTCCTTCCTTAGTCTGCCGCGCCTTAGAGTAACACCATAAAAGAAAGTCGTGTAAAACAAACAAGAACAAATAAAAAATATTTAAGAATAGCAAAACAGTTAAAAGTCATACGAAGTCTCTTTAATTCTTTAATGCCATCATCGTCCTAAAAGGCCATCTTGATCATCGAAAA
The DNA here is from genome assembly GCA_014526335.1 of Chrysaora quinquecirrha. NCBI lineage: Eukaryota > Metazoa > Cnidaria > Scyphozoa > Semaeostomeae > Pelagiidae > Chrysaora > Chrysaora quinquecirrha. The sequence goes on from JACTAT010000110.1 coordinate 528,298, forward strand.
AACTCGTCCCTTCTTCTTCCACGTGCTCTCCTACTTCATGTAAAATTGCCCCCAAGAGCGCTCCTTCACAGCGTTCTTAACACTCCCTAAAATTATCAGGAGAGATAATTTTAATCGGGTTATAGTAAACATATTGTCCTAGAATTCTTCATCTTCTAATAAGTTATTAATCCTTTCTCGGCAGCAACTCTTGCTGATCTTTGTGGTCTTTCTTCAGGTTTTGAATTTTCTTTTTCCAATGCCTTGTTTGCTGTGGCGATTCTTTTGTTCAATTCCTCGGTGCTCATATTAGATCTTATTTCGAGTGGGCAGATTAGCTGGATTGGACGCTCTCGTATCTTGTTTCGAACGATCATGCGAACTCCCCGTATAACTCCATCTTTTCCTTTCAAATGATCACACACAAGGCCATGATGCCAATCATGTTTATTTTTACTTTCGCCAACAACTAGCACCACCTCTCCAAGATCCGGGTAGTATGCTTTCCTTTTGGTGACATCGTGTTTCTCCCTTAATGCTCTTACGTATTCTGTTCGCCATTTTTTCCACATTTCTTCTTTTGCTTTCCGCAATCTCTTTTCCATCTTACTTGGGCTGTCCTGTTCATCTTGCTCTTCTAATGTATATATTTCTCGTCCGTGAATTATACTGTTTGGTGTAAGCACTCTAGCTCCAATTTCGTCTTCAACATATTGCAGCGGTCTGTTATTAAAAACAATTTCAATATCTTTGATGACTCTTGAAAAACCTTCGAAGGACAAATGGCATCTTCCCAACTTCTGGTAAATCATACTTTTGAGGTCTCTGTTCAACCTTTCGTAGAACCCTCCTCTCCATGGACTCTTGGCTAATATGAAATCCCATTTAATATGCTGGTCTGCTAAATAATCATGAAACTGCTCGCTCTTGCGTAGTCTCTCTATAAACTTTGCAGCAGCCTTAAACGTCATGGCATTGTCACTGATTATCTCCTGAGGTCGAGAATAAACTGATATGAACTCGTTAAGTTTATCTATAAACTCCTCTGTTTCCATGGTCCTAGTCACTGTAAAGTACACTGCTCTGGATGTAGCACAAGAAAAAACGATCACATAAGCCTTTGTCTCATCTAATCCCTTTTAAGCTGAAAAGGGCCCACAAAGTCTATTCCAACTACTGCAAACGGATATCTCGCTGTTACTCTTTTCTCTGGCAATGCTCCTACTGTTGGTACAGGATAAGGCCTCGCGGCCATCACTTTACACTTTTCACATCTGTTCCTGACCTTCTTTAGGATGGTCCTCAATCTTGGAACCCAGTAGATCTCTCTGATTCTTCCCATTGCAATGTTTACACCTTTGTGGCCAACGTCTCTGTGGGTTTCTTCACATAGTTTTCTGGCATATATGGATTCTCTTGGAATGAAGACTGGCACTTCACCTTCAATTCTACCAGCACAGCGAACAATGTTGTCTTTAAACAGTGTCAGACCTAGTTTCTGTGACTCTATTTCATTTAACTTTGTACCCTCTTGTGCTCTCTTGATCAAAATTTCGTTAGCTTTGCGTAACTCGTCACTAGTCAGAGGACCTTTCTGCCGTTTTCCTTGTCTTTAGCATTCATAGCAAATCTTGAACACCAACCTATTACTCTTTTAGCTCTTTTTAAAGTTCCTTTCTCCAAAATCTTGTCTAATAAATGCTGTTCTGTACTTGTAGTGAACACTTCCTCCTCTGTATGCTTCAGCTCTTCCGTAACATCTTTATCAGAGTTCTCAAAAACTTGAACTTCATCAGGCCAATTTTCACCTTTAAGCAGCCATGCTGGCCCTCTCCACCAGTCAATTTTCTCTAAATGGCTGTAGGATACACCTCTACTACCAGCATCTGCATGGTTTAGCTTTGTTGGCACATATCTCCAGTTGATATCAAGAGCCTTTGTTATCTCATCTATCCTTCTGACTCGGTTGGACACAAATGTCTTCCAGTTCTTGTACGGCTTCTTTATCCAACAAAGAGCAACTTGGCTATCTGCCCAACAATAGTTTCCTACGATTGGCAATTTCCTCAGAGCCGTGTTTGTGTTTAAGGCTAAATTAGCTCCCATTTGACAGGCAACTAATTCTTGTCTTGCAATACTAAGTCCTCTTTTAGTAATCCTTGATTTTGCGGTTAGGAGTCTCATAGTTGTTCCATTAGGCTGTGTAACAATGGCAATGGTCTGTGCTGACACTGCTTTAGAGCTTGCATCCATCATATGGTGAAGCACAATGTTTGTCACATCTTCTAGATATGGTGCTATTGATCTTGGAACTGTGACACTTTGCAGACTTTTCAACCACCTTATCCAACTCTCTTTCAATTCTTTGCTCACTTCGTTGTCCCAACCCTTTTTTCTCATCAACTGCTAACCGGTATAAATGTTTCCCCATCACAAGCATGGGTGCTAAAATTCCTAAAGGGTCATATATGCTTGCCAAAGTCTTAAGCATTGATCTCTTGGTTACTTCTTTTACTTCTTTTATCTCTACATTTACCATATATGTGTCCTCATCTTTATCCCAAAGTATTCCTAACAGTTTTGTCTTAACTCTTTCCTTATCATCATTAAGCTCTTTAATATTTGATTCCCATTTTCCAAGGGGAAACTTTCCTTTCAACATCATATCAGCAGCTTCGATCTTGAAATCCTTGGCATCTTTTTCGTTGGTTACAAGTCCCATAACATTATCGACATATGTATTTTCTTTCAGTGAATCAATAACAGACTTCTTCCCTTCAGTATTCTCCAAGTGGAACTGAATAACTCCTCCAAGCATAAAAGGGGAACTTTCTCCCCCAAATGGTACTCTGCAGAATCTATAATGCTTTTCCACACCATCGCAGCCTTTGAATATGAATCGAAATGCATCTCTATCTGTCTCATCTAATTGTACTTGTAAAAATGCTTTCTCTACATCTCCCACTAGACAGACTGGTGACATTCTTGACCTGATAAGAATATCCCACAAAAGAGGCTGGGTTGCAGGACCAGGGTTCATACACTCGTTGATTGAATACTCTTCTGGTGATGGTTTTGCACTTGCATCAAAGACCATACGCACCTTTGTACTCACAGACTCTTCTCTAATCACAGGTTTATGGGGCATGTAGAACACCCTTTTTCCTGTGGGTATATCTGGGGCTTCTTCTATAATTCCTGTCTTAAGTTGCTCAGTCACTATTGATTCATATTTCTCTCTTACATCATCTGTCATCTTTGTCATCAAATTTCTCAATCTAGCTCTGCTTTGCATTTCATTTGTATTACTTGGTATTCTGTCCTCAATCCAGGGTACTTTCACCACATATCTGCCATCCCCCAATTGCCTTATGTTTTCCAAAACTCATTTTTACATCTTCTTGGTCGAATTCCTTCCTGTCTTGTACTCCTAATACATCTAGGCTGTACAGTTTTTCATATTCTTCATTGGTTGTCTGTGTGAAATAGTTAAACTCTTTTCCTGTTCTTTCTCCATGCACTGTCCAGCCAAATATTGTCTCATCAGCTATAGGCTCACCTTTGTTACCCTTCCTACAGTTCCCAGTCCTGAAATCTGTAAAAGTTGGATCTCCAATCAGCAAGTGGACTTCATATGTATCATTACTACCTTCTGGAATAAATAGACCTCTCAAATGGTTATACTTCATTTTGAGCTCTTTACTTGATGTTCTCTCTCCTTTGGCAAAGTTTGGTTGGTCTAACCCCACAGCTTCAAATACAAATTCTTCACCTTTCAATGTATGTGCCTTTATCTCATAGACTGCTCTTTTGTCAATTTCCTTTTCCTTCAGCTGTTCTTAAACTGCTTGTCTCCCACTTTAATGGCTTTAGCTTCAGCATTTCAACAGCTTTTCTACTGATATAGTTCTTAGCTGACCCAGTGTCTAATATTGCCCATACCTGGTCACCTTTTAGCTCAATAGGAATGAGTGGCATGGTGCATTCTTCACTAGGGGTATAAACATTTAGGGTCTCCTCCTCTCTTTTTGGCTTGTCTTCATGTAGGCTTGAGTGGTGGCTTCCTTGCATATAAAACAGCCCTTTTTCTACAATCTTTGACTAAATGATTCTCTCCACACTTAAAACACATGCCTTTTCTTCTCATAAACTCTTTCCTTTCCTTAGTATCCTTAACTATATCACATTTGTCTGGCCAGTGTTTATTTGGGCAATAAAACATCTTGGTTCCCTTCTTTCTGTTGTCATGAAAGCTGTTCTTTGCCTATGTGTGTCTGATCTCCTTTCATCTTGTAGTTTGATACCTTCATCTTCAGTTACATTTCTTTTCAGCCATTTTCTTATTTCTTTCAACAGATCATCAAAGCTCCACATTTCCCATTCATCATCATTCCTTGTAAGGTCTGGCTTTATGTTAGGTAACTTGGCAAGTGTAGATAATACCAATCCTTCAATTTTACTGTGGCCATTCATGGCTCTCAGAGCTTCATAGTTTATGCAAAGAATATCATAAAACTCTTTAACTTTACCATATTTTGACCCTCTTAAAACAGGCAAATCTATGATCTCTTTTGTATGGGCGGCTATCACAGTTTTTTCCTGTCCATATTCATCTTCAAGTAATTTCCATGCTCTATCATATCCTGCTTCAGTGTTAGGTATATTTCCTAGCATTTGATGACATTCTCCTCTTACGCTTTGTAGCAGGTATCCTAATTTCACAACCTTGTTCAAAGGCTGATTATTTATTTGTGCCTTAAATTGATTAGAGAATCTTATCCAATCTTTGGCAGTCCCTTTAAAAGGAGCAATACTTAACTTAGGTAAGTTGACTTCATTCTCTTTATGTTTTCTTACTATCTCAATTTCTTTTTCTTTTGTTTCAAGCATAATTCTTTGTTGTTCTTTCCATGCTGCTCTGTCTTTTTCTAATTTCTCTTTTCTCAGATGTTCTTCATATTCTTGAATTTCTTTTCTCTCATCTTCCTTACGTTTTCTCTCTTGCTGCTGTTCCTTTTCCTCTCTATATTCTTAATTATTTCATTATTTTCATGCAGAACTACCTTGCCTTTTTCATACATTTTAAATGCCTCTTGAAAGCTATTTCGTGTCTCCTTTATCCATTCCTGTACAGTGCCAATTGCCTGCTCTTCATCAATCATCAATTCTGCAGTCTTTTCAATCAAATCTTCTAATGCTTTTACCTTGTTTGGCATGGTGACTTCACATAACCGGCCTAGTTTCCACATGTCTTTTGTTCAACTGCTTCCTTAATTTGCTCCCCATACATATTTGCCTTCACCACCTCTTTCTCCAATAACTTCTTCGTTGCTGTAGATTCCATTTTCAAACTATTGTTTTCTATAACTCAATATCTTTCACAGTTCTTGTCCCCTCGTGGTCGCCACTTTATAGTGAAACCCTCCTTCCTTAGTCTGCCGCGCCTTAGAGTAACACCATAAAAGAAAGTCGTGTAAAACAAACAAGAACAAATAAAAAATATTTAAGAATAGCAAAACAGTTAAAAGTCATACGAAGTCTCTTTAATTCTTTAATGCCATCATCGTCCTAAAAGGCCATCTTGATCATCGAAAAAACTCGTCCCTTCTTCTTCCACGTGCTCTCCTACTTCATGTAAAATTGCCCCAAGAGCGCTCCTTTACAGCGTTCTTAACAGATTAACACTGTCCTGACTTTTGTTGCCAATTCATCCGCCTCTTCACTTTCCAATGCGATTTCTTCTTCCTTGATGTCATTATCCTGGCACAATTGCACGAAAATTTGCTGGTCGAGATTCACAATATTCTCTAATTTTGAAGTTAACCCAAATTTCAACTTCAACAATTGAGCATTGTCCTTCAAATCTTTATCTAAACACTCTAGTGCATCTTTCAGTTGCTTTTTTACATTCATCCGATGTGCACTCCTGCACCTTTCAACTTAACGATCTGCTCAGCCATTTGTCAGCCTCCTTGGCCTAAACTGCATCAAGCTACAAACTCTATCTTCATCTTACCAACAGTAAAGCACTGCATCCCGGTTCGGTGGACTAAGTGTTGTAAAAGGTTCGTTTACTTGCAGAGGTAGATAAAGAGAATAAATAAACGGCTTGAGTAGTTGAGTAAACGTGCTCTCTTAATTCACATGACATCCAACTACGACTACCATACCACAACTTCACGCAATCTACAAGCACATGGTTTTCTGTTTGCAAGGTATTGTGGGAACCAAAATCGTGCTCCGCAGCGGCGGCAGCTGGGTTTCCGCACATTGTACATCCATCTAATGAATAAATGTCTATTCGTTAATTGATCAGTCTATGCCGACATTTCAGTACTCTATGCCATCTTATATGGCCGTCATTTTCATGGAAATGTGATAGCCTGCAAACTTCTTAATGTTTCATCAGCTTTGTTCTTAACTGCCTTTTCTTGAATGTGCTCTTTTTTATAAAGCATTAGCTCAAGAAATTCCGAAGTGAATTAATTCATTATGAATATTTATCTAGTTTCTTCCTGTTTGGTTTTCTTGCCTTATTTCTTCAGTTACTAAATGATGGTCGATCACCTCTCCATTATCAAACTGATTGCGCGGCCATTAGCTCTTCCTTTGGTCCTTCTCTTGAACATGAACGCAGGCTTCTCATCAACGCTGTTATAACTAAATATCTGTCTTCATTGCATTATTCTGGAAACTCTGTTGTAGTACTGTTTCTGCATACATGCATACTTCTAAATATTTTTTCAGCTTTCTTATTTAATTATTTTTGTTAAAATCGTCCTATTGATCTGCTTTTCAGATGCATTGTTATCCGAAAGTGTTTCATTGTTTACTATATGTTGGTTGATTACCTTTTCATTGCAAATACTTAACTGTTTAGTAAAATTGATGGCGCGGCCATGGGCTTGTCCGTTGGTACTTATCTTGGTAAATTTTCTGCGAAAGCTGTTCAGGCTAAATATCTTTCTATATAGCATTTATGTGGACGCTACTCTCTGTGGTAGCTATTTCTCAATGATGAACTCCGTAATTTCTGACATGTGCGTTATCTTTTGCTTCAAGTGTTCTTTTTCGTTCATCCCTGAGTCTATGTCACAAATTCAACAATTGACGGACCTTTCAGCACCCTATGCTATCTTACAAGGCCGTCATCTCATTAAAACATTGTGGCTTGAATATTTTTCAATGTTTTCTCTTTCCTCAGCTTTCTTTCCACAGTGCTTGCTTGAATGGATCCCTTTTGACAAAAGCAAACGATTAATTCTGCCAAAGTGAGTCTGTTCACTTGGAATGATGATCTAGTTTTAGCTACTTGGTTATCTTTACTTATCTTCACCTATCTAATCAACAAAACTTCATTGTAAAATTCATTTTTGGACAAATTTTTCAGTAATTTCTCAATATCGAAGCCCTATTGCCGAAGCCGAAGTGTCGATTCGTTCATCGTTTAGTGTATGTCGCCATTCAATGATTGACGGACCTTCCAGTACTTTATGTTTTCTTACACGATTAATTATGCTTGTTATTGTTACGAAAACGTGATAGCGTGAATATCAATGTTTCTTCAGCTTCCGTCCTTTCCTCGTTTTCTTATTTATTAATTTTTCCTATTTCACAAAACGAAACCTTAGAAAACCAAAGTGAGTCAATTCCTTATGAATGATCTTGTTTTAGCTAGTTGGTTATCAGCACGTGTTTCATCAATGACTAAGAGATGACCGATTACTTCATCATTGCAGATATTCAAATGCTTCGTCAGACTAATGGTGGGGCCATGGGTTCGTCCTTTGTTCCTTCTCTAGTTAACGTTTTATGAACGCTGTTAAAACTGAATATATATCTCCACTTAATTATTGTGGATACTACTTACTGTTTTGGTAATTGCTCAACGATGAACTCCATCTTTTTTGTCTGACTTTTGCAGTATGTGTGCAACTCCTATGGTAACCAGAAAAATGTAAATCTGATGATAATATAAACGTCACTGATGGAAAATTCCTAGGTGAACCTGTTAATGAGAACCAAAGCAGCGCCAGTCTTTTAATCAACATGCTTGACCATCTTGGCTAAATCTTTTGCTTAGATGAATCAAGTGTCTACTCGTTCATCGTTAAGCCTACATTCCCCATTCAATGATTGGCGGACAATTCAGCGCACTATGCTATTATTTTAAGAAAACGTAGCAACCTGAATACTTCCTTATGTTTCTTCAGCTCTCTTTTTTCCCCCTTTCTTTTGAGTGTATCCCACTTTTCAGCCACTTGGTAATCTGCACGTGTGTCATTAATGAAAAATGCTTGGTCAGACTGATTACGCGGCCATGGGCTCATCTTTTGGTCCTTCCTTTGCCAATTTTTCCTGAACGTTGTCGAAACAAAATATTTTAGTTTATAACTGTTCTTCACCACATTAATTTCTCGATGATAAAGGCTAACATTTTTTTGGCATGTACATGATGATTGTCATTGCTATGGAAACCAGAAAAGTTTAAATCTGTCTATAATGGGTTAAAAATATTCAACACTGACAAATGTCAAAGTGAACTTGTTAATGAGTACCATAACAGCGTGATTGTTTTGTTAACATGGTTTACCTTCTTTGCTACATAATTTTCTTCCATAAATCATTATTTGTTTGCTTTTAAAGTTTTGCTGGCATTAAATAATTGTCGGACTTTTCAGCATTCTATGCTTTCTTTTAATGTTGTCATTTCAATGAAAACACGATAGCGTGAATACTTCTTATTGTTTTCTCCTTCTTCAGTTTTTTTCTACCATATTTGTTTAATTGTGTCTTATTTCACAAAGCAAAGGATAAGAAATACCGAAGAGAATCAATTCGTTTTGCATGATAATCTATCTAGTTTTAGCTACACGGTTATCTTGCCTAATTCTTCATTTACTAAATGATGGCCGATTACCTCTTCATTGCAGATACTTAAAAGTTGGATCAAACTGATGGCACGAGCATGGGCTCGTCCTTTAGTCCTTCTCTTGGTAAACTTTTTATAACCGCTGTTGAAACTAAATGTCTTTCTTAATTGCGTTAATGCGGAAGCTACTTTCTGTTGTAGTAATTTCTTAAAGGGAATAGACGTACATAAAAGAAGGTTAGACGCATGACGACAAAAGAGCTCTTTTGAATTCATGCACAAAAGGCAATTTAGCGATTCTTTTCAATTAGAGAGACATGTTTACAAACATGTTTACAAACAACAAATTCGTTTCTTTTCCTATTCAAATTTGATCGATGGGTGGCTTAAGCCACTTTTATATCTGTTGATTCCCTTTAATGATGAAGTCCATTTTTTCTGACATGCGTATTATCTTTGTCATTCCCACGAAAACCAAAAAAGTGCAATTCTGTTGTTCATGAGTTATTCGATAAAAATCATACTGATGCAAGAAATTGTCAAAGTGAAGCTGTTAATAAGAAAACAATAGCATCAGTCTTTTCCCAACATACTCTACCTTCGTTGCTACATCATTTGCTTGGATATATCAAGTGTCTATTCGTTCCCCTTCAAGTCTTGTCCGCAATTCAGCTATTGTCGGACTTTTCAGCATTGTATGCAATCTCATATGATGTTGTCTCTGTCTTCCGCGTTCTTATTTAGGAAGATGCATATCAGGCTGACTGTGAACATCAACATGCTTTCCCTTTTGATGTCTGACGGTTGGTCCACTCTGGCCATTCGAGGCAACGGATTCTTCATAAACACCCGGCTACATACAGCAAGTAAGCCCGTAAATGTAATCCTGTACAACGCCGAAGTCTTGATTTTGGACAACGCTGCAAACCTGAACAGCACTAGCGCCTGCATCGAGAAACCGTAATGCAGAAAATGCTTTGTCTCTTAATAAGAAAACTAGCATCAGTCTTTTCCCAACATACTCTACCTTCGTTGCTACATCATTTGCTTGGATATATCAAGTGTCTATTCGTTCCCCTTCAAGTCTTGTCCGCAATTCAGCTATTGTCGGACTTTTCAGCATTGTATGCAATCTCATATGATGTTGTTGTGAAGGTCAATCGTATGAACTGTTCAATTGACCCCCCGCGAGGATTTGCACGGGGCGAAGAACTTGATTTTTGATGTGATGATTTTTGTGTATGCGAATTTGAATCTAATGCTTATGAAAGAGAAAAAATCGAAACATATTCTTTCTAATCGTATTTCTTTCTATCATTATCATTATTAACTATTAGGACTAACCCGTCCCGGGTCAGGCCCTACAAATTGGCACCTCCGACGAATGTTTTGACGCAGTTCTGATCTGATGAGATTACTGGCCTAGTCACCTTTGAGAACCAGAAGATGGCCGACGAACAACTTGAGTGTGAAGTTTTTGCTGGATTGTACAGTGCAAACTTGTCTGTTTTGCTGGCAGTTGGGGCCTATTTCAACATGGAGTGCGGGGAGAAATCATGAAAGCAGCTCATCAAGGAAATAGAAGCCAAATTGGAAGCAATAAACAGCGAGGATGGAACAACAACAGCTTTCAGAGAAGTACAAGCCATCTTAGTGGACCTGCCTGCCCTTGAAGTCGACGAAGAGCCATCAGAAAGTGTACCGAATCCAGGTAATCGACCAGAGGAACCAAATCAAACTGTAAGTGATCTTATGTCTAATAAAATTCAGTTGGAGAAAAGACTTTTGGAAATCAATCAGGCTCTGGGCACCTCTTCTATTTCTCCTCCCCCAAGCACAAGCACCTCAGCAAGGGGGGGACAAATACCTGTTCAAGATGGTTTAGTGAGGCTTGATGTGAAAAACAGTCTTTTGAGACGTGAACTGAAGATTTCTGGTACCATTGGGAACATGGGAGAAACAAACAAATTAAGTTTCATTTCTCTTGCCCACCAAATTGAGGCAGCATTAGCTAAGGGGTACACTGAGTCAGAGGTCAGAGATGCAGTAATTAAAGCTATAAGCCCTGGTATGAGCCTCAGAAATTTCTTGGAATGTACTCCTGACATACCCTTAGCAAAAGTCAGGAAAATTTTGCGCTCACACTACCAAGAAAAGTCAAGCACTGATTTGTACAGGGAATTATCATCGCTAAGCCAGAAACTAAATGAAGATCCACGCTCATTCCTTCTTCGAGCTTTAGAATTAAGACAGCGTGTTATTTTTACAAGTAAAGAAGCAGATTCAGGCATCAAATATGATGCATCCATGATCAAAAGTCTTTTTCTAAATTCTGTTGAGACCGGTTTGAGGAATGAGACAGTCAGAGCTAAGTTTAGGCCATTTCTGTTTAAACCAAATATTCCTGATGAAGATCTTTTGGCAAACATGAATGTTATTTGTTCAGAGGAAAAAGAGCGTGAATTAAAATTTGGTAAAAAAACTGTTCAATCAATCATTGTGTCTAGAGATGGGAATAGTGAGTTAGCACAAGCTAGTCAGCATGATACCACCTTTATAGCCACTTTGAATGCTGTTCAGGCTGGCCTAAAAGATTTGAAAAGTTCATTTGAGCAGTTTAAACAACAGGTTTCTAGTCCAGCTCAACCTCAACCTGCAAAAATAACTGATACCCAAAAGAATGTGAAAGCTTGCCCTAATTGCACACAGAATGGTTCTTTCGAACCATGTCAACACTGTTTTATATGTGGGGACCCATCCCATATTGCCAGAGGCTGTTTGAAAAGAAGAAAAGCCCAAAAAAACGAGAGACAGCTGCAGTTGAACAGGGACAAGCTGTAGCTGAAAAAAACATTGATTCCCTGACTTGTCTTTTTTGTTTATGTAAGAAACCCACTAAAACTGAGTTAAAAATTTGTAGTGGTTGTCATGTTTCAAGGTATTGCAGCAAAAACTGTCAATAAAAACATTGGCCTGATCATAAAATCATTTGTACAGCTATTCAACAACTTTCTGCTCAACAAAATTGCAATATCAATGAGCCAAACTTCTTTACAACAAAGCTAAGTCCTAAACAGTCCCAGAAAATTGCAAAACTGATTGGTAAAAAGTGCACAATTAACTGTTGTTTTGATGGCAAACCAACCAAAGCTTTGTTTGATACAGGAGCTCAAGTTTCATTGATTTCTAAGAACACTCTGACTCAACTTTTACCTGATAAGAAAGTTAAAAACATTTCAAGCTTGCTTGAAACTGAATCTCTTAACTTGACAGTTGCCAATGGTGATCATTTGCCTTTTGATGGTTATGTAGAAGTTACCTTCTCATTAGGAACTCAGAATGCTCAGAATTCTGATATGTTAGTTCCAATTTTGGTTACAAGTCATAACTTAGAGTGTCCAATAATTGGTTATAATGTGATAGAGGAACTTCTCCTGGCCAATGAGTCTGGGCAAGTTGATACAATTGCCTTGTTAGCCCACACATTCAATGATGCAACATCAGAAACAATTCAAAATTTTGTTAACTTGGTACAAGAGGGTCACAATCAGGTTTCTACAACAGTCAAAACTTGCCAAAGGCCCTTTACTCTAAAGGGGAAGGACAGGGAAAATCCCTTGTAGAATAAACATTGGATCTCTTGTCACACCAACACCATTTCTGTTTGAGCCAAATGACAATGTAAAAGAATGGGCTCCTGGTCTAGAATTACAACAAAGCATAATCACTGCCAGGAACAATACAGTACGCATTTACGTTGAAGTTGCTAACACATCAGATAGTGACATAACTTTGCCAGGTCATACAATAATAGGAAAACTTGACCCTGTCCGTTCCATTACACCCTTAGAAGTTAAGCTGAGAAAGAATGATGACAGTCAAGCTGAAGTTGGAGGAACTATACATGCTGTGAGTGTTAATGACTCCAAGTCTGATACGATTGAAGGTATTGGTTTGGACAGCTTAGACACTGATCAACAGGCTCAAGTGACCAAAATGCTTCAAGATGAGTCAAAAGTCTTTGCAGCAAACAGTGACGACATAGGTGATATTCCTGCTCTTCAACTTGACATTAATCTGATGGACGAAACACCAGTTCAAAAGACCTATTCAGCAGTTCAAAGACCACTCTACAACGAAGTAAAGGCATACATTCAAGATCTTCTGAACCATAATTTCATACGTAAGTCGAAATCAGCATACTCATCACCAGTGGTATGCGTGAGAAAACGTGATGGGACACTGCGACTGTGCATTGACTACCGAGCTCTTAATAAAAAGACAATTCCAGATCGTCATCCATTACCACGAATTCAACAAACGATAGAAAATCTGGGTGGAAATAGATGGTTTACCCTGCTGGATATGAGTAAAGCGTATCATCAAGGCTATGTATCTCCTGGAAGTAGGCACAAGACAGCATTTGTTACACCATGGGGGTTATATGAATGGGTCAGAGTCCCGTTTGGACTCATGAATGCCCCCTCAGCATTTCAAAGGTTCATGGAAGAATGCTTAGAAGGTATCAGAGATGAAATATGTGTGCCATACCTTGATGATGTAATAGTGTTCAGTAAAACATTTGAGGAACACATACAACATGTCCAACTTGTTCTTCAACGCCTAAGATCTCATGGAGTAAAACTCAAAGCTCAGAAATGCAAATTTTTCAAGCAAGAAGTATGCTACCTTGGCCAGATAATATCTGCTGAAGGATATAGACCAGACAATTCCAACATTGAAGCTATTACATCTATTGCAAAGAATGTTCCTAAAAAGATTGGCGACTTGAGAAGGGTACTCGGCTTGCTAGGATATTATCGTCGGTATGTACCAGATTTTGCACGCACTGCAAAGCCTCTCTTCGACTTGCTGAAGGAGCCAGTCCCACATTCAGAGTCTACACAGCAAAAGGATCAAAACGTCAGAAACTCACAGGGACAGTTATCATCAAAGACTTCAATTGTATGGGAGAAAAAACACCAGCAGGCTCTTGAATCCTTGATTCATTCAGTAACTTCTCCACCTATCTTAGCATACCCTGACTTTGAAAAACAATATATACTGCATACTGATGCAAGTTCTAATGGCCTTGGAGCTGTTCTCTACCAGGAACAGAATGGAATATTGAAAGTAATTGGCTATGCTTCAAGATCATTATCACCAGCAGAACGTAACTACCACCTTCATTCTGGAAAATTAGAGTTCCTTGCTCTCAAGTGGGCCATTTGCGATTATTTTCGGCATTATCTGTACTACGCACCAAACTTTGTTGTGTATACAGACAATAACCCGTTAACATATGTTCTTACAACAGCAAAGCTAAACGCAACTGGTTATCGCTGGGTGGCAGAATTGGCTGATTTTCAATTAGAGATACGTTATCGCAATGGGAAAGCAAATATTGACGCAGATGCACTTTCAAGAATACCGTTTAACCTTAGCAGCAAAGAGGAATACACAGAGGTAGTTTCGCCTGATATACTTGAAGCAGTCATAACAGGAGTAGATGCACAGAAGGATGGTGATTCGACATGGTTTGCATCTGTGAATGTGACATCAGCAGAAACCAATGAAGTCAGGACTAATACTCCTATCAGCACAGAGGATTTGTTACAAGCACAAGAACATGATACTTCAATAAGTTCAATCCTAAAGCAGATTCAGCTAGACCAAAAGCCAACGAAACAACAACTACAGACATATTCACGTGAAGCAAAGTTACTAGCTCAGCAGTGGAACCGATGGTTTCTAGATACAGAAGGAATATTAAATCACCAGTCAGGAAATTACAGGCAAATAGTATTACCTGCTAAATATCGTCAACTTGTTATTACAGAATTGCATGATAACATGGGACATATAGGCACTGAACGTGTTTTCCAGCTCACTCGTGAGAGATTTTATTGGCCACGCATGTACTCGGATATCGAACTCTACGTTACAAAGAAATGCCGATGTATCATAAGCGAAAGCCAAATACAAACTTCAAAGCACCTCTCCAGCCAATTCAAACATCTATGCCTATGGAATTGATATCAGTTGATTACTTACACCTGGAACGTTCAATTGGTGGGTATGAATACATCTTAGTAGTGGTAGACAATTTCACTCGTTTTGCTCAAGCCTATCCCACAAAGAACAAATCAGCTCGAGTGGCTGCAGAGAAATTGTTCAACGATTTTTTTCTAAGGTTTGGATTCGCTGATCATTTGCTGCATGACCAGGGAAAAGAATTTGAAAATGATCTTTTCCATAACCTTGAGAAACTATCTGGCATTAAAAGGCTAAGAACAACTCCGTACCATCCACAATGTAATGGCCAGGCTGAGAGATTCAATAAAACGTTGTTGTCAATGCTGAGAACTTTGTCTGAAAAGGAAAAATCGCGTTGGAAAGACTCCATCAATAAAATGACGATGCTTACAACTGCTCACGCAACTCAGCAACCGGATATGCACCATTCTTTCTAATGTATGGACGGGATCCTCGTTTACCGGTCGACTTATTGTTTGAGTCTTCAGACAAAGAAAAGGTTCCACAACAAGAGTTTGTTAAGAAATGGCAGCAAGCAATGCAGGACGCTCATAAGATTGCTCAAGAAAACTCTTTTAAATCGAGAAGTGCTGGTAAAACCATGTATGACAACAAAGCCACGCATACTGCGAATTTGGAGCCTGATGATAAAGTGCTAGTCCGTAATTTAACGCCGCGAGGTGGTCCTGGTAAGCTGAGAACATATTGGGAAGAAAAGATCTATAAAATCATAGAACGTAAAGCCAACAGTCCAGTTTATGCTGTTAAGCCATTAGATGGATCAGGGCGCACTCGAGTTTTACATAGAAACTTATTGCTACCTTGTGACTTACTCAAAGAACCAGATCAACCTATGATTACCAGCCCATTGGTGAAGAATAACATGACACATTGCCAACGACCAGTCAACATCCAAGAGGATGGAGGAGACAGTGAGTCAGACGAAGAGGAAATAGGAACAGTATTGAGAAGTGCACTGAGAAGTATACCTCGGAGAGAAAATACTCAACATGCTGCAAATGAAAATATACGGGAACAAGAGCTGCAAGATCCAAATACTGCAAATCCAGTGCGAGAATCTCACTCAGAAAATAGTCAGTGTACAGATGATCTACCAACAACACCGCCACTAGCACCTACGACACCTACAGCTCAGGGACACCCTGCAGAGAACCTGCCTGATGGTAGCAGCACCGAATCGCCTTCAGAAAATCCTCCTGTTCAGCGTCCAACCAGAAATCGGCATCCACCAATACATTTGAATTATGGTCGACTCGGATCACCAGGATATTCTCAACAACCTGTTTGGATTCAACCAGTTCAAGTACGATTTCCTATGCATGAATTTCCGATACCTGGGTGGTATCCACAGTTTCTTCAAACGTTACCAGTTAGAATGCAAGGAAATATGATGAACGGAATGACTTATTGATACTTTTATATTATTCAGGATAGAGACCATTTATTGATACTGCTATATTATTCAGGATAGAGACCATACATTGTTTTATTTCAAGAAGAAGAAGAAAAACTAGATTCTTTCGAGTTTTCAATGCATATTGCGTCACAGTCAACGGTATACGTTGAAGTTTTACGAGATTGGTATGTTTAATAAAGGTCTATATAGCGGAAGACTGGCCATCTTCAAAGAGTGAAGACATCCGATTATACATGCAAACTCTGTCGAGTCACGAAGACGTTCCATGGAACTTTAAAGGAGGGGAGTGTGTGGAGGTCAATCGTATGAACTGTTCAATTGACCCCCCGCGAGGATTTGCACGGGGCGAAGAACTTGATTTTTGATGTGATGATTTTTGTGTATGCGAATTTGAATCTAATGCTTATGAAAGAGAAAAAATCGAAACATATTCTTTCTAATCGTATTTCTTTCTATCATTATCATTATTAACTATTAGGACTAACCCGTCCCGGGTCAGGCCCTACATTGTCTCTGTCTTCCGCGTTCTTATTTAGGAAGATGCATATCAGGCTGACTGTGAACATCAACATGCTTTCCCTTTTGATGTCTGACGGTTGGTCCACTCTGGCCATTCGAGGCAACGGATTCTTCATAAACACCCGGCTACACACAGCAAGTAAACCCGTAAATGTAATCCTGTACAACGCCGAAGTCTTGATTTTGGACAACGCTGCAAACCTGAACAGCACTAGCGCCTGCATTGAGAAACCGTAATGCAGAAATTGCTCTGTCAATTCCTTATCAGTAGCAAGAATAGGAAATCCTGGTAAAGCATTAGCTGCAGTAGAAACAGCCTGAACTGCAGTGCAATCCATCTGATGGTGTTTTCTGAATCTCCACCATAAGTGTGTTGTATTTGTTTATATGATATTTATTGATCAGATTAGAAACGAAAGACTACGCCATTTTATAATCGAACAAAACAAAACTCAATACGAATTCCCAGTCACGTGCAACAAGGGAGTATGAGTTTTTGTCTTAGTTTGATTTATCACTCCCAACTTTGAAATAAATTATATAATTAAACTTGAGTCAATAGGTTGTCTATAAAGTCTTGCATGCTATCTTGGTCTAGTCGATCTTCATAGTATATGATATTCTGGATCGTAATTATCTGTCTCTGGATCGTCCCTTCTCTCCTTTCCGAATTCTAGATCATCATCTCCCTCTTCATTATCTGTTGCATCTCTCAATAGGCGTTTAAAGGAGGATTTATTCCTTGTGAAGGTATGTTGACGATAATTAGCTGTTATTGTTTTTCATTTCACTGATGTTACCGTGATATGGTGTAGGGTTGAAG
>JACTAT010000111.1:0-51153 GCA_014526335.1 Chrysaora quinquecirrha
ACTACGTTTATAAAATTTCCCCCACCCCCGGACCTTATTAGGACCCCCCGTTTATTAAATTTTCGAAAAATTTCCCACCCCTAGTATATTTGGACCCCCCCCCGTTTATTTGGCACCTTAGAGGACCTTCCTCCGGTTTATGACCGTGTGACCATGAGAGAGACCCAAGAGGGAAAGTTGCTCAAATACTCAGCTACTATACTCCTTGCAGTTAAGTGCATCCGGCACCGCTCAGGACCTTAAACCCTGGTCAAACGATCAAACATTGTTGTTGAAATATTTGAGCTTTGCTTTACTAGCAATGTTTGACCGTTTCCGTTTCGCCATTCCGTAAAACGTTAAAACATTGCTTGGTAAGCAGAATTCACCAAGGAAACTTCTAAAACATTCTATGCTTCTCAAAAGTAAAAACAATGTTTGATGAGAAATGTTTTGTGAAGGTGAAGTTGAAATAATGTTTAGCGCCAGTCACTAGGATCTCAGTAGTAGGTTAACTAATCGAGACCTCGACCCTGGCTGTGACGCTACCGTGGCTGGGCTTGAGCCCTGACCACACTGAGCATTTGACACCACGAGTCAGCTGGATTTCACCACGACGCCACAGCACAATGTGATATGGCCACACGGTGAAACATTTGTTTCACAAGCAGATTCCAGATGTTTGACCAACAATGTTGATCGTTAGTTAGCCAGGGTCAAGGGCGATGCTTTCTCCAAGTGGGTAGTGGTTATATGAAGGTGGCAATTTTATACTGGTGGCAAGGTACATCATACTTTACTAGTCATAGTTACACAGAAACCTAAATATCAAAACTAGTGTTAGCAGAATCAAAACTCTGGTCAATAAACATTGGCAAAGTCTTTGAAACCTCTGGGGTCTTCTGCTCTTGAGTCTGCGGTACAATTAGAGGCATGCTGCTCAAACAATCCGGAACTTCATGTAAAGCCCGGCTTGGACTCATGACAACCTTCTGAGTCCTGGAAGAAGCTGTCGCATCATTGTCTGTAATCACCGGACTAGATTCAATACGGTCCTTGTTTTCAGGTGTACTGGTCCGGACATTAGAGGAAGGCTTTCCATGATCGTCTTTACTGACCGGATTAGTTTCGATACGGTCCCTGTCTTCCTTGACAGGAGTGCTGGTCCGGACATTAGAGGCTGCTGATCCTGATTCATAACTCATTTCGTTCAAAGTATCCTGTGTAGAATCATCAGTTATAGTATCAGTACCGGACGCAGAATCAACAATGGCTTCGGTCTCTTGATTCCGGATCATTACCGGACCAGTTTTTCCGGTGCTGTATGCAGGTCCAGAGGTTTGATGTCCAGTCTGCGGTTCACGAGAGTCTAAAGAACTTAGATTGCCACTTGATGGAGTCCGGTTCTCAAAATTAGCCCCGAGGCCACCTTTCAATCCTGACTTCACGTCCGTATCGACTACGGAATTTTCATTATCAATTTGCAAACTACCCATAATGGATTTTTCTTTACTAAACACATCATCCGGAGCTATGTGCGGATCCCTATTTGCCATCGCAACACCATCTAAATCCGACATCGGATCGCAAACTCCAAGCGGATTAAACAACTTTCTCGGTGCTTGAGTGAACTTCTGGGTTTCTTCTCGGCTTTCCAATTTTGCTGTACATTGATAGCTGTCTCATTCGCAGGAGTACTCGTCAACGATCGAGACAAATAATCGGTTGATTCGCTATTGGTAGTGCTAATACTCGGGAAAAGAGTTCTTCGTCGGTCGGTAATATCCTTTAGTCGCTGTTTCGTTTTGCCGAAAACATTGCTTAAATTTTCGCTAGCGATGTTAAGATCCCGAGCGAGAACTGAAGTCGAAACGTTGTCGGGAACACTCGGTAGAGTCTTTCTGTTGTTTGTCGTTACACTTCTGCTCACGAGCTCGCCTTCTGTACCCATGACATCTTCCGGAACAATTTCGCTGTTTTGTTCACTTCTTCCAGAATAATGTCCACGAGCAGGAGGCTCGATCTCTACAGTTTTGCTTACAATTTGCTTGGTATCATTCTGGATATCAAAGTCGTTCCTATTACCCTGTTTAAAACCTGCTTCTTCAGTCCTACCCGCCTTGGCACTCATACCAGCTAAAATCTCTCTAGTCTCATCGCATAGATCAGCAGCAATAGTCCTTTCACGGCTACCACTCACAGTTCTAGCTTCAGTTATTTTGTTTTCGTCTTTAAGGTCCGCACGAACGCCAGTTTCAGATTCATTATCATATTCATCTGTGAAGCCGTGTTCTACACTGCCCTCTTGTTCAACGTTTTCAGCTTTATCACCATTACTAGCAGTTTTCACAGAATATCTTCTCAGGCTTCCTCTAGCTTCCACCTTAGGCCCGCCAACATAATTCTGGAGGAGCGTAGGTTTCCAGTCTGCACGGCTCGCATCCTTTGGCAAAGACCTTAGAGTTTCGATCTCAATGTCACTTTCACTAGCAACTATGCTATCAACAGTAAATTTGCGTTTCATTGTACAAGCTTCTACTTCACTAGAAGGTGCTTCATTTTGCCTTGCAACGCCAGTGGGTCCAGAGCTAACTGGCCTGGTCATAGTAGAATTAGCTCCACCCAATCTTATGCCACTTCCACTCTTTCCGGTGTCATCTCTGCCTCTTCCAGGGCCAGCCTTCTCATTTCCAGTGACACCTCCATCCTTTCCAATGTCATCTCTAGCCGTTTCGATGCTATCTCCACCTTTTGCAGTGACATTCCCACTCACAACAGAGCTAATATCGTTTTCTCCAGCATCCACCGTCTCCTTCAAGATTTTGTCCGACCAACATCCTTCGTGATCTCCAATTATAAATGTTTCGTTCAACTGGGTTTTTCTCAAGTCGTGGGCAACGGGGAAGTCTCTATCCATTTTAGAAGGTACAAACGAATCACCTGAAACTTTCGTCCTTTCATTCCCGTCTAAGGTGCCATCCTCTTTTGAACCTGAATCTTCGTTTAGAGACGGCGACTGAGAAGACCCAACAGAGAAGTTCTCCGCCGGGTTACTTTTATCAGTTGGTTGACACGATATAACTGGGTGCGACTTTTTAGTAATACTCGATTCGACTTCCATCCGATTCTCAGCTGATTCAAGCGGAGTATAAATTCTTGAAACCCAGGAGATTCTTTATCAGTTGATCCAACATTCTTTCCAAGCTGCAAACGACTTTTCACTGCATCATGTGCGGCAAAACAGTTTCCATCGTCATCTGAATACCTGAACTCTGCTGATTCAGTAGCCCGGTCTTGTGAATCGGGAGTATTTTGATGGGACTTACCGACAGTTGGCTCACAATCATCTGAATTTATAGGACGTGACCTGCCGACGACATTTTCGCTTGAGTCGGTACGACGAACATCCGATCGGTCAACAGGATTCATTCCGCCCTTTATACGACTTTCTACTCCAGCAGTGGCTGCGGCAGGATGAGACTGGCCGACAGTCGGCTCACAAGAATCTGTATCCAAATGATGCGACGTGCCGACGACATTTTCGCTTGAGTCGGTACCAACATTCGATCTGTCGCTATAAAACCTTCTAGCGGCTTTCAGGTACTGGCCGAACAAAAGAATATCCAAATGATGCGACGTGCCGACGACATTTTCGCTTGAGTCGGTACGAACATTCGATCGGTCAACATGATTTATTCCGCCCTTTATACGACTTTCTACTCCTCCATTGGACTTGACAGGACGAAACTGGCCGGTAGTCGGCTCACAAGAATCTCTAACGATGGGATGCGATCTGCCGACAGTTTGCTCGCTTGAATCGGTACCAACATTCGATTTGTCAGCACGACTCACACCCGTTTCAATCACAACAGAATCTGGCTTTACTAAAATCGTTTCTGGCTGAGTCGAGGGTAAATCTGAACATTTAAGTTTCTCACTCACCTCAGTTCTTGATGTAATTACGCTAGCTTTTGAATGTGGAAGCTGGTGGCTTAGGAGCTCTGAGGGGTGCAACTGTAGTTTCTGGTCGAGTATCGTTCTCAGCTGACATATCTGCAAGAAATACGGAGCAAATAAAATTTTTGACAATACTTCACGTAGTTAATATAATAAAGCACAGAATAATTAAGACAAGGAATAATTTAGAGGCAAGAAACATCGTGAGACCGAATTGGAAAATACTCTCTTGCCTTTATCTTAATATTACAAACGGGAAAAAAGTTATCACGAAATGTCTCATCATTTTTCATTTAAGTTCATTTCTAGTTATTTCAAAAGGGTAAAGTTATAAAAAAAAAAAATTGCTTTCTGTTGAGAAGTGCCACCGCCTTTGGGTGTTCCTTGGTTCCCAGTCCTCCCCGTTCCCACGTGCTGGTCAAGTTGTCCCATGGTGGCGTTTCTTGACATTCGTCCGTTTTGAGCAGAGTTCGCAGACAGTTGGTAGCGTAACAGTTAGAGATAAAACGCAATATCATGGGAAGCATCACTTAGGGAAATTTTGTATATAGTTGCTTATGTTTTGTTAATTGCTGAATATACGCTTAAAATATTATTCTGTGCCTTATTTTCTTGGCGAGCTCAACCCCAAAATCACAACACAAAGAAAGAGACAAAACCTAAAAGCTATTACAATACATATATACTACCAAGAGTAACAGCGTTAAAAGTTCCCTTATGCTTTGGAGTTTTCAAGACAAGATTCAAATTGTTTGAAAGTTTTCTTTAGTTTTGATGCGAATGTTCATGATAAATGCAATCCAATGCTTATACCATGAGCATTCTCTCTTTATTGCTCTTCTAGTTTGTTAGCTGGATCGAGACTACTAATCTTCCATTCCATAGTTTTGACGCTCTAAAAGAAGAGCATTTTGACCACATGTTATTTCAGCGGGACAGGTAGGTCAGTTTTGGTGTTTTGAAGTTCCTGACTACTAGTTTCAGACAACCTGTCGAACAGACATATAAGATATGAAGGATCACAGAAGGACCACCTCATGTGTACACTTGTATACCATTTTCAGAGTTTCTGTTCCAATCAAATCAGTAATTGTCTGCTAGTCTAGTTTCTTTATAATTTGAAGAGCAGATGCATTGTAAGGGATGTTGACGAAACATCTGCCCGCACAATTTTTTAGTTTTTTAGCTTGTCTTTTGTCGCGATTCCGAAGACCCCCATACTGGGCAACTGTATCGAAAACATGGCTCTATCAGACTTTTGTACGTAGATTCAGGGTTTTAGTGCGATTTTCCAAAATTTTCTATTAGTTTTGGTAAAGATTATAGTAGAGTAAAGATTACTGAATTCTTCACAATACTCATACCTCTGTCTGCAATCCGATGCATATACCATGAACATTCTCTCTGTATTGCTCTTCCAGTTCCTTAGCTTGCCCAAGACTATTAATTTTCTCTCTTTGGGAATTTATCTACAATAAATTTAAAATTGCAGTTATTTAGTGTTGTTTGTTTTTATGCACAGAATCAAAACAAAAGAGTCAAAGGTTTTGGGTCCGGACGATACTTAATATAATTTGGGTACCTATAGGTATCTGCCACTCACATGGGTAGGACTTTGGGACTGAAATTCTCTAAACATGGGTATGATGTTAACCAAAACCCCATACAAGATGGTGGGAAATTAAAGAAAACTCCAGAAGTTTACAAAATAGTGTCAAATGGCTTAGAAGGTGTTCCTAGTAACATTTCAAGTAATAAAGTGCCCTAGAAAATCTTATTATTGTAATATTCCGCTTTTTACAACTCAAAATATAGGGTCTCTGTATACATCATTGAAATCTGGGCGGCACATCCCCGCCCGTCCATAAGTCATGTACCCCCTCCCCCGATGGTGTTGGGTAGACAGGAAGAGTTCGTTTTGCCATTTGTACTCTACAGCTAATTCTATTGGTCATCCTTCTGTTTCTCGGGAGCTGATTGGTGTTCAAAATATAATACCAATTCAGCTTCATTTTATGATTGGTGCATTTAGATCTGCATCTGGGTATAAATTCCACGTATGATCATAGAAAGTTCTGTGCTCATCCAAACGGATGCATACAGTACTTCTAAAAGCATCTTGATAAAGTGTTTTTGTTTCACGAGTCAAAATGGTCAAAAGTAAAAACTATAGACAATTTCACCTCGTGCATCATTATTGTAACAATTTCTGCTATGACAGCTTTGTCTTTTCGCCTTTCAACCTGGACCCTAACAAAAACCGTGATGATTTTAAAGTTAGGGCTAACTATAAAACACAAGGTAAAGTACAATGAAAGAAAAAACCTTTCAATTAAAGAGGCTTCCAGGCTGAAAACCTCGACGGTCTCCATTTCACACACTGTTGTTGTTATTGCTATTTGGATTAAGTAGTTTTTCTTGCCGTTTAAGCTAATTAATGTATACTATCATTGCCGCATCCAGGTATAGAGGATCTCTAGCCTAGCGTCCCTAGGACCTATGCTTCTTACCGCACAAGCTAGTTGTCGCAGAACTTCTGTCGCAGCATTTTTGTTTAGCAACCTCTTTTCTCGGAACAGGAAATTTTCAGGTGTGTCGCGTCGCTGAAAAATCGTACGTGTAGACGCGGATGTAGAGCATTCAAAAGACCTAGGTTAAACGGTGATGTCGCGCAAGGCCAAAAAAAATTTCGCAGAGAATCTATTATCTTTAAGTACCTTGCTAGTTCTTCTTCAATTGTCCCAATACGATCAGTCAGCTTTTGTATATTCTGATCTTTCTTCAGGCTCATTAGCTCCATATCGAGGTTGCGAGTGTAATAGCCTCTCCTTCGAGAAACAAAATAAAAGAATATTGTAACTGATTATTACCCCATTTCAAAAGGACGGTGAGCAAATTTATTACCGATTCTCTGAAATATATGTCCAAATGCCCCTCCGTCAATCTCTGGCCTAGGCCCGGGGGGGGGTACTTACCTTAGTAGCAGATAGGGACGTGCCGCCAAAGAAATAAAATGCCTCCCCATATTTTATACCGAATTCCTGAAAATGCATACCCAGAATCATACCAAAACAATAACTTGTGCAGTACACTACTACAGTATATATGTTAAAATGTACTATAAAATGTCAGTTCGAATCAAACTTCACCGAGAAAAGTGAAAACAAACAAAAATAAGACCATTGTTTATTAAATTTATACTTATTTTCGAGAAATCTATACCATAATTTATACCAATTGAAAATTAAGACCCATGTTTATACCATAAGATGAAAAACGAAGCCCTTCTGGGCGGTAAGTCCGGGCCTAGGAATCTAAGCATATGATTTGGATTTCCAATGAATACGTTCTGAGCATGGAAACAAAAGCAATTTCTTTGGCTATTGTCACGCCAATTCAGCCCAGAAGGTTCCCAAACTACAGAAAAGTTTCTTGACATTATTAAGCAGTGAAACAACAATGGCTGCCAAATGTAGTTGGAGCGCCCTAGATTTTTCGAATGAATCACTGACAGTTTCGGTCAATCTATGCTAGAGTATATTCAAGAGAAAGTTCCCTCGCCCTCCCCCTCAAACAAAGTTGAGACTATTGATGACTATCCTTGCAATCGGGCGAGGCTTGAATTAGCAGGAAATTTTAAACAACATTGTTTTAAGGGGGAGAGGGGAAGGGTCAAGCAATAGCAGGTAGTGAAACAGAACATCAGCATAGGCGTTCCAATACTTTCGGCAGCCATTGTAGCATCGCAATCCAAAACAACTGATTTTAATGAAAATTGGTATGTCAAACAACTTGAGGCAGTGCAAAGACGCGCAACAAAAATAATCCGTTGTTCCAGCGACCTATCATACAAAGAAAGACTTCTAGATCTGAAACTCCCAACACTGATGTATCGGGGGAAACGTGGTGATATGATAAATACCTACAAGATATTCCATGGTCTTATTAATACAAATGTATCGAAATTTTTCCGAATCAACGGAAATAACACCAGGGGACATAATTTCAAAATTATTGAATATCAGCCTCTTCCTGGGAATACCGACCATTCAAAGTAGCAACTGTGGGAGCCGTTTTGGGTCTTATTCCATCCGCATCTGAAGGTCCATATTTGGGTGGAAACTGCTTCGCTTTCATTGTCAGCTCTGTTTCGTTAGACAACCCAGCAATGTTTTTATCCAATGAAATTTCAGTGTTTTGTTCAGGTATGTTGCCATTGATGTCAGCAAAAATGAGGTCTTTCCACGTGATACCGCGCAAGTCAAACTGCGGAGGAGCAGTTGATGGTCGAAAATCTGGAAAAAATAATCGTACAAGTGAGAAAAAAGTCAAGAATGAAACAAACTTACTGATGCAAAATATATAGGCGTATTTTCTGGTCACATTCTGTTTTCAGCAGACGCCTTGTCTTTTTGGTAGACGTAAAAAAGACGATATGGTAACTTCTTATGAAAACGGCAGATTTGGCAGGTCTTTAAATCCGTCTGCCCCCGAAGGTGGAAGGTTTCGCAGACATCTCGTTCCCGATTTAAAATCAATGGTTTAGTTCAAGTTTGTTCTGTTCAGCCTTCGTGGCAGTTGTGTTTCTGGTTTAAAGTATTTAAATTATTATGGTGCAGACGAAGGCTCAACATAGCCAAAACCAACCTCGTCCCCAGGGTGAATAGGCCTCTACGTGAAACTTGGCTGTCCATATTCGACCCTGGTATCAGCCTTATCTTTTCGCAATTTAATTGGCTGTTCAAAAAATAGAAATTTTAAGTGACGTCACAGTTTCTTCAAAATTTCCCACCAAAATAGGCCGGAAACTATGTGAAAAACATGTGAAAAAACCAAAAAATGATGCTACATGAGTTATTGTATCTTGCCTGACAGTTCTCAATGAAATTATTTGCCTTTTCAGTTCTAAGAACATCTGCATTCGGAATCTACAGCTTGTTTTGATGCCTAGGCCAAAATTGCCAGTATATTTCGCAGAGTTTTGTGGCCGATACCAGGGCCCAAAAATCGATTTGACGACGGTTGAGATTCGAGGAAATTCGATTTGGAGCCTGGGGACGAGGTTGAGCCGAAACAAGAAAAAGTCACGGGAAGTTACTCGGCGATTTCATTGAGCTTTATAGCTCAGTGGAAACGTTGTTCGTTCTCTGATCATGCAGTCTAGGTTCGACTCCCATCTTATTGTGGTATGCCACTTGTGGAAAATCATAATCAAACATTTTCAACTGAGAAGGGCGAAGATAAAACCGATTTTTAGTGTTGATTTTGTGTAGACAAGGGTTCGCCTTCCTACATGGCCTCAACGACTAATTCTTTTAATCATCCAGTTGTACCCCCGTCAGCTGATTGCTGCTCAGTCACAATACCAATCCAGCTAAATTGTCAGAAATTCGGTACGAATATGGATGGGTGGGTATTTTGTTTCTTTGGCGGCACGTCCTTATCCGAAACTTAATCAAGTACCCCCCCCCCCCGGGATCTAGCTCGACTTATTATTGCTGCATTTCGATCCGCATCTGGGTATAAATTGCACCTTAGTCAGTTGTCTTGGTCTGTGTCTGGCCTTTATACTCTGACGAGTGTCCGGCAAAAAAGCTGTTTGAGTACTTTTCTTCCCTATCCTGAACTACTTATTTCTTCTTTTGCATAGGGTGTCCATTTTTGATGCTCAACAAGTATTCAATCAAAAGATTAATTAAAAACAATTGTAATCATGCATTTAACAAACCTGAAACGTTGCTCTTTCTTTTCTTTGGTGGCGATTCATATATAACTGGCAAATAGACGGATTCAGATTCCAGAAGTGAAGTATTTACTCTCTCTAAAGCAAAAGTTAAAACATTAGCGACCTCGCAAAGTGGCAGGGAGAGACTTATTAGGTGAAGAAGAAGACTTATTACAAAGACAACTGACAAAGAAGTCTGGGTCCACGTAACGTTTTCAAAGAGGTTTGGGTCTGTGTGATATTTTTCTGGAAGATGGCGGAAATCTTGAGTACGGAAATCTTCTCCGCGTGAAACGACCTGTATATCGGTCGCTTCAGGAGAGTTCTACTTTGGTTCGCCTTAACACCAAAGACCTCTAGAGCTACCAAAAAAAAAAAACAAATAAAAACCAAAAAAATCAAAGAAACCTCAGAGCAACTCTCCCTGCATATGATCAAAGTATTTTGCAAAGGTAAACACATGCTCTATTTGGTATAGAACCACTTTTTAAGGGGCCGATTATATGAGAGTTTTCAGCCCGGGCTGGAATTTCAGCCCGCTTAAACGGGCTGCAAACTCAGCCCTCCTCTCCGGTCAATTCTCTGCAAAATTGATTTTGTGATTACATGAGATAACTTCAGCCCGGGCTGGAATTCCAGTCCACCTTCAGCTAGACGGACTAGGATATTCAGCCCGCTTGAACGGGCTGAGATTTCTCATGTAATGTAATTGCAATTTTTTTCCAGCCCGGGCTAGGAACTCTCTTTGCGCAAGCCCAGTTTGACTGTGGTTTTAGTTTCGTGTCAAAACGTGTCAAGTTTGGCGTCATTTGTCTTGGGTATTCGATTTCAGCCCGGCTGGAAACGTTTATATAATCGCACGCCAATTCCAACCCGGCTAACCGAGCTGAGATTCTAGCGGGGCTGAAAACTCTCATATAATCAGCTCCTAAGGAACCTACATGTAGAAGGCCGAAAACTTAAAGAACTGATATTAACAAAGATACAATCGCTAAAGAACGTTTCCCTTTTGAATGTTTTAATCAATGAAAACAATGTAGAATTAGAAAGCCGATGCTAAACATTTGCAGTCAAAAATAAATTGCATGTTACGCATGCATCAAATGTTTCCTTGAGTAGATTCTAGCTTTGCTCATATACAAGTCACTCTAGTCATAGTTAATATGCAGTAAAACTTAAGGAACTATTTAAAGGAACTTTTGGAACGACAATTGAACCAGAAGAGATCGAAAAATAAGGAACTTTTGGAACTAGACCTTGAGCTAGGTTCTTTACAAAATAAAAAGCGTGTACAAAACTGCATAAAACAAATATCTAATACCTGAAGGAATTCTTTTCTCTTCTTTTTTTAGTCGTATTCCAGAACGTTTCTGTAACAAACATTGATAAACTTATAAAGATTTCTAAAATTTTCAGATTTTGCGTACTGAAAGTTTCTTAAGAGTTTCTTAAACATCTGTATTGATAACATTGTGATTCTATCTGAACGATATGTTTAACGCATTAATGGATCCTTCTTGAATGCTTTAAGCTTTCCGGTTTGTCTCTAAGTGTCTCAAAAGTACTTAATTGCGATCACCCTATTCTCTCAAACATATGAAATTTTGTTTTCTATTTGGCCAAGTTAGAAAACATCGCTTCAAATAGAATTTACTGGGAATTTTTTTTAAAAACTTCAAAAACATTTTCTGCTTGTTTTTCTTGTACACGCAATTTATAAGAGATGGCCAAATGGTCAAAATTTTGCTGAGCAAGCAAAAATCTTCTGCTGAGCAAGCAGTTTGATTGTTTGGCCAGGGCACAACAAGAAGAAAGTGTTTCAAATTTTTCGAAAACATCGCTAACGAAATTCTACATTAATCTTTGATCCCTCCGCTCAGAAGAGAGGGAGGGACGGGAAAACGAGGAAATCATATTAAACCTCCCCCAAGCATCACGATTAAAAAACCAAGGTGATAGCGAAGGTTTTCCCAAATAGTGCTTAAACAAGTTCCATACTGTTAACCAACAATGGCTGATAGTTTGGCCAACACTTGAGACTAACGCCAGCATCCCAAATTCAAAGAGTCCCCCTTCGATAAACGGTTTATTAATGAAATCTGTACCAAAAAGAACAACACACCCAAAGATGTGTTTAATCATTGAAACTATGACTCACAGAGGTGTCTGAAGAATAGCCTGGCGAGGCTTCCAGAAGATATTTTGTAAGTTTCGAATGTTCTCCAGGGTGCAGCATCTTTAAATGCCCCTCGGCGTCTAAGACTTTTGCACTGTGCCTAGAAAAAATGATATGCTACAGAAATAAAAATTTAATGCGATTTAATCCCAAGTTATTGCGGGAGTGGGATTTTTTGTCTCCCTGTCTTGGTTGTCCTCTTGCCTTGGTCTCCGTACCAATGCGAGTTCACGGAAAGCTGAAATTTGT
Organism: Chrysaora quinquecirrha; assembly: GCA_014526335.1. Classification (NCBI taxonomy): domain Eukaryota; kingdom Metazoa; phylum Cnidaria; class Scyphozoa; order Semaeostomeae; family Pelagiidae; genus Chrysaora; species Chrysaora quinquecirrha. The sequence continues at coordinate 12,087 of JACTAT010000111.1, forward strand.
TGGAAACTTTCTCATTAACGTTTGAAAAAATTCCCACTTGCCCTCTCATTTCTGTATGTCGGGTAGTCCCTTGGCATGCCTTGTTTACAGGCACGCGGAAAAACACGTTTCTCTACACCAAGCTCATACGTTTTGCTCCAATGTCTGCTGTCGAGAAAATGTGGCCTGTGTACCATCATCAAACTTGCTTCTATGATGACAGAATACGGGCTGACATGTTCTGACTTATTACGGTCTTTATAGTCGGAGGTACATCACAAAATTCGGTAAGGTGGTTCGAGATCTCGTAATGGTTGTCTAAGGTGGACTTTAAAAAGTTAAATTAAAAAAACTGATACTTAATAAATATCAGCAAGACTTTGCTTATTATTTCATCGCTATAAAAAAATTTAGCTCAAATTAGCTGTTTGATCCTTGATTATTCTTCGTCATATATATTTCTATGTTGTGCATAGTTTTACTATATCATTGTCAGATCCTGCTTGGTAAAAAAAAATACTAAAATTAAAAAAGAAATAGAAAAAAATATATATATATGAAATTAAGATTGGGCTGATTTGTCTAAATTAGTAACTCTTATGTGTTATCTTTAATTGCTATGTAACTGATTTGTATGCAAATTGTAATTGATTATTGTAGCTTATATAAATTGATTCTGTTGTTACTTTTAAAACTTAAATTTAGCGGCCCAAGCTTAGATAAACTCTGCTTTTCTTGGGTCGCGTAGAATACAAGTATTTTTATACCTAACTTTTCTTTTGTAAACTTGTATTTTACAAATAAATTTGAATTGAATTGAATTGGGATTTTTTGGGTTTCTTTACTGAAAGAGGCTCAAAAAGTGTGAATTTAAAATTCGAAATGGCTGCAGTAAATCGACTTTGATTAAATTCGACCTGAATTTATGTTGAACTTGCGAATTAAGTTCGGCAAATCCTGCTGCACTTAATTCAAAGTGCCACTTTATAGGTGAATTTAGGTAGAACTTAATTCAAATCTTGCTCGAATTAAATTCGACACGACTTCAAAGCGGCCTTACAAAGTGCTGATATTGTTCCGGCACCGGATTTCATAACATTTAGTGCGCCTGTATGCCGGAGGAATAGCCAAAATGTTATAAATTCCGGTGCCGGAGCAATATCTAAGGCGTACAAAGTGACTGGATCTACCCATTTCAAAAATGGCGGTATTCGACCTGCTAACTTGCGTTTCAGAGCTACTTATTAATACGAAAAATAGTGCATCCTATTCTAAATCACTTATTGTTAGTGAAACAAAGAATCAATTGTTATAGTTACTTGTTTGCTTGTGTCACAGTAACACCATCCAGATTCATTAAATTTTTGCAGCAGCATACAACGTATGGCCTATAATCAATGTATCTGATTTGATTATCAAGGAAGCAGATTAGAATCGTGTTCTGATTAGAGTTATTACAAGTTGCTCGGTTGCTGCTCATTGAATTTAGACCAGCAACAACAGCAGTTCGCTGCAACCAAGGAAACAGCAATACAGTATTATTTATTATCTCTGTGAGGCCCCCAAGGGCTCTGCGTGTGAGAAATCTATCCTAGTGTTTGCAATTCATAAAATACATGTATAACATATGTGTGGTACTGAAATAGGCTCGAAATAGTGAAAAAGCCTAACACAAAGACAACCTTCGGCTGTATGTCTTGGATAGTTACTCGACAATTTCATTGGGCATTCTAGCTTAGCGTAATGATAGTTTCTCTCTGGTCGTGCAGCCAAGGTTCGAATCCTTTGATCTAGCTATTATGGCATTGGTTGAAAAAGTTATATTCTTGTGTTCGCCATTCATGGTAAATATATATAAATATCTATGGTGCTGAAGGAGGCTCAACATAGCCGAAACACAAAGGCGAAAACAGCCTTGGGATATATGACTTGGAGAGTTACTGGACGATTTCATTGGGCACTCTAGCTCAGTGGAACTGTAGTGTTCGCCATTCATGACAAATATATATAAATAGTTATGGTGCTGAAGAAGGCTCAACATAGCCGAAAAACAAAGGCGAAAACAGCCCTGTATGACTTGGAAAGTTACTGGACGATTTCATCGAGCACTCTAGCTCAGTGGAATTGTAGTGTTCGCCATTCATGACAAATATATATAAATAGTTATGGTGCTGAAGAAGGCTCAACATGGCCGAAACACAAAGCGAAACGACAGGACAGTCTTGGGCTGTATGGCCAGGACCAGGAGACTTACTCGACAAATGAAAGGATACTCTCCGACCTCTTTTCCAGACAGACAAGGGTTTCCCATGATTGAGAGGTTTTCCAAAAATGGTAGCGAGCAAAGCAGCTGCATCTGAAATTAACCAGAAATAACATTCGAATGCATTCTATAAAGTTTGATTGTTTGGAGAACAGGATGCAAAAAGGACAAACAAATAAACTAGAGAGGACTGGAGAAGTGCTACTCTCAAGCTAGACGTACTGAAGGTAGCGTGATCTCAGACGGGGGGGGGGGGGGGGTGGGGTACTCGACTTAATTTCAGATAGGGACGTGTCGCCCAAGAAACAACATGCCTTCCTATTTTTATACCAAATTCCTGAAAATTTAACTCGTACACTACTATATATTAACTCGTGAATTTGACTGCCAGGCCCCTCGTCTCGATTTATAGCCCGAAAGATCGAATTCGCAACTGAGGCCAGGGGAATGCGGCAGAACTGGGCGACGCTGGCAGGAAACTGAACTAAGAACTATACCTTACTTCGCGGGTTTATACTTTCTTGCCTACTTTATCATTAACGTTGCTGGGGTTCACATGTTTCTTGCCTATAAATCCTATCCCATAAATATCTTAAAAATTTCGTGTCTTAGCGACAACTCATGTGCACAAGTCTCGATTCACTCCAACAGGAATATGCTTATTCAAATATTCACTATTAGTGAATATGCAGATCCTACGGGGGGAGTTGACAAAGGTATAGTTGACATCCGCTATCTCGACTGCCCGCTATCTCGAACTATCTTGACATTCACTATCTCGAACGATTTTCCATTTCCCCTCGTTTTGGTACAGTATAAAGCTTTGTATTGAAAAATCACCCGCTATCTCGAACCCCGTTATCTCCAACATTCGCTGTCTCCAACCATTTTCGATTTCCCATGGAGGAAAACCTGCTCTTTATCTCGAACTTTGCCAAATTTTCTGCTGAACTGGATAAAGAGACAGGCTGAAAATATGTATAAGTTCGCCTAGCGGAGCGGGAATGGCAGCAGCTAAGTGAAATGCTGACCATTTATACAATAGATGAAGCTGTTATCTTTCAAGATGTGCCGCATCGCCATTATCTCAATTTCACCAATAGCAGGGATGAAAGCAGATGAGCTTTGACTCCTATGTAAAAAACACTAGAATTGTTTGATGAAATTTTGGATCAGTAACCCTGCGTGTTAATAGGTCTCTCTTAATGTAGCAAAGACACATTCCATGCTGATTTCAACCAAAAAGAAACATGAGATTCTTAAAGCCCGAAACGAGGAATTAGATTTAAAAATTCGCGATAATAGCCTCGACGTTGTCCAAAAAACAAAATACCTCGGTGTCGAAATTGACCACTCTTTGGACTGGAAAGAGCAAATAAAAGCTATTTCCAACAAAGTTTCCAGGGCGTTGGGTTTTTTGAAGCATGGAAAATCTTTCTTACCAAAAGATACATTGAAAACTATTTACACAGGCATTGTGGAGCCCCATTTTCGGTATTGCTGCTCTGTTTGGGGCTGTGCAGGTTCAACTGAAATCAACCATTTACAAAAACTGCAAAACCGCGCTGCTAGAATCATGACAAATAGCAGCTTTGATGCCCCAAGCAAACCAATTATTGAGCGTCTGGGTTGGAAGACTATCCAGGACCTAATTGAAAATGAGTCACAAACGATGGTCTTCAAATCCCTGAATGGTTTGGCTCCGGAATACCTGAGTGGTCTTTTTATGAAGAACTGTGAGCACTCCTCTTATACCCTTCGAAATACAGAGAGTGATCTACGGCTACCCCTGAAAAAAACAACGGGTGGCCAGAAATCTTTTTCTTACAGAGGAGCCAAGATCTGGAATAGCCTCTCAGCCGAGTCAAAGCAGGCATCTTCTCTCAGTCTTTTCAAAAAGACTTTGAAAAATCTTTTAGTTCATAATTAATTAAAATTAGATGTATTATTATTAACATTGTAAGTAAGTTTTTAATTTAGTTTATTTTGTATCGTTTTAAGGGAGGGCCACTTGTAAATCAGCACCTCTGTGTTGAATGTGCTACCCTCCCAGTAGCAAATATATTAAATGAAAAAAAACTGGTCAACTATCAATTATACAAAGGGAAATTCCCAGATAAAAAAGGGAAAGCCCCTTTTCTTCTGTTACATCTATATAAAGTGAGCGTGAAATTGAATAAGTTGGAAGTTGGAACTTTTTCATGAAGAGATCGCATGAAGAAAGCGCGGCTGCTAATAATAATGATAATTTTTAGAAAAACGCGCGAAAACAATGCAAGCGTCGCCATTGCAAAAAAACCGGTTACACGCTGCGACATTATTGGCGACAACCCAAAACATGACGCGGAAAGTTCAACCAAATCAATGTTGTGCTAGCGTGTTTCTTCGGGTGGCAGAACGTTCGAAAATCAATCTCATTTCCGGACGCAACGATAATTCTTTGTAAACATGTTCTGTCGCCATAAACGGTTTAAGAAACCCTAGTATAATTTGAGGAGCGAAGTTTCTTACAGCCTCGTCCCCAGAGCGAATAGACTCTACGTGAAACTCCGCTGTCTATATTCCACCCTGGTATCGGCCTTGTCTATTCGCAATTTGATTGACTGTTCAAACAATAGATATTTTAAGTGACGTCACAGTTTCTTCACACTAAAATAGGCCAAAAACTAGGTGAAAAACATGTATAAAAAAAACAAAAAATGTAGCACAGACTCAGACACTCTTGAAAGTGGACACTCTTGAAAGTGTCTGAGTCTGCGCGCAGGCTAAAAAAAATGATGCTACATACGATATTGATCTTGCCTGATAGTTACCACTGAAATTCTTTGCAATTTTTTCTATAAACATCTGCGTTCGGAATCTACACCTTGTTTTGATGCCTAGGCCAAAATTTCCAGTATTTTGGCAGATTTGGCCTAAGTTTTGCGGCCAGTACCAGGGGCCAAATCGATTGGACGGTTGAGATTCGAGGAAATTCGATTTGGGGCCTGGGGACGAGGTTGAGTTTCTAGTATAAAAAAATTGTGCATCTCAACTTACTCTCTCAAAGTTTTCAGCTTATTTCCTTGGATGAAGAAGGTCTGAATGATAAACGAGAAATTTGGTATTAAAAAAAAGAAAATTAGGTTCTTCCATCACACGAAGGGCGATATACTATCAAATGTAATGAGAGTGCGTTTTTCGGGATTTTCATCTTAATTGCGAGAAAATGCGGAAATATCTATGGACAAACTTTTAAGTTTTTTTCGTCTGACACTCCTCGGTTGAGTCCGGGTGAGTATTAAAATTCATATTACGTGTATAAACTTTTGAAAGTTTATGAAACTTTCAGTACTCAATTTTCAAACAAATTAAGAAAACTTTAGCACTTAATAGCTTTTTTTTAGTTCCTTAAGATTTTACAGTTTAAGACATTAATAAACAATAATGAACTTTAATATATAGGCAATTTTACATTTTATTTATTTTCGAAAATAAAACGAAAAACTACTGTACCTTCAGATGTACTAAACTTGAGAGGTCACCAAGTTCTGAAATGCTGCAAAAAAAAACAGAAAAAAAGAGTCTTTTGAAAGGTCTTTACTACAAAAAAGCTGCACTTTGCCTGTGGGAATTATACGAGAGTTCTCTGCCCGGTTAAACGGGTCGCCAAGTGAGCCTTCCTCCCCAGTCATCTCTCTGCAAAACGATGTTGCGATTTCATGAGATAATTTCAGCCCGGCTGGAAAACTCAGGCCGGGCTGGAATGCCAGCCCTCCATCAGCTATGTTTTGAAATTTTAAGCCTCGTTTGTATGTTAGGCCAGTGATAGCATCGATTCTACAAAATCCGAATCCGAAATGAATCCAAACATAGCAATGCTGTCGCAATGTGCGAAGGATGGCGGTACAACGCTTACCAGAGAGTGTTTGCAAGAATTTGCAACAATGAAACAATGATTTCACAAATTAATCCATGTCCAGCAGTGCAACAGCTGCAGCAAAACTGATTATGATCATGATTATCATGATTATCACAATAATCATGACCATGACGATGATGATGATGATGATGACCATGATTATCACAATGATAATGACCATGACGACGATGATGATGATGATAACCATGATTATCACAATGATCATGACCATGACGATGATGTTGATGTTGATGACCATGATTATCACAATGATCACAATGATCATGACCATGACGATGATGATGATGATGAGGACCATGATTATCACAATGATCATGACCATGACGATGATGATGATGATGATGATGACCATGATTATCACAATGATCATGACCATGACAATAACGACAACGATAATGATAATAACATGCTGAATCTGACAGTGATGATGTCAATGATTATGATAATGATGATTTTGGTGGTGTTGCCGATCGTAATTTCGTTCACTCGAATCTCGCGAGCACTTTCACCTTCAATTCTGGACAGCAATGGGCCGTTCTCGATTCCCAAATTTGCATATATAGTTATAAGATTTTGTGTCATTTTCAAAAAAGAGAACGGAGAGAGCTTGTGGCGTAATAGAAATTCTGGCATAAACTTGCATCAATTCGATAAACAAAACAAGAATCTATCTCCCGACCTAATTGCCAATGAGTAATCACCACTAATAGCTATTTTAACAGTTGATTGCCATTCGAAAACATGTTTATGTCGACTGTCACGTACAGTGCAAGTAAAATACGCCCAGCCGTGATTTTCGCTCAATCATAATCAATGTATTTAAAGTAGTATTCCATAGTCATAACTATATCAGCCTGAAAAATTTTTATTGAAATTTGAGGGACAGATCTCCAGTAAATCAATACTAATATAATGCATATGTATTCTTTTCATGGTACTCATTTGCTTTTATGCACCTGCGGACCGAGAAAGCATATAAAAGTAAACGAAACTATTGAAATTGAAGACTAAAAAATGAAAAACTTTATTGAAGGACATAAACGGATAGAGTTGTTACGATCAATGATTCGAGTATGAAAACATGAAAATGAAAACCAAACGATCATAAAAAATATTGAGAGTACCGTGAAACGGGGATCGAACTCCAGACCTCTAGTTTAAGAAAGCGATGGTTGAGACCAGTTCGCCACAGTAGAAAATGCTGCTAATTGATGTTTATTGTAAATTAATTGCTTTTTGCTAATGATATCATTAATGCCGACACTTACGGCGACTTCAAAGTTAATCTATTGTTACATTTTGGCAAAAAAAGAGCGTCTTAGGTCTCTCTCTCTCTCTATACCTGTATCCGTGACATCGCATCCCCACATAATGTGCTCATCCTTCGCACATAAAAACCGAAATGACGTCCTCAGGGTAACCGTTTTCAATGAGAATAGTCCGTATTTTATCCAATTCCGAATCAAGCCGAGATTTAGAGCAAATCATAAGTGCCCGATGAACTAGCGTGTTGATGAGGTTAATTTTCCTCTGTTTTGGACTAAAGGAATCCCACCGTGTATAGAGGCCGCTAAAGTTTGGTTTCCTATATATACTGGTAAGAAATCCAGTAGCAGTGTTTTCAACAAAAACGTCGAGAAACGGCAAAGAGTTGATTTGCTCCTTTTCGAAAGTAAATTTTAGAGACGGACGCAAGGCGTTAAGTTTTTGGAGGAAAACGTTACAATCATAACCAAAAGGCCGGTTCTGTGTAGACAGAAAGAGTTCGTTTTCTCACATGGACTGTTCAAAGAATGCTATTGGTCTTCCCGCTGTATCCGACCAGCTGATTGGTGTTTAAAACACAATGCCAATTCAGCCTTTCGTTCTTTCTGATTGGTGCATTTCGAGCCGCATCTGGGTATAAATTCCGCCTTGGTCTATTGTTTCGGTCTGTTTCTGACGTTCATACTCTGAGGAGTGTCAGACGAAAAAATCTTTTAAGTATGCTGGAAAATGATTCCACTGTTCATCGCAATTTTGAAGTTTTGTAAAACTCAAAGACTATTTAGATATGCTTTCTATATCTTTTTTATTACTCGGGGGTAAAAGAAGGAAATGTTTTCGAGAATTTTCTAAAACATTCCTAAGAACTTCTGCTGTCGAACGATGACTTGTGATTTGGCCAAACCGTCAAACATTGCTATTAAAGCAAATCTCAAATGTTTGACCAACAATGTTTGATCCAAAAATTTTAGATGTTTGATCGTTTTGCAAGGGCCTAAGTTAAAATAAAGCTGGCACCTATTTCTCGATAGATCCAAATGCTTCAACAAAATATTAGACTTCAGATTGCCAATGACCTGCAAAAGAATGAAGAAATGATAAGTGAGAATAAAGGGGAATACCAAACATCGAGAGAATTAGTTTTAAAAAAAGAGTTTGTTATCAATGATAAATACCGTAAATTCTCGAATAAGCCCCCACCTCGAATAAGCCTTCCCCTCGAATACTCTTAGGTGCCAAATAAACGTCCCCCCCGTTTTTAATTTTGAGTTCCCCCAGCCCCCGAACCTTATTAGGACCCCCCTATTATTAATTTTGGAAGAAAAACTTCACTTGTGAAGGGAAAAAGCAACGAACCAGCCTCGTTTCAATAATCGCAAACTTCTTGGCGCGGGCCAGTCCAGAAAAGATGCCGTAATATTATGAGTCCCAGTTTGAGCGACCTTGGTTTGGTATTAGTCTCGGTCTGATGAGCGATAACTGGGACTCAAGTAATAAGTCTACTTCAAATTGATGTTTAATTTGAAAAAAAGTAAACGAAAGGGTCAAAGTCCCAGCGAATCTGCTCAAGGAAGCATTTCCCTTTTCTGAGTTACTTGCATCTTGTTTTCTGAGTTTCCGCAGATATTTTAAACATTGTTTGTCGCAGGTTCCTTTTCAGTCTTTTCCTTTCATTATTTGTTAAGTTGATGCAAAATTTTCTGCACTATACCTCTCCCACGCTCCTCCGCAGCGCCTTTCTAGAAATGAGCGAAGGAAACAGGAGGAAGAAAGATAAATGATAACAATGATGACTGCGGAAGTCAAATGAGGACGCTGTGGAGGAGCGTGATACCTCTCCTAAAGTGACAGAAATCCCAGTCGTTGCACACAGAGGATTCCCTTACTCAAGATGTCCACTATCTTTCAGAAAATGTCGCGCGGACCAAGACCTCTTTGAAAAGGTCTGTACTCTGTAGCAGTTATTTACTGTTGCACGAGACCTGACTTTGATATATTCATCAAATTGATAAAAAAAACAGCCGAGTGCCAAAACTCTGCGTGCAATTGGACTTGAACAACTTGCAAAATGGTAATGAATAGTACTTAATTTGGTAGCGATTAGTGGTAATTATTGATCGAAAAGGCAGGGGGATTGCCCGGGGGGGGGGGGTACTTCAATGTGTCCATGATTAGACGTGAATCTGGACTTTGACAAAAGGACCATTTGTATGATAAGATTTTCAAGGATTTCTGACCCATTTGCATGAAAATCGGGAAATCGAATCTGACGGCGATTCTTTGCAATCAATGTGACCGAGCTCTGTTGTTGCTGCTAATTCATCCTTTCGAAAGCAAAAAACACAGTAGAAAGGCTGTCAGCTACTTTGAGGTAAATCATTATGGGACCTATTAGTAAGAATATCCTAAAATACCAACCCATCAACCAGAATCGAGCAGAATATCAGACCCATGTGTAGAGAATTTCAGTCGATAAAATCCATCCATATGAGCGGCACGTCCAGTATGTCTACATATTGAAGTACCCTCCCCGGGGGGATTGATTGTAGAAAGTTCTACTCAAAAGAAGAGAAAACTTAACTAACCTTGATTTCATTCCCAGATAAATTGAGCCATTCAAGTTGCGCAAGGTTTGATAGCCCTGGAGAAAAACAAACAAAAAGTATTAAAATTTGATACTTATTAGGCCAAATAGAATTCTATACGCACTTTTCCCTCCTTCCTTCATCTTCAAATAGTTTTTTCGACGTTCAAAAGTAAGATAAGAAATATAAGGTTAATTAGCAAAAATTGACCTCCTTGCTGCATGCTGCCAAACATCTTCCAGTGTAGAACAATAGATAAGTTAGTGTCATCATCATCATTTGCACTTATACCCTCTATGGTCTATAAAAATATTGCACGGTCCACTATTAGTCTCTATATGTCTATTTTCTGCCATCGAAATCTCATACACCCTTTGCTTGAATACCTGTTGTTTAAACAGAAATCCCTTAGAAATCCTTTTGTTTTAGTCAAAATCTTGTACGCCTTGTTGAGGAGTGACTTGCCTCTTGGGTCTTTCAATCTCTCAGAGGGGGGGGGGTTCAGAGGTCTCTAGAAAAAAGAAAATACCGAAAAAGGCCCCCAAAAGAATGCACCCTTATTGTTAAAAAGTTCCGAAAACAAGGAGAAAGATAATGATGTCATATTTGCTTACCTTCTATCTTTTCTATTTTGTTATCAGCTATGTTCAGCACTTGAAGCCTGGAAAGACTTGCTAATCCATCAATCCGTAAAATATGATTATTGACCAGTGAAAGCTGAAAAAGAACATAAAAGAAACACGGTTATTAACTCCAAGGGGCGATTCACCCCTTGGAATTTCTTACACCCTTTGCTGGGATTTCCATTTTTCATACAAATCCTTTGATATTCTTTTGTTTTAATGGGAATCTTGTGCATTTTCAAGGATTGAAATGCCCCTTGATTGATCGAATCAAAGTCATGATTGAATATTGTAAATCCTCGAATTTGCTTCCCTCCAAAAGCCCTCCCCTTGCAATAACCTTCACCCTAGCGTGAGAAATTTTTGATAAGCCACCCCTTTAATAAGTCTCCACCCCTTGACATGTTGGTACACGTTTTTTTATAAGAAAGTGGTTTATAAAAAAGTAGTGCGGAAAATCTTAAAAATTTAAGAAAGTTCAATACTGGATTCTTGAAACTTAAGAAAGTTCTGTTTCATACTTTCACTCCTAATATTCTGTGTGTTACTTTGGCTCTTCTGTTCAGTTGCTCTTCTTGCTATTAAACGAGTCTAATGATTATTTTCTTTGAAAAACATGGTATTTGTGCAATGTATACAGTGCCTTAAACTGTGCATTCTTAGAAATACTGCATTCCAAAATTTTTGCTATAAAGAAAGTCACAAGAAAGTTTTGGTACTGAAAACATGAAATATCTAAGAAAGTTTCAATACTGGCCCAAAAAAAACTTTCTTATAAAAAAAAAGTGTATTAACCTTTTGAGTCCACATTGGTACTTTATCTAAATATGACAGAAAAAATACATTCTCTAGAAAATAGGGTCTCTCTCTCTTAACCTTTTCTTTCCCTCCAAGATAAACAAGCATCAAATTCAAATTTGATGTAGACTTACCCAAGTCTAAATCTTTCTTTATCAGAACACAAATTTATAACCGAAATGTCACAGCGTTGTGGAGGAGACAATAAGAAAACATAGGGGCCCTATGGGCATGTTCGAAGAACCACTCTGATTGAATATAGCTATTTCGGTCAAATGATGAAAGATATTTATCGGTATGCACAAGGATGACGATAATGCCTATTATGATAATGGTGGTGGTTATGATGATGATGTTAATGACCAGGATGCTGGTTGGTAGGGGGTGATTGTGGTGGTAGGGTGGGTGTGGTGGTGTTAGAGGTGGCTGTGGTGCTGAAGGTAGGAGTGGTTGTGGTGGCTGTGATAGGAGTGATCGTGGTGATGGTTGTAGGGATGGCTGTGTTGGTGGTGATTGGGGGGGGCGGTCGAGGTGATAAGGGTGGTCGTAGTGATGGTTGTAGGGGTGGATGTGGTGGTGGTGATAGGGGTGGTCGTGATGATGGTTGTAGGGGTGTTTGTGGTGGTGATGCCGTTCCTTTAGATCTTGCTACAGCCACATCGTCAATGATGGTAATCATGATGATGATGATGATGATTATGATGATGATGATGATGAGAATGATGACGAAAAGTATTTTGAAATTGCCGCTCTTGCCCAGACTCTATGATTGATAATGAGAATGTTTGAAATGTCATTAACTAGACCAATGTGGCAATTTGCCATCGTTTAAAAAGTAAACAACAATGACTCATAGTGAAGTATTACGAATCAGTAGAACAATTGTCACATGACCTAAGATTGACAAAGAGGCTTGCAGGCCGCGATTGTCAAGAACTAACCACAAATTGCGCATCAATAGTTGAGACAATGGCCCTAATGGCATTTTTGAGTCGATTTCTATTGTTACATGTTTTTTATTGTTCAAGCGTTGGTTAGTTAGTGAGTTAGTTAGTGAGTTAGTAAGTGAGTGAGTGAGTGACATCCACCCCACACCAATATGTTCGAAATTCTTCGAACATAAAAAGTGAACTGAGATTTAGACGTGTACTCTTGCGCAGGTCATGAATAATTAATAAGCTTACTGAAGATTGGTTGTTTCTGCGAATGCTTAAGGGGAATGATAACAGTGAATGAAAAGAATCCATATTTCTCAGACAAACTTTACGAAAGGTCCAAAGGCCCTTTTATTAATCATTTCTGTTTATGTTATCTACGTAAATAAAGAAAACCCCCTTGCAATTTTCATGCTACAATTGCTCCTCAAATTTGCTTTGTTTTACTTCAATGCTGCTTAATTGTCTATGTCCAACATTAAAGAGAATGTTGGGGGGCAGAAATCTGTCCGCCTGTTCAGGGAAAACAACGGAAAAAGCTAATAAATTATTTGTGACCTGCACAAGAGTATAAGTCTAATCTCAGTTCATTTTCCTCAATGTCTTTTCTGCAGTGCCATCATATTTCTGGCATGACTTAGTATTCCGATAAAGAAATATTTAGACTTAGGGTAAGTCTAAATTTGATGTGTTTAGGCACCAAAGAGTTCTTTATCTTGGCAGCCCTGTGACTTATAAACAAAGAATATACCTTTTGCAACTTTGCACATGAAGACAATGGTTTGAAGTTTGATAATTCATTGTTATCCAATATTATAGTTGTTGAATGAGCAATATCTTCAGATAGATCTACTGATTTAATTCCTTGACCTAGAAGAAATAAAAAATGTATATATAAGTAATAGGTCAACTCCCCAAGTACAAACTTGCCAAGCCTTAATATGATCAAGTGGGAACTCTTTTAAGTTATGTGGCCCCACATGTTCTTCCATCATGCCCCATCCATTTTGCGAAATAAATTATAAAAATGATATAATTGAGTGAATCTATCAGTGTGACAAAAAGGAGTTTGAGGGCGGAGCCCCCAACTTTAAACTTTATAATTCAGTGGGGGCCAAACCAGGGGGTACATGACTTATGAATGGATGGGGATGTGCCACCAAGATTTGGAAAACCCACCCATTTATAATGTAGACCATTGCAGAAACAGACCCTATTTTATGAGCAAAAATAATCGGAATACAAGAATAATAAGACTTTCTAGACCTCATAATTGCGTGATATTATACTACTAACATCGTTGACGCGATTTTTCCACTTTTCTGATAGAAATAAAGTTAAATTTTCAAGGTTTTCTTCAATTTACCACCTATTTTTATGGGGTTTTGCTTAAAATCATACCCATGTTTAGGGAATTTCAGGGCCGAAAACCCACCCATATGGGTGGCACATGCCCATACCTAAATTATACTAAGTACCCCCCTAGGGGACCAAGTTAAGTTTTGAGCTGAGGCAAGTTGATTTTGAAGGTGGGGCAAATTGACTTTGAAAATGGGGTGAGCTGATCTTAAAGTGGGGCAAGTTGCAAATGGGACGAGTTGGTACTGGGGCAAGTTGACTAGAAACCAACAAAAATATCATATCAAGAGATGATTTTGCAAAAGATGACGTCAGGGTTAATGGTTAATTGACCAAATTGATGTATTGCAATTTATTTGATCAAAATTTTGTAAGGGATATGCCACCCATCCATAATAAACATTACCAAGCCTTACACAAATTTTAAACAATGTATACCCAAGCGGGGCAGGGTACACAGTGCTTAGGGTTGTGGTGTATATCAGCTTCTCTGCTCTAGGCAAAGGGTTTTGAATATTTCTGACGTGAAGACGACGGGTAATATGCCGAACAAGATGACGATTCTTTAAGGGGCGAAACGAAGGGCATTAGGCAAGTAAGATCAGACTAGATTTGTCTGTTCAAGTCTTACCTGATAGATCAGTTATTCGTTTCAATGAAAAAGACCTTGGCGATGTCATTTTCTTTTAAATGTCGCACAAAATACAGGATTTGATCATAATTCTGTTCTTTCCTGTAGACATTTTCCCGCTTGTTGCTAATGCGATGCGAATCAAATTTTACTTCATGTAAATTTCAAGTAGAAAAAGTTCACAAGCGCATGCGTAATATGATAAAACAATGGGTTCAAAAAGTGGTAGATACATGCGCAGGCGCACTGCGAAGTTACGAAAATAAAAAATGACACAAAACAGTTTTGTTCTGTGTAATGGCGGATTCTGAAAAGGTTGAAGCTGGACAGATTAGACGATTTTTGGTTACTGTGCTTGGTCTCATATGATTACTTCTTGACCTAAGTACAGTTTAATTTAATTATGAATAGTTAGATTTCAAGACTAGGACATTTATAAAGTGAAAGGCCATTTTAAGAACTAGAAAATCGGTTTTTGGTTGAACTCTGCTATTGTCTCATTATAAAGCCAATCCTCAGGCCATTGGAGGATTGCTAATAATAACATGGCCTCAAATACCAAAGAAAAACAAACCCATCGAGATAATCTTATACTAAATTTAAGCTCAGTTGTCAGTAGTCCATCAGGCTCAGCAAACAGCAAAGAGAATTCAACATCAAAGGAAAATGAGATGCGAGGACAAGAACACTCATTTTTGATGGATAAAAGTGATGTGGAGCAAATGGAAAATGGCTTATTGGATCTTCTTGAGGATTTCAAGAAAGGAAAACTACATGCCTTCGGTATGAAATAGAAATACTAGATTAAAGTATTAGGTTTAATAAAAATGTCAAGGATAAGGAAGGTACCTGAAAAGAAATATATTTTCTTGTACTTGTCATAGAGGCATCCCCCTTGCCAGTATATATCAGCAACTTGGAGCAGGTATGGGCATGCTTTCAGCTAGACTGCAGGCAGAATTCCACTTTTATCATGTTTCTGATAAGGGCAGGGGTGAAGGTGAGAAATCAATACATTAGAAAAGTCTGAGAAGAAAGCTGATTTTGGTAGAAACTTTGATAGGTGCACCAAAGAACTTGGTTTTGGCTAAAACAATAGAAAAATACCCTAGTGTTTTAAGAACAATAGCCTTTGATGGTTGGTGCAGGCAAATTTTTGTCTCGGCCAGAATGAAGTCCATATTTGCAAATTTTCAGAGTACTGGCATCGATAAAACAATAGATCTATTGCTTCTTTTGCATGCCATGAAAGCAGTTTTCTTTGGCATCTCCGGTATCAATGTTGAATGGATACAACCCTTGTGCATGGAAGGCAATGTGTTCTCATGAAACAGTGTATTTGGGCATCTTCTTTGTGCACACCAGTGCTAGGGAAAATTAAGGAACTGTTTACATTGTATTAACTGATTTGTAGGTGGAGATACATTTCTCGAGCAGATGAATGGAGTCAGAGATCTGCAGGATAAGCTGGCACAGCTGCATTTTGAGCTTGAAGAGGAGGATATCACACAGAGGTACGTGGTGGGTTAGACCCATAGAAGAAGGGAACCTGCAGGTCTACGTCATTGTACCAATGGTCAGCTTGTCTTGACCTTGAAAACCCTGCTGAAGCTTTCAATGTCCAATAATTTGTCCTCAAATTTCAAAGAATTTATCAAATTTATGAACTTTTTTGTCCTTGATTCTAGAATGACATTCTCCGAAGATGAACAGGAAATTAAGAGTCAACAGAAACAAGAACAGTTGATGAAAAATGTGAGTTATGAAATCAGTTTGAATTATGAAATCATCATCATCATCATCGTCATCATTACCACAACAATCATCATTATGCACCACCATCATCATTATCATTGTCTTCATGCACCATCATTGTCATTGGCATCATCATCATCATAATCAATCATCATCATCATTAACTTCATCATTGATCATCATCATCATCATTTCCACAACTATCATCATCATCATAATCATAATCATAATCAATCATCATCATTATCATCATTAACTTTATCATTGATCATCATCATCAACATCATTGCCATCATAATTATCATCATCACCTCTTTTGTAACTGATGCATGGTTAACACTATTAATTTTTATTTAAAACTATGTATTCTTTATTTTAGCTTGAGAATCTTTGTTCTTCAATGTATCCTTTCACAAAATTATTGCATCCACTTATATCTAATCTACCCCTTTTTTAAATTGAAATTTTTATGACAGAATGCATGCTATTTGTGCACGAAAGTTTTTCTTAACTCTGATGCAGACAAAATCTCCAGCAGCATGACAGTGACTAAGTCGGATATTAATTGAACTCTTAGGTCTGAGTTGTGTATTACAGTAGATGTGTACATTTAATTTTGTAAATTATTTTAAATTCTTAGCATTATAAGTTGTAAATAAATAAAATCAGATAAATGCAGAAATATAGCATTAAATGACTTAGAAGTGTCCCTTTTTATTTGAGCATTACAGTGCGCAAAAATACAACCACATCAAGTATGAGGACCCACCACAGAAGTGTTTATCCAATGCAGTATGCAAAAAATACCACCACTGTAAGCAAAAAATGCCACCACAGTAGTCAAGATCCTATCAGTATCCACCACAATAGACAAACAATATCACAACATCAAGCAAAATAACCCACCACAACAGTGCCCATCCACCACAGTATGCAAAAACACCACCACAGGAGTACCTATCCATCACAGTAGTGCTTACAGATTCACTAGTGAGATAGCCCCTCAAATCAACCTCAATCCTTAGGGTAATAGGTGGGATGTGACAGCTTCCCAGTATGCCAGTACAGAGCACCTGGTACATGGAACGACAGGCACAAATTCAACCCAGTATGGTAGAAAAGCATGGTACATGGTAAGAGCAATAAGATGCAGAGGTGTCGGAAGCAATGCATTGGGGCACCAAGCAGCGGGGGCACAAGCAACAAATTCAGCACAAAACAATAGGAAAATCAAAGAATTTCACAATTTTTTAGGGCAATGGGGGCAATCGACCCAACTGCCCCAATGCTTCTAGCACCCCTGATAAGATGTGCAGGTTTGAAAACTGGTACACTGTCACTTTGTCATGAATATTGGCCTGTACACTTGAAAATAAGCTTGTACACCTGTAAATTGATCATAGCTGTCAACCCCTACCAGTAGTAAGTGTGCTTAAAAATGGTCTTCACATTGGGTTGTTTGAGTTGGGTCTACTTCAACAACCCCAAAAACCCAAGACTCAAGTGTGAACCTGGTTGAATCATGTAGACATTTGACAGTACACATTTGACACATTGAGTGACATGAATCAAACATGCTGTCACAAAACAGATTGAAAAGCAGGAAAAGACGAATGTTTAAATGGCAAAATTATTAATGTACAATACATTTAGCGCTTTCCACCAACACGTGGAGCTGAAGACTTGACAATTTTCGATGCTTTGCCTTTTTGTTTTTGAGCAGGCTGAAATAAAATAAGCAATTTTTAGAAGGTCTGAAGCAACTTTCCAAACATTCACAACAACCACACATTATATAAGTTTATTATTAATATCGGGTGGGCCACAAAAAGTAACCCCCCAAACTAAATAATTGATATAAATCTTTCCTGCCACAAAATCTTTCAAACTTTACCCAGGTAAACTTTAACCTAATTAAGATCTCTTGTAGAACAATCAAAATTGTAACTGCTTTTTTCTGAAAATAATCCGAACTAAAAAATTTGTAGTCGCAGAAACGAGTGTAGCAAAATCAAAAAGGTTATCGCATCAGCATTAGCCTACTACAAGCCCAAATCAAGGAAAATTATCCTGACTTCATTGTGCTTGCGAAATGACCAGAAATGGCCGTTTTTCAAATCTGTTGAACAACTCAGTATGGCAATCATTTTTTACGAAAGGCTGGTCCACGTGTCTGAAAGCAACATCCCACATATCCAGTCTTGCATACACGGTTCTTTTTTATAAAGAACCTAGCTCAAGGCCTAGTTCTTAAAGTTCCTTATTTTTTGACCTCTTTTGAGACAATTGTAGTTCCAAAAGTTCCTTAATAGTTCCTTAATTTTAACTGCACATACAGTTTAATGACTACTGTACAGAGACATTTGCATGGAAGCAAAGCTCGAGACTACTCAAGGAAACATTTGATACATGCATAAAGTACAACTTATGTGATTTTCGGCTGCAAATGAATGGAACAGGCTTTCTAATTCTGGATTGTTTGCAGTGATAAAAATATTCAACATTGAAAAGTTCCTTAGTGATTTTCTCTTTAGTAGTATAAGTTCTTCAAATTTTCGGGCCTTCTACATTTAGGTTCCTTATAAAGTGGTTCCTTATAAAAAAAAAGCTTGTAATGTGACTGAGCATGGAGTCCTTCTTGCCGAAATGAAAATTGGAGAAAACAATGAAACAGACATTTCCTACAAGGCTTGAAACATGCACAGAACATAATGCACATAATGGAGGACATTCAGACCATACTCTCTAGTTAAAAGCACTCTTTACCTGCATTTGCGACTACAAATTTTCGAGTTTAGATTGCTCTGAATTAAGAGCTCAAATTGGAATCATCTAAGCAAAAAAGAGTACAAATCAATGTTACAAACCTTTGCAGTTGCTCTCTTCTCTGCCTTCTTTGCCTTGGCCTTTTCTTTTGCAACTCTGCAAAGTAAATAAACATGAATAGAAAATAACACCATAGGGGCCCTTACGCCATGTTTGAAGAACGACTCTGGTTAATTACTTGGTTAATACACACATTAAAGCTACTTCAGTCAAAATAACGCCAACCTCACTCCCAGGGGTATTCAGGCCTGGTCGTTTGAGGCAGGCATGCGCTTGCCTTGTCACACTCTTCCTTGACTGAGACTTGTGAACTACAGCGCACGTAAACAGAACTGCCCCTAGAAGTCACGTGCATAACAATTTTTTCATCATCAGGTGATAAATCTGTACAAGACACGGAAGCCCGTTTATTTCACTACACCATTGAAATGTGATGATGATATCTTTGTTCTGCAGCTATTGATAGGTTTGATGAAAATTCTCAATGGAGAAAACTGATAATTTTCATTGAGAACTCTTTCCTTTTGGTACGTCAGCGTGATGCAGTCTTGTCGCTATTGATAAGTAATAGGCAAATGTCCCTTATTATGCTGGGTTATTTCCCCTTATTATGCTGGGTTATTTCCCATGTCAAATATAACCATAGTGATGTCACATTAATGTCAAGAAAAGTTTAAATGCATGGCCGAACCCCGGCAGAATCTGTTGAAAATATCTTCATCTGAAGACGAAGATGAAGGGCAGACAAATGCGAAAGTGATTTTGACAATATTATAGACATTGCTTGATATTCTTTTATATCTTTAATATCGAAACAACTTTTTCCGATATCGAGGGGAATTTTTGGTTTTTACAATCAAGTGCCTTGTATTGCAAGGCATGTGATTTGGCACCCGTCACTTCAAATATCAGATGAACAGGTCTGACATGCTAATGATGACAGTCATAGTGGTTGCTGTTGTGCTTATGTTGATCCCCGTCCTCTATTTTGCCTTACCAAACTTTTGATGGTGATGATGGCGTTGATGATGATGCCCATGCAATCAAGCTTTAATTATAAGCAGTGACTATTTGACCAGCAGCCGGTCAGGCCTAAGTAAAAACTAAATGACCGGCAGTCTATTTTACGCATGCGCAAGAAATTGCAGCCAAAACTCGAGAAGACTTGGCTTGGTTTTGTTTTCTAGAACCTTTTTGATTGCCGACTTCTGGAAATTTTCAATCTCTGAAAATGGCCTAGCTGGACGGCACTTAGAAATTTATCACGAGAGCCTCACGAACGGGTCCGTTGGACTTCTACTTTTGTTCCCGATTAAGATAGAACCAATCCAAATGTATTTTCCAAGATAAAACGATGATTTTAAGAAGCTATGAATTTTCTGAAACCTTTAGTTGCGGATTTCTCGAAATTTTCGATTCCTGAAAATGGCCTAGTCAGACTATACACTTGCGTGGGCGCTCGCGTGCAAAATTTTTCTAAGTGTTGTCTGGCTAGGCCACTGCCCACCTATTCCCGTCTAGAAATTTCCTAATTAGAGAATCCAAAAAAGGTTAGGAATTTTCACTTCTTAATCACTAGAAGTCATCAAAGAAATTTCAGAAATAAACTTCATCAATCAAGTTGGATAAAGAAACTCAAGAGATCACAGCAAAGTCCCCCCATTCACAGATTTTTTCCGGCACCAGCCACAAAATGTGTATCTACTTTTGCGCATGCGTAATAAGACTGCCGGTCATTTAGTTTTCATTTAGGCTTGACCGGCTGCCGGTCAAATAGTCACTGCGTTAATTATAAAGATGCACAATTTGTCACATGAATTTGGTTTGGCAAAGGCAGATGCAGAGTGCAATTGTAAAAAAAAAGAATGGCACATTACACATCAATAGCTCAAACAATGGCTCCTGTGGCATTCTTGGGAAGCTTAGAATTGTTACACATTTTCCATTGTTAAAACGTTGGTTAGTGAGTTAGTGACACTCCACCACATCAATATGTTCCAATTAACCTTCCAACATAAATGCTTTCACATGCACCAGACTGGAAAGTTTGTACTGGGATGCAATCTTTGGGTAAACAATGGGCCCTACTATTCTCCTATTGTTTTCACATGCGCACTTGGGCATGCAATCTACAAGAATTCCAGTCCGGCCCACACTTTTCTCTTTGCAATCTGACTGGCATGTCAGCAAAAAAGAGCAAATTTCAAACCAGACAGGCAGAAGGGTAATTAAAATTATATTGATGTTTGCAAAACTTCTTACTTGACAGCTTGATCACGCTGAGCCTGTCTGACTTCTGGTTTCATATTCCTTTTGGCCAGAATAGCATCAAGAGAGGCACCTTGGATAGATCTTTGAAATTTTGTCGTCCTCCTTGTTCGTTTTTTAGCTGTCTCCTCCTGGGTTCCCTTCTTGTGCTTCTTTCTGTACAATACAGTCCAAGTGATCTTTCTGGGGTTTCGTTTCATCATAAATGATCTTTCGCATTTCTTGTTTAGAAAGTTGAAAAGTTTTCCATCCATTCTGATGAAACGCTTCCCATGACCTGGGTACATTTTGTAGCCACTGTAATTACACAGTTCGATCCTTGAAAAACAAAGAAGTGAGAAAATAAACCGTAGATATTCCAATAATGAATTAGGCCTAGCCATCAAACTTAGGCCGGTTGATGTGGAGTTTTTCTAGTACACATTTTAATAAAGAAAGAGACCCGTTAGGCAAATAATACAAGCATTCCATAATGACAAGGGCAGTAAATTTCTTTTTGACTAAATATATTGTAAATTGCTCCTGAGGAAAAGTCGATGGTCTTGGATTATAATATTTCACTTACTTCATTTTGGCTTCGTTGTTCCGAAATCCTTGCCGAAAAGGCAACTTCAGTCTACAGTCTCTCTTTCGATCCGATTCGAACTTTGCCTCGACCTCAAACTCGCAAGGATTGGCACCTCTGGCACCTCGGATCTGGGACCTTGGGACTTTGTGGACTTTGGAACCACTTCTGGAGACCCTTTGGGCAGTGAAGTGCACCCAAAATCGCAAAAATATCAAGTGCATACCAAAAATACCAGTATAATAACAACAAGCCTGGTATCGCAAAAATTTCAAGCAATTAGAATGCTCACTGTAGAAACTGTAAGCAACATAAAATAATTTTTGCACCAGGAAAAGATCTAAAATATGACTTTTTTACAACAACTGACCCAAGTCAAGTTGCATATAAAAAGTGAATTTCCTTTGGGAGTCATGGAATATTTTTGGTGACGTAGATTTCAGATTTTAGACAAAAAACCAAGCTGATAGTAAGGGGGCAATGCTGAAAAATATTTCTAGACATGGCAATCACGGCTTATCATTACAAGCCCTGGCCAAATGAACTGAACATACCACTGAACAAATTTCGTTCACAAGACATTTTTGACCCTGATCAAACATTTACTGAACAATGTTCAGTGACTGAACAAGGTGGCCAACTGAGCTGGAATTTTTCACTGAACTTCAATTTTGGACGATGTTCAGTGAAATGCTCGGTTCATTTGACCAGGGACATGTTGTATTATTTATCGGGGTTTCGGGAGAGCTCCATCCCCCATCCCATCATCGGGCAATCAGAAATGTGGTTCTTCTCTTATTTGTTGCGTTTGTCACATCGAAAAGATGTGAAAACCCTAACCGAACCTGCTTGGAAGCTCGAAGTTTTGCCGGGGCTTCTATCTAGTAGATTTGTACCAATCCTGCTTTGCTCGCTAGGAGACTAATTAACTTGCTAGCAAGGCGAGCGCAGGGAGCAACCCGTTCGTTCGGAAAAGCGAGCAGTCTGAACCAGACCGAGAAAGTGGCAAGTCTACTGTCCGAACCAAAAAGAAAGAGTTGACCCTTTTTCAGCATTAAGGCTTTTAGCGAGACTAAGTATGCTAACCAGGGAATATACAATATGACGAAAAATTGTGGGTAAAATTCAGAAAACAGACAAGAGTTAAGAGATTTTTCAACAACTCAAGATCAACCGCATATCTTAATCCAGATTTGAAAGTCAATTAGACGACAGCTCAAACACTGCCTCACTAACAAATGTTAAAATTCAAGTATATAAGTATATTTAGTAAGTATATTAAGTAAAACTAAGTATTGTCCTGGACCTAAGTAATGTAAGCTGCTGAAACGCTAAAACGCAGTTACAATTCTACTGAACAAATTTTACGAAGTATGGTTCTGGTAACGCCCTGGGGCCTGTATACAGTACATTTAACTTTTATAAGCACGCCAAGCACCTACAATTTTGAAAAAACGTTGTTTCGACTCTCAGATAGATTAATGTTCAAGGCATCAAGTGCAGGCTGTAAGTTCTTCTACATTAAGTACGCTTTCAAATAATGTGGTACAAAAAGACAATTTAAGGCCTAAGACCAATTATATGACTGAATTAATATTGCCATATCTAAGGCCCTAGTCAAACAGTCAAACATTGTTGTTCAAACTTAGAAAACTTGCTTAACGAACTGTTTGACCGGTTGGCCGCATCGCAGAATTATTGTTTTTGATGAAATGTTTATGAAAAACTTCAAAATATTTTCTGCTTTCCACAAGCAAACAATGTTTGACAAGCATGTGTTACAACGTGGCTAAATGGTCAAACCATTGGTTAGAGAAACAAATTCCAGATGTTTTGTAAACAATGTTTGAACGTTTGGCCAGACGATCAAACATTGTTGGTCAAACATTTGAATTTTGCTTATCAAGCAAAATATTTGACCGTTTGGCCACGTCCAAAAACATTGCTCGTCCAACATTTTTTGCTTGTGTCAAGGAAAAAATGTTTTTGAACTTTTTCAAAAACATCACGCCACAAATTTTGCTTACATTTTTTGTCAAGCAATGTTTGATCATTTGGCCGGTTTTCCAACATTGCTTGTCAAACATTTCTTTTGTTATTGTCATGCTTCAACAACTTACAACACTTCGGCACCTTGCAACATTTCTTAACAACAAGACGTTCGTGCTTGCGAATTAGCAAAGGCTTTGTCGTTTCAAAATGCTGGACAACAATGTTTCAGGACATGGTTAAACGGTCAAACGTTTTTTGTAAAGCAAATTTAAAATGTTGGAACAACAATGTTTGATCGTTTTGCCAGGGCCTTATACAATGATTAAAACTGTTTATTTTCGGACTGTAATTATTAAAAATAAGCAGTTTCCCTTCACACTTCACATTTAAATTAGCGAAATTCAAGTTAAGGACGATACAACACTAATAGTCTACAACATTCAAACATTAAAACACTTGCTACAGTAGCCATCTTGTTCCGGCCTCCCATACATATTGCAGCCTTGTTTTCGACACGGCTGGTTACCAAGCAAACTGGTTATAGGATCGGCGTACTGCGCTTGTGTTGTCGATGGTAATGGTCCTCGTCCATAGTTATAAATTTCAGGCGACATTTGAGGTAATCTTTGCTGATTTCCTGAAAACGAGAAAATAATACGTGAGGTACTAGATCGAAATTTAAAAAGTTAAAAGTTAGCCTATACATAGCAGAGGGGAATGCATGCGCCTCTTAGGAGTGGCAGTCTATTAAACATCCAAGAGCGGCACCGCCAAGCAATTGCTATTAGACGCGCCCATGGGATTGTTGCCATCCCACAGTGAAGTTATAATTCAAGGCTAAGGCTAAGTGTAAGTGGGGTCAGTTGTTTTTTTACACTCCAACCTATACATAGCCATACCTAGAATCTAACACGGCACTTAGACGGTTTTGAGGTAAGCATATAGGAGAAATTCCATTTTTGCGGGCCCTTTTAGAATCAGGACCTCGGACCTTCACCCCGCCAGACGCCCTCTCAACGATACTGCGGAAGGTAAATTTCCTCTTTACAGTATGGACAGAAAAAGGTGGACGGAAAACGGGAAGCGGTGCGAGAAGTTCCCGTCCATCAAATAGCGGACTGGAGATCACCTTTCAAAAATGGAAAGCCAACGAACAAGCATACCGTTTCGAAGTTCTAACCGCACATGCACAGTACCGCATTTTCGTTCGACGGTATATCGATTCAGCCTCAAGTGCATCTTATAAGCAGGGAGCTAACTATTTTGCAGTAGCCTAGATGATTGCTCTAGGTGGTTTTTTGAATTCAGGGCCGTACTGTAATCGAAGAAAATCTTAAAGGGGCTTTTTTCGTCGAACACTCCTCAGAGTATAAGACCAGTAGGATGAATTAAGGATGAACACAATGCAAATTCAGCCCTACTTTCTGATTGGTGCTTTTAGATCCGCATTTGGGTATAAACTCCGCCTTAGTAAATTGTTTCGGTCTGTTTCTGACGTTTATACTCTGAGAAACGTCTGGAAAAAAACTCTTTAAGTATGACCAAACATGTTTTCCCGGTTTCTCGCAATTTTGAAATTTTGAACATCTCAAAGAGAAATGTATACAGGTTTAATGATTTTGCAACTTTTAGCAATCAAGAATTTCAGTATTCAAACATTCTTCAGAAAAACCAAACCTTATCAAATTTAATAGAACTTTGAAGATTTGAAACAAATATATTGGAAACGAAACTAAAACTTACCCAAAACATCTGGTCGACCCGTATCAGCTTTAGTTTTTTCCAAAAAACACTTTGAGCAAAATGTCCCATATTCCGGACTGGCAAAAAAAGTACAACCGGGAGTCTCACATTCTTGTGTTTGTTGCCGGGAAACAGGTTCTCGTCTGGGTGGGGCGTCATAATGAGGCTGCGATACGGGCGGATGCATGGAGCTTGATTCTGTGGCGCCAGCGTAGATAATTGGCTCGTGATTTCGTATAGGCTCTGCCATGGAAAGCGCTCTGTAGTTTCTTTCAAGCTCTTTATCATGGCAAACTGCGCAAAGGCCTTCATACTCTCGTATTCCTGTTCGTGGACAGCCAACAGTTTTGCAGGGAACCGGGTTCAGGTATGGGCTGTCAGCTGGCAGTTGCTTGGCCTAGAAGACAAAAACATATATTATAACCTCTTATAACCCTGCTGACCCCACTTACCCC
The DNA here is from genome assembly GCA_014526335.1 of Chrysaora quinquecirrha. Classification (NCBI taxonomy): domain Eukaryota; kingdom Metazoa; phylum Cnidaria; class Scyphozoa; order Semaeostomeae; family Pelagiidae; genus Chrysaora; species Chrysaora quinquecirrha. Next base: position 38,052 of record JACTAT010000111.1, read on the forward strand.
ATGATAATGGTGAGAAATATTGATGGGCGATTGACTCCTTGAAAATCGCGTACACCTTTGCTCGAAAACCTATTGTTTCTCACGGAAATAACCCCTTGGAAATCCCTTTGTTTTTGTTGAAATCTCGCACGCCTTCTCGAAGAGTAAAATGCTCCTCAAGTTATTCAAGCTAAAAATTCAAGCTATGAACAGTTCCGATAACACGTTTTTTTTATAAGAACACTGAAATTGAAGAAAGCCATGCAATTTTTCCGATTTGAAGGCTCAAAATGTTCTTAACATGTTCTTAATTTTCTTGCTTTTTAAAAAACTTTTCTTCTTCAAATTAGTTGGTAATGCTAAAAAAAGGGACGCGTATGTAAAAAATATCACATATATTCACAATGATTGATAGTTCACCTGTTTTCTAGAGTTGAGAGCAGGACAGCGCAACAAGAAAGTAAATTCTAATTTGTTTCTAGCTTCACAAAGCCTTGTAATGTTCTTAGCATGTTCTTAACTTTTTAGCCTCTGAAGCCTTATGTTCTTATATACTTTGTTCTTATAAAAAAAAACGTGAACCTGACGAATCGCTGACTAGAACCAATTTACTTGGTTCCTTTGAGACTCGAGCTATCGCGAGAATACCTGCACTCTACATAGAGTCTGATCCAAAAACCAGCCTTGCAAGCAGAAAGAGAAACTTTTGCTTGTGCCGTTGAGTAAAAAATAAGCAAAGGATATAAACAACATACCCTTGACGGCAACTGCTGTTGTTGTTGCTGCTGTTGCTGTTGTTGTTGTGGTTGTAATTTTCGTTGCCTTTCACTTTTCAGTAGTTGCTCTTGTTTCAATGACTGCTGATAACAAATATCACAGAGACCATTTTGTGCATCTTTTCCTGTGTTTTTGCACGTATCCATAATACACTTCCTTGGCCCGGATAGCGACAACGTGGAATACACCCCCGGTTCATAGCCATGATTGATATAGGAAGTACTCATGGTTGATGGATTACGCGGGGGTAATGGTGGAGCTGCACCTGCAGAGCTAACATTAGAGTATCTGGGCGGGATTGTAGAGTATGGGTTTTCAAAGGTACTCTCATAAGCCATTTTTGAGTCGTACGATTTTGTGTCTGGTGGCAGTCTTGCATCTGAAGGTGACGCCAGCCTTGCGTCCGGTGGTAGCCTTGTGTCTGACGGCAGTCTTGTGTCTGATGGTAGCCTTGTGTCTGACGGCAGTCTTGTGTCTGATGGTAGCCTTGTGTCTGACGGCAGTCTTGTATCTAGTGGTAGTCTGATGTCTGTTGGCAGCCTTGCGTCTGACGGCATTGAAAGCTGCGGAAAATGCTTATCGTACAGGTTCTCAGGGATTCCTTGCACAGTTGGCTGTGATGGCGACAATGGAGGTGTACTGACTCCCACCTTTCCACTTTTCTGACCGTAACAAGTTTCGCAAAGTAATCCGAGCTTGGCTTCAGCTGGTCTCTGGCATCCTTGTTGACGACATTTGTGTCCTCGCAACTGGTCTTTCCTTTCATCTAGAATGGTCTTACTGACAAAGCAATCGTTGCAATGACCATTTTTGTCAGGGGCAGCGAAATTACTGCATGCCGTTTCTTTGCAAATACCAGTGATAGGTACACTTGCTCTGCGGTATCCCTGCTGCCATGCTGGCTCGCCAGAAGGTACCTGACTAGCCGCCCCACTGATTTGATATCTAGGCTCTCCAAATGTCGGGTAAACGTGTGGGGCTTCAAACACAGGCCTCTCCTCTCTTTCCTGGCGGATGCTGCCTGGCTCAGTCCTTGATGCGGCATCCAACTGCTCCTTCTTGCATTTATCACATAAAGGTACCTCTCTATCTTCAGCTTTATTCTTGCATCCTTCAGTCATGCAATCAGGCCTGCCTCTGCTTAGGTGAAACTCACAGCGATTGGACCCTGGTAAAGGTTGATCTTGACAACCAGGATCGGCGCAAAATATCTTTGCTAAACTTGCAGGTTTCGGCGCTTGAGGCTTTGCATTTGTTTCAGCCCTGGCTTCATAACTCGATTCGATTCGTAGCTGGCTTCCTACATCACTCCTCAGATCCCGTTGTGGCTCATCTCTTAGGTCATTTCTCATTGGTTTTGGCTGCTCATACTGTTGACTTCGATCAATCAAAAACGGCTCCTTATCAGCGATTGGACTTCCCATTATTTTCGTAGTGTAGCAAGATTTACAAAAACCATGAAATTGTTCGATTCCAACATTTTTACAGGGCACATTCAGGCACCTGTCATAAGAATGTTTTCGGCTTTGTCTCCCCAAAAGAACTTCACTTCTCTCGTAATCTGGGCTGTTCAGTCGTGTGAGTTTCCTCCTGGAGGTTTCTTGTTCTGGCAGGCCTAAATCATATCTCGGTTGCTCTTTCTTGATCGGTTGTATAAATTCCTTATGACAGCTCTCGCAAAGACCATCAATATACGGACCAGCAATGTTTCTGCATCCGTAATGACTCCTCTTGCATGGTTCAAATGTCTGTGGCCTCTCCATGCTTCTAGGGGAAGACGGGGGCTGAGAATATGTTGGTGACGGAAGTGGTGAGGCACTACTGGAAGAGGGAGACTGATTCATCTTGGGTGTCTCATTTCGAGGTTGATGACTCCCTTGTGGCAGAATAGTTTGCGGGGACGTGCGGGTGGTCTCAGCGAATCCAGCCCTGCCAAACTGGGCATTGCTAGTTGCGGCAGTAGAAACTGCATTAAGATTTGCAACAAATGATTCTTTAGCACGTGCAAATAGACTCCACATAAGCTCTACGGACCAGGCAGGTGGTGGCTTGAATTTCAAAATCGATGCCAAAACACGCTGCTCTTGTTTTCTTTCGCTGAAAAATGGGATACTGACACAATCCAAATACGTGTGAAGTAGGTCTTTTTCAATTTCATGGCCTAAGAGAAATCTCACAGGCATTCGGGTCATATCTTGGTGAACAAGCGGGATGCATAATTGTGAATCAGGATGGTCTTGTTTTGCTGTTACAATTAGATTGAAGTCTTCGCCATTAAGCAACGGCATAAAATGATTCTGCCAGTAGCATATGATTATCGGCGTTTTCTCACACTCTGAAGGATCCCTCAGAAGAGGCAAATAAATTCCGCCCATTCGGCTCGGCTGCAGCGACCTCCCATCGAAACTACGATGCACCTTATCGGATACGACGATAATCGGCCTAGCAAGTATGACACTAGCTGTAAAGACATGTATGTCTTCAAGCGGTGAATATCTCTGTCCTTGGTTTCCAAATGGGTATTCTTGTGTTGATGCTGCCTGTACAACTGTGTCCCAGTCTCTGCGCATTTCTCCTGAATTAAAATCGTTTTGTACTTCATGTAAGGCGAGCTCTTGTTCATACTTCCAGCGGACATAGAGTTTTCCTACAAGACAAAGATTTTGTTACAGATATAAAGATTGCTAACACAAACTTTTTTTATAAGAGACTAAACAATTGGCCCGGTACTGAAGGTTTCGTAAGGCCCTGGCCAAATGATCAAACATTGTTGGTCCAACATTTCAAATTTGCTTTGCAACGAACGTTTGACCGTTTGGCCACGTCCAAAAACATTGCTGTCCAGCACCTTAGAACTACCAAGTCATTGCGCAAGCACGAACGCCTTGTTGCTAAGAAATGTTACTAGGTGCCGAAATTTTGCAAGTTGTTTCATTTTGTCAAACACAAAAGAAATGTTTGACAGGCAATGTTGGAAGATGGCTAAAGGATCAAACATTGCTTGACAAGCAAAAATAAACAACATTTGTGGCGTGATGTTTTTGACGTGAACGTGGCGGGAAGTCCAAAAACATTTTTTGCTTGTCGCACGCAAAAATGTTGGACGAGCAATGTTTTGGAAGTGGCCAAACAGTCAAACATTTTGCTTGGCAAGCAAACTTCAATGTTGGACCAACAATGTTTGATCATTTGGCCAGAGCCTAAGAATTTTTGGATTTTGAGGTCTGAATAAATTTAAGAGTTTCTTCAACATTAATATTTGACTGAATTATCCCCTTTTAGCCAAATTTTTTGAAAAATTTCCAACCCCCGATTAGGATCCCCCGCTCATTTTGATTTGAATTCATACTGGCGTCGATATTATTTACTTATTTTATTACTATGACTTTCTTGTTATGAAACTTCACTTATTCACTCTAGTTTTTGAGTAGTAAAAAACTTCAAAATTGCGATAAACAGCGGAAAAAGTTTCGGGCATACTTAAAAGCTTTTTTTGGTCTGACACTCCTCAGAGCATGAACGTCAGATACAGACCAAAACAATGAACTAAGGCGGAACTTATACCCAGATGCGACACGATTTGTTTGTTAGGACTTATTCACTCTATTTGCTTGTTAGGACCATGTCGGGCCTGTTTGAGCTGCATTTCGCTGACCAAGTTTGCAAAACAAATTCGGAACCCCGCTCCCCGCTTATTTTGACTCCTCTTGGCAATTAGATCCTGAATGCTGTTCCAAACCCCTGCCTATTACGACCCCCAAGCAATCAGGCACCTAAGGGTACCAATCAGGACTTAATCTCTGAAAATCCTACCGTTTTCAGAACTAACTTGATTTGTTTAGGATTACCAAACAAATGCACCAAAAACATCAAGAAAACACCAAAGAGTCAAAGGGGGTGTCCCTCTAAACCTCCAAAACCTTCCAAATTTTGAAGACAGAATGCTACCAAAAACAGAATCCATGATTTTCAAGAAACACGAATTTTGGAAATCTAACTCATGTCTCAATTACAATCCCATTTGTGGAATGTGTTCTGGCAACTGACAAAATTGCAGCTATGTTCGAACTTCAAACCATGAATCTCTCAAAAGTCTTGGAAACCTTGCTTTTGATAGCAGCAGACTTTGGAGAGCTCCAAAAATTGCTGTTTTCCTGAAAAATGGCTTCGAAAATCACACACTCCGAAAAAGAATTGGTTTAGAAGAATACGCCTAAAGAAACCTACCTTGGAATCGATTTTCTGCAACAAGTTTCCGGTAGACAAATCTTCTGAGACTGAGACGTCGGTCGTGGACACCAAATATATACAAAGAGATGGCATGAAGCAGGCAGTTTCCATCCGCATCGGTATCAAGAGGCATCAGACTTCTTGCTGCACCACACCAGTTAATCAGCTTGGTTTTTTCCATCGCATTAAGGATTTGCGTGTTGATTAACAAATTGATTAAGAAACCAGGAAGGTTCGGATGATAATCGAGCATTTTCTTAAATGTTGGTATTATCATCGATGATTTCGTCACTTCCCGTGTCAGATTATGCGTGATGTCTTGATTGCGTTCCTGGTCTGACACGTAATCGTGTATGCGATTACTCGCGTGTACATCACTTGATGAAAATGTGCGATACAACTTCGGTCTTGAAAATTCTGCCATTTTCGTTTTGATAACACCAAATTATTACCTTAAGATAATGAGGAAACAAAATGAAGTTTCTCTAAGATTATTTATTCTCCACAACGATATAGCACAATGTACCTTAGTCAGCTGGTTAGTTAGTTAGTTAGCTTGTTAGGTACTTAGTTAGTTAGTTAGTTAGCTAGTTAGTTAGCTAGTTAGTTACTTAGTTGGCTAGATATTTAGTTAAAGTTAGTTAGTTAGTTAGTAAGTTGGTTTTTTAAAATAGTTAATCAGTTAATTAGTTTGGTAGTTAGTTGGTTGGTTAGCTAGCTAGTTAGGTACTTAGTTTGATAGTTAGTTAGTTAGTTTCTTAAATTAGTTAATCAGTTAATTAGTTAGATGGATAGTTAGTTAGTTAGTTAGTTAGTTAGTTCGTTTGTTAGTTAGTTGGCTAGTTAGTTTGTTAGTTAGTTAGTTAGTTAGTTTCTTAAAATAGTTAATCAGTTAATTAGTTAAATAGTTAGTTAGTTAGTTAGTTAGTTAGTTAGTTCGTTCGTTCGTTAGTTAGTTAGCTACTTAGTTTGTTAGTTAGTTAGTTAGTTTGTTAGTTTGTTAGTTAGTCTTTTAAAAGTTAATCAGTTAATTAGTAAGGTAGTTAGTTGGTTGGTTAGCTAGCTAGCTAGCTAGCTAGGTAGTTAGTTATCTTAGCCTTTAGCTGGAAATTTTTTAGCAAAACCACGAAAAACATTTTCAATGAAATCAGCCGTCAAGAAAAACACTGACGCAATACATGTCCTTTATGGAGTACAGTACGGTGGATGTACAGATTTCTCTCGAGGCCCCTCCCCCCAAGGGGGTGCAAAATCACGCGATCACGCGTAATTTTTCGACGATTCACGCAATCACGCACGATAAAACTTCATTTTCACGTGCATACAACTTCAGGCGTCTCTCCTCGAAATTTTGAGCAGGATCTGCATTCAGACTGCTTAACTTTGTACATCTAAAGGATTGGCTTTGAAAAATTCTTTTCATAGGACGAGTTTGTAACACAGGAACATACAAAATTGAGAATTTAGGGGACTTAATTAATTCATCATACGAGAGAATGACAAAAATATAGTTAACTGACAGTGCTCCATGGACAAAAGGGCATTCCTGCATTCAAGCAACCTCTCAATTATGTCGCCCATCAATACTGTAAATCACGAAATCACGAGCCGTACCAAAGCATTTCACGTGACACGCAGGAGTTTAGATTCACGCATTCACGCGCCAAAGTTTCTCGTTTCACGAAATCACGCATGAAAAATGGTAAAATAACACATCACGCAGAAACGCTTGGGGGCCTCTTCTCTATGGTCTTTGGGTTCAAAGTTCAATTCTGAGAAACAAACAATACTTAGTATTACTTAATACTTAGTTTCTTTAAAAAATATTTTAATTGGAAACCATAAGTCTATCTTTTGTTTTCTGCGTCGCGGTGTTCCTGCTTGGTTTTAATACTTAGTATCATTGCGGAAGAGATGTCTTCTGAGAAGTCATTTTCGGGGTTTTTTTTATTGCCGTAAATTGAGATCATGTCGAAACAGAGTAATATTTTTTATCAGGAACACCTTTGTTAGGAACTTGACGCTGGAAATTCCCAAAAATTAAAGAACTTTAAGGAACTATCGAGAGTCGGATGCAAAACATTGCTTGAGAGAAGCAAAAATAAACAAAATTTGTGGCGTCATGTTTTGAAAGTTCAACAGCATTTTTGCTTGAAGCGTTTCCTTGGCAAAACATTCATAACTTTTGTTCGGCTTCTCCGCAGATGCTAAGATTATAATTGCGAAATATCGAAGTATCTTAGAGTTGGTTGCACTTGCGCCAAACTAAAAACACACAGTTACCCACAGAGGGACGTTTTTTAGTAGAGAGACTTCATATAAAAGAGCAAAAATCTTCACCTCTTGAAACGAGAGAGACCTTTTTTAAAGGAGTTGAAAAACCTATTTTGCAATCATTTTAGCAGATGTTCCAAAATCCAACTGATGATGGACTTCTGCAAAACGCTCTCAAAACGCAATATTATGATCATACGTTTCTCCGTGGATCACAAGGAGGAACCCATGTAGACACATTGCATATCAATATGAGGTAGAGTATAGAGTCCTTACCTTTCGAATTATTTCATAATTAATAAACTCCTTCAGACAAACTCATCAAACCTGTTGGAAAAATATTAATTTTGAATATTTTTCATACGTTGCAAATTTGCAGCTGCGATGACGTCATATTATACCATCCTATTTTTAGCATTAGACTAGGCGAAGAAATAAAATTGGAAATTCTGGGTGAAGATATTCACATTTCCTCGTTTTCCTAATATTTTCAGAACATCAAACAGAACAAAATCTTATGATTACCAGTCACTCGTTTAAAAAATGCTTATAATCATAAAAAATGTGTTTTTATTCACCGAGGCAAGTATTTGGGCCTAAGTTGGTGAACCTTACCCTTCAGAAAAATCTATTTTATACTTACCAGAAGTCGAATTTTCTGGAAATAATGACCGGTTCGAACACAGCAATGTTTATGTTGACACTTCTCCTTTACTTTCTAGTATTTTTCCGTTGATTTTTTTCGTATTTTTTGTTGTTTTTCACCAAGTTTTACGTCAGTTGAGGGTGGTTATTGAATATGATAATGGTGGAGGTGATGACTCTCGATCTGTTCAAAAGTTTCGAAAGTAGGAAGAACAATAGGGGGAAAGCTCAACAGGTGAGTTCCTTTGTTTCGTTTTGAATAGCAGAAGCGAGGCTAGCTTTGGGGATGTCCCTTGTAAACAATTTTTTTATGAAACTTTCGAAAATGAAACCTTAAAGTATGAGGAAAAAGAAATGTTTTGAAAATAGTATCGGAATTGCTTGAAAAGTAACAGAAATTTTAAGTTTTGATTGGAAAATATTTCGGAATTTTACTGAGTTTCAGAAAGCTCAAAAAAACAATAAAAGGTTTCAGCGAGTTCTGCGTTTAAAACAAATTTCAAGCTACAGAAATGATGTAAACTTCGTACCTTTTTAACTTCCAAGTATTTCTATTTTGACAAATTTTAAACCAGAAAAATTCTCTTCCAAAAAACACGTTGTCTTTCAGTAACTTCTAAAACTTTATTTCCTATTACTTTCTGGTTCAGTTTCAAATACCTCGAAAAAATATCGTCATTATTATTCATCATTAAAAATAGCTATTGTTGACATTTCGCATTTGTAATACCCCTCAGTAATCATGACACTGCATGTGTTGCCCCAATGTTCTGGAAAAGTCGAGAATGACAGGTAATGACGTCATTTATTCTTTGAAAACGAGGCTGCTAGATCAGTTTTTGTGACAATTCCAAAGAAATCAAAAGCAATGAACTGTGAAGATTACCGTACTGTTAGCTTAATGAGCCATGTGACAAAAATACTACTGAAGATAATCCTGAATCGCATCAAAGATAAAATCAACAGAGAAGTTGGAAAAGAGCAATTTGGATTTAGACCACAAAGTGGAACGAGAGAAGGCATATTTTGTATGAGAATGATCACCGAGAAATACATAAATGCACAAAAAGATGTCTATACATGCTTTATTGATTACTCTAAAGCATTTGACAAAATACGTCACGAAAAACTAATGGAAAGCTTGACAAAAATAAATGTGGATGGAAAAGATATTCAACTGATAACCAAGTTATACTGGGATCAGACTGCCGCCATTCGAATAAATGGAGAGCTATCAGAATACACAGAAATAAAACGTGGCGTGAGGCAGGGTTGTGTTCTCTCACCATCACTTTTCAACTTGTGTACTGAGCTGATTTTCAGAGAAATTGAAGGAATACATGGAATCACAATTGGTGGCACCAAAATAAATAATTTAAGGTATGCTGACGACACTGTCTTAATTGCAGAAGGAGAGAATGAGTTGCAAGAACTCCTACAACTAGTGAATGAGAAAAGTGAAGAATTTGGTCTGCAAATGAATATCAAAAAGACAAAGACAATGGTATTCAGCAAAGCAACTACTGTACCTGCCATCAACTTGGTGCTTCAAGGGAACAAGGTCGAACAAGTGAAAGAATACACCTATCTGGGACACAAATTAACTGACGACGGCAGATGTGAGACAGAAATTAAAAGAAGAATTAATATCGCACGAAGTATCTTTATAAGTATGAGAGCCCTTCTTACAGCAAAGAAACTGAAACTATCTGTGAGACTGAGGCTACTTAATTGCTATATATGGTCTACACTTCTATATGGTGTAGAAACGTGGACACTGACGAAGACAATGGAGAAGAAGTTAACATCATTTGAAATGTGGACATACAGAAGAATGCTAAGAATCCCGTGGACAAAAAAGATCACCAATAAACAAGTGCTGCACATGATGGGAATCCAAGGAACTGCAGTGCTGGGAATGGTAAAAGAGAGGAAGGCACGCTATTTTGGTCACACTAAGAGACACAGTGGAATCCTGAAAGAAGTAATGGAGGGCAGTGTGGAAGGCAGGCGGCCAAGAGGAAGACCGAGGATTAGCTGGGAGGAGAACATTAAGACTTGGACTGGAAAACATCTTAGTGAATGTAGTAGAATATGTGAAAGTAGAGCAGCGTGGCGGCGTGTTGTATCCAACCTCCGGACCGGAGACGGAACCTAACCTAACCTAGATCGCGTCATCAAATGACGTAATCCGTCATCTGATGCTCCAATATCAAACGATGACGCCATAATGAAAATCGGAATATAATAAATGAGATTTAAACACGGAAATGCTACCAAACGCTTTGCGATCATCTGAGCCGTTCAGGTGGGATTACATGTTTCCCGTTTCCATGAGAAAATTCCTTTGTTCCCTGGAGTTTTTAGGGATATTTTACAGATTGACAGTCAAGCGGAATGATAGGGAGGATTTTACCTGATCCCCATTTCCCGATATTCCCTTTTAATTTTGGCTAAGTTCCCTTCTTCCGTATATACATTTCGCATGTTCCTGTGTTCCCTGGAACCACAAACGACCCTCAATCAAAAAAGCCCCTAGAGGTTTGACAGACCTCCTACCGTTATTATATTTTGGTCGACTCTTTGATTGAGAATCGGTATCTTAGGCCTTTTGGTAAAGCAATGTTTGTCAAACATTTGGAATTTCTTTCATCAAGCAAAGCACTGTTTGAATGTTTGGCGTTGGCCACTCTACAAAACACTGCCAGACAGGCAGAATTCTTTACGCAGTGTTTTTGAAAAATTTTAATAATATTTTTGCTTTCTGCAAGCAAAAGATTATTGGCGAGCATTGTTTGGCGTCCCGGCCAAAGTTTCAAACATTTGACAAGTAAACCTAATATGTTTGACAAACAATGTTTGATCTTTAAGCCAGGGCCTTATGTGGCACACAAGCCTTGCCGTTCAGGTTATTGGCAGCATAATGGTTGATATGGAGCTGCAGCTTCGTTCCCAGAGAGAAAGGGAGGAGCTGAAAGCGGCTTAGGCCCTGACCAAACTATCAAACATTGTCAAACAGTTGAAATTTGTTTGTCGAGCAAATGCCGTTTGGCTGCGTCGTGATGGATACTCGTCAAACTTTATGCAAAAAACGTTTTTGAATTTCAAAAACATCGCGTAACGAACTATCTAAGCGTGTCGCTCAATGATATGTGACGTTGCAAACGTTGAAACATCGATTGATAATCAAATTTCAAATGTTTGACAAACAATGTTTGATCGTTTGCAAAGGGCCTTACGGAATCCGTTTCTGACGTCATTCGCGAACTTAATGTTCTCATAAGACAATAGGATTTGCTAAACGTTTGGAGTTAGGCCCTGGCTAAATGATCAAGCATTGTAAGTCAAAGATGTGAAATTTTGCTTAACAAGTAATGTTTGGCCATTTGGCCACCTCGCAAAACATGGTTTGAAAAACAGAATTCTTTCAGCGTTTTTTCCAATTACGCGTTTTTTTATAAGAAAGTGGTTTATAGGAAAGTAGTGCTCAACATCTTAAAAACTTAAGAAAGCTCAATACTGGATTCTTGAAACTTAAGAAAGTTCTGTTTCATACTTTCACTCTTAATGTTCTGTATGTTATTTTCGCTCTTCTGTTCAGTCGCTCATCTTGCTATTAAACGAGTCTAATGATTATTTTCGTTGAAAAACGTGGTATTTGTGCAATGTATACAGTGTCTTAAACTGTGCATTCTTAGAAATACTGCATTCCAAAATTGAAATGTTGTACAAGCAAGGTTTTATGATGTGGCCAAACGAAGAAGCATTTCATTTGGTCAGCAAATCGCAAATGTTTGACCAACAATGTTTGTTCGTTAGGTCAGGGCCAAAAGAACGGCAAGGTTTCATGAAATGAACTGCTGATTTTTGTCCGTCTCAATAGCAGAGAACACAAGATTATTGATCAAGATTGATCAAAATGAAAAATGCAAAACTGTATTCTCAGTGCGTTTAAAATAGCTAATATTCAGCATGAATAAAAATGCAATTCAAAAATTGGCTAAAATAATTTTTTTGATTAATTCAATTTACGCTAACTTTATACATACACGTGAATATTGGGTCAAAATATCTAAGAATATTCTAAAGTTAGGCAGTCTGGTCTGGTACATCAACTAAAACTCGAATAAATATTGAGTCATCGACTAAAAAATTTTTCTTTTCTAGTTCTTCGTGGTTAATAAAATCATCAAATCCAACAATAACTGACTTGTCCTCCTTTTTAGGCCTATCTATGCCGCCATGTTTGATACTGAGGTCACGTGTGCGTGTGTGGTTGTGACGTTGACTCGCGTCGTGGTTTTGGTCAAGAAGCATAAAAGTGTAAACCGGTTTTATCGGCCAGACAAGAACCGGGTCGAATTCGCCGGATATGATCCGCACATATACGGAGATACTGTTCGAAGCTCCTTTGCCCCGGCCGTTTAGATACACCCAGACGGATACACGGTAACCGAACGGCCCGGTTGTGAAAGGCTCGCTGATGTATGGGTCTTCATGGGTGCCGGACTGTATCTTACGGAGCTTTCTTGAGAATGAATTAATGCGCCAGACGAGTTCAGCCCGATGCTGGACCGGTCTGAAAAACAGCGAGTTGACGGACGAGGTCGGAGAGATACCTTCGGAGAAATGCCGAGTCTTTTCGTTATCGTTCTTTTTGATCAGCAACGGCGATAAATTCATGGGAGGAATCTTCTCTGTTTGCTTGCCATCAATTTTAGATTTAATTCCGTGAACCTGCAGCCGAATCTCATCATTAACATGCGCCTGATACTCCCTCTGAAGCTCGAGTTTGTCGTCAATTTTCTTCGCTTCTTTAACCCTCTCCTCTCTGTCTTTGTCATAACGAAGTTTCATGCATTCAAAATCTTTCAGCAAATTATCAAGTTTCTTGTGAACTTGTTCTCGTTCAGTTTCTTCTTGTCGAAGTTTCTCTCTGTAGCCAACAATTAGGCCATTTTGCTCCTTGATGACTCTGCACGCCAAAAACAAATGCGTTTCTAAATCATTTCTCATATGCTCTTCCAAGCTACGGCGATTTCCCTGCAACAAAATGAGCGATAACATAAATAAACTATCCTAAAAAATGACCTTAGAATTTCGATGAGCAACAGTTTCCCGCTTATTCACCTAAAATAAAAACTACGCAAAAAAATTCCCATTCCAATGTTCCGTTCCATTCCGTTCCCAGCATACA
>JACTAT010000111.1:63727-76781 GCA_014526335.1 Chrysaora quinquecirrha
AACTTGGCAAGTATACACAGTTTGATAAGCTGAAAAGATAGTATGCAGACCCTCCGGAAAAATGCCCCTTATTCTATTTTTAGACTGGGGACTCGGTACCATACCTCTACAAGCGTTTCTATTGTAACTATGTTGGGAATTAAGATATTGCAATAAAACGTGGCAAGTATACACAGTTTGATAAGCTGAAAAAGATAGGATGCAGACCCCTCCGGAAAATGCCCCCTTATTCTATTTTTAGACTGGGGTACTCGGTACCATACCTCTACAAGCGTGTCAATTGTAACTATGTTGGGAATTAAGATATTGCAATGAAACTTGGCAATCATACACAGTTTGATAAGCTAAAAAAGATAGTATGCAGACCCCTCCGGAAAAGTGCCCCCTTATTCTATTTTTAGACTGGGGTACTTGGTACCATACCTCTACAAGTGTTTCTATGGTAACTATGTTGGAAATTACGATATTGCAATGAAACTTGGCAAGAATGCACAGTTTGATAAGCTGAAAAATATAGGATGCAGACCCCTCCGGAAAATGCCCCCTTATTCTATTTTTAGACTGGGGTACTTGGTACCATACCTCTACAAGTGTTTTTATGGTATATATGTTGGAAATTACGATATTGCAATGAAACTTGGCAAGAATGCACAGTTTGATACGCTAATAAAGATAGGATGCAGACTCCCTTTGAAAAAGTGTCCCCAGTTCTATTTTGAGACTAGGAGACTCGGTTCCATACCACTCTCAAAGCTTTTCAATTATAACTGTGATATACTACGTTAAGATATTACAGTAGGATTATTCCTCGTATCTATATGCTTCAATGCTGCGTCAGACTGCCGTACCTACTTTCAAGCATCTCTATTTCAATAACCATTAATTAGATGTTTCCACAAGTGGATACCACAATAAGTGGGATCCGAACCTGGGCTGCATGACCAGAGAGCCAACGACGTTCCCGCAGAGCTATAGAGCTCAATGAAGTCGCCGAGTAACTCTCCAAGTCATACAGCCAAAGGCTCTCCTCCCGTCTGACGTTTTTTGTTTCCGCTATGTCGAGCCTTCTTCAGCACCATATCAATAACTATTGATTATTTACAAACTTATCATAAACTTAAAATATGTTTGTATGAAATGTTAATAATAAATTAAATAAGAAATAGTGGTCTAGTACAAACCCTCGCTAAACGCGGCGTAACGCACTTTCAAGTATACAGTAAGTTGTATAAAACTGATGGAGAGTTGTTTATCATATTTACAATGCATTTGACTATACTCATCAGCTTATCTTACCTTAACTAAAGAGCATCTGGGGCTACGGCTCGTGTGCTCCGTTCATCTAAGGCACACCCATGTTCTCGCATTCAAGAATATATAAGAGCCAATGTATATGATAGAGCGCCTGTATGCTGAAAGTTTATAAATTTGCACAGTATAGAGAGGCAATTTGTACACATATACATGGCGAACACAATGATACATATAACCATAATTCAAGGATATACAAATCATATATTTATACTGTATGTACAATCAGCTAAACCTGATAACCACTTGAGTATATGACCTCTGTGCAAATTTAAAAAACTTTCAGCATACATGACCTCTCTAGTATACACCGACTCTCATATACGACCAATCTCCTCAGACCGTGTTCTTTGACGCGAGAACACGGGGTGCCGGAGCATAGAAGTTATCCCTCCTAAATTCTCTTTAAGGGAGATTAGATGCTGAGTACGGTGTGAAGGGGGCTGGTATTGTTAAATATATATTCATTATGATATACAATATTGCATCAGTTTTTATACACCATACTGTATAGATGAAATGCGTTGCAAGGCGTTTAGTGCGGGCTTGTACTAGGCCATTATTTCTCTGTTGATTATAAATTATTATTTCATTAAAAAAATCCAAAGTCTAAAAATAGAGTGAAAGGTCATTTTTCCGAAGGGGTCTGCATCCTATCTTTTTCAGCGCATCAAACTGTGTATACTTGCCAAGTTTCATTGAATATCTTAATTCCCAACATAGTTACAATTGACACGCTTGTAGAGGTATGGTACCGAGTACCCCAGTCTAAAAATAGAATTAGGGGGCATTTTCCGGAGGGGTCTGCATCCTATCGTTTTCAGCTTATCAAACTGTGTATACTTGCCAAGTTTCATTGCAATATCTTAATTCCCAACATAGTTACAATAGGAACGCTTTTAGAGGTATGGTACCGAGTCCCCCAGTCTAAAAATAGAATAAGGGGGCATTTTTCCGGAGGGGTCTGCATCCTATCTTTTTCAACTTATCAAACTGTGTATACTTGCCAAGTTTCATTGCAATATCTTAATTCCCAACATAGTTACAATAGAAACGCTTGTAGAGGTATGGTACGGAGTACCCTAGTCTAAAAATAGAATAAGGGGGCACTTTTCCGGAGGGGTCTGCATCCTATCTTTTTCAGCTTATCAAACTGTGTATGATTACCAAGTTTAATTGCAATATCTTAATTCCCAACATAGTTACAATAGAAACGCTTGTAGAGGTAAGGTACCGAGTCCCCCAGTCTAAAAATAGAATAAGGGGGCATTTTTCCGGAGGGGTCTGCATCCTATCTTTTTCAGCTTATCAACCTGTGTATACTTGCCAAGTTTCATTGCAATATCTTATTTCCCAACATAGTTACAATAGAAACGCTTGTAGAGGTATGGTACCGAGTACCCCAGTCTAAAAATAGCATCTGGGGGCATTTTTCGATTGGGGTCTGTATCCCATCGTCTTCAGCGTATCAAACTGGGTAGGTATGCCAATTTTCATGCTTGCTTCATAAAATGCACAATTGTGACAACTAGCTGATATACTATTAAAGTCATCAGGCCTATTGATTAAATTGGGAATTGAAATTGTTTGCAAGCAACAGGGCCTTTGCCTTAATTCTAACTGCTAATGTTAGAAACAGACCCAAGAATTGCTGAAGCGCCTGCCCATAGATATAAATGTTAGACTTATTACACGATCAAAGCTCTACTCTACAGCTGTTTGTACATTCGCAGCTCTGATTGGCTGGCCATCTTTTCCCCTTTTCCTCAATATCATGGACTCAATGTCGTACGGCTCATGTTATAACTCATTAATTTAAGGCCCTGCGACAGCTTTGCAAAATAAAAACATCAATATATCGTACGTTAGTTCATTAGTTAGATAGTTAGTTAGTTAGTTAGTTAGTTACTTAGTTAGATAGTTGGTTAGTCAGTTAGTTAGTTCGTTCGTTAGTTAGTAAACATGTTACTTAGTTAGTTAGTAAATTAGTTAGTTAGTTAGTTAGTTCGTTGGTTAGTTAGTTCGTTAGTTAGTTAGTAAGCTCGTTAGTTAGTTAGTAAATTATTTAGTTAGTTAGTTGGTTAGTTAGTTAATTAGTTAGTTAGTTAGTTAGTTAGTTAGTTAGTTAGTTAGTTCGTGAGTTAGTTAGTTAGTTAGTTACTTAGTTAGTTAGTTAGCTGGTTAGTCAGTTAGTTAGTTAGTTAGTTGGTTAGTTAGTTAGTTAGTTAGTTAATTAGATAGTTAGTTAGTAAACAAGTTACTTAGTTAGTTAGTAAATTAGTTAGTTAGTTAGTTAGTTCGTTGGTTAGTTAGTTCGTTAGTTAGTTAGTAAGCTCGTTAGTTAGTTAGTAAATTATTTAGTTAGTTAGTTGGTTAGTTAGTTAATTAGATAGTTAGTTAGTTAGTTAGTTAGTTAGTTAGTTAGTTAGTTAGTTAATTAGTTTGTTAGTTAGTTAGCTAGTTAGTAAGTTAGTAAATTAGCTTATTTAGTTACTTAGTTAGTTAGTTTATTAGTTAGTTAGTTAGTTAGTTAGCAATAGTTAGTTAGTTATTTAGTTAGTTAGTTAGTTAGTTAGTTACTTAGTTAGTAAGTTAGTTAGTTAGTTAGTTAGTTAGTTAGTTAGTAAGGTAACTAACGATAAAGCGAACGATAAAGCTGCATAGGACAGTGAAACTTACGGCTCTGCTGAATTGAATTCCAATATGCATTCTTTTTGGCTTTCAACATTGTTCCAAGTTTTAGCATTATCAATCAACGCATAAGCATCCAAGAGACCAAAGCCAAACTCATCACTCACTGGAAAAAAGTAACATTTACATGAATGATTCTATCAATGATTAGTCCCACCCCCTCTTTGCATAAAATTCATTGGAAGCATAGAATAGAGAGCTAATCCCTGTTCTGCGTTGGGGCATTTAAAAATGCGCTATTTAAAGAAACTTCGCTAATATAATACACAACTTGGCGTCAAAATATAATGGAACATTACGGGTTGGAGCATTTGTAATTTATTTGGTCATGACTCCCATGTGAACTGGATCTGCTGCTGAATAAAAAAATTACTCACCGCAAATCTATCTTATGAAATAGCTACTTAAATCTATCTTATATCCGCAAATCTATCTTATAAATAATCGGCTATTTTAATCACTAAGACCTATTTTCTTGTAACCACTGACTTCTGAGCCTCGCTTTGTCTATGGGTATATTTCTATTGCAATTTGCCCAAAATAGGTTATCCGAGACACATGTACACTTTTTTTTTAATAAAGCAACTTGACTTTTGGTCCAGCCCTCAAAAATTGCTTAACTTATCTGGTCTTTTCAGCCCTCACAGAATGACTGGGTATCCCCTAAAAAGTCTTTTTGGCTCATTTCATGCTGCTCAATGCAATTGACAAGTTTGCAACGATGTATTGTATAAAGAAAGCTAATTCAATCAAAAATTTGAACAAAATCTCAGCCCTAAGTTGCTTATTGACCAGCTGCTTATTAACAAAAATGAGTTTATACCATGTTCCGTATTGGCCTACAGTAACCTCCCCCACTTTTTTAATCAAAGTTGTCTGCAGTTTCATAAAAAATGATGGAGAGTGGCCCAAAATAATTGCCTGAGTGCAGACACTTTCTCATTGAAAGCAGCAGTTTTAGTCTGCACGCTGGCTAGAAAATCATGGGAACTGAAAGTAATTAGCTACACGCCAAAAATCTTAATCTTTCACAAAATGGCTACTCGACTTTTTGATTAATATTGCGGCTCTTCCAAACAGCTGCAGAAAGTCGATTTGATCAAAAATTCTCTTTTTCTATGGCGCTCTAGAAGAGAAAAGCTCGACTTATGGTGCCACATTAGGCAGAATTTTTTACGCCACAATAATAACAGTGCTGTCCAGTCCACCATAACTTCGGTGTTGTCCAGTCTTAACGCGCCATGACTGCTGAGGATGGCTCTCAAAAGCGACACGTGCCACCAGACTTCACAAATGATACGCGAACTCAGAACCGACATACTGAGTTTCACATTGGAATTAAGACCACTGTTAAGGCTCATCAATTAAGTATGTATGCATTAAACTTGGAGGTTTCATGCCCACTCCCCCCCCCCCCATGTAATAAGTCTACTAGTGATTCTGTGATGGCTGGAATACTAGATATTTTAAGCAACTTTGAGGGCTGGACCGAAAGTCCCAGTTCTTATTGAAAAAAGTGTATGCGAATTCGATACCCAATCCAGTTCCTCCCCTCTTTGCATAAAGTTGAATAAGAAATTTATAACCTCAAAATTGCGATAAAAAGCGGAAACAGTTTCGGCATACTTAAAAGCTTTTTTTTCGTCTGACACTCCTCAGAGTATGAACGTCAGAAATAGACCGAAACAATACAGACAGAATTTATACCCAGATGCGGCTCGAAATGCACCAATCACAAAGACAAGCTGAACTAGCATTGTGTTTTAAACACCAATCAGCTTTATGCGGGAAGAACAACAAATTTATAACCACAAATCTTTCTTATGAAATAGCAACTTATAATCAGCAGCCACTGACCTCTGAGCCCAGCTTTGTTTGTTTTCCATTCAATACTGTTGAACTCTGAGCAAGAACTTCTTGCAATTAAATGTTGCACATCTCTCCATCCGAGGCTTGGCCTGTAAAAATAAGAGGTAATCTATAAGACAATTTTGACAATTTTATGATGCACTCTTACTCTCAAAAAGGTCCCTGTCTTTTAGACTTATTACGTGAGTTCTAAGTTAGACCCCGTTTACATGGTACCGGACAAGTTTTTAGCCGCTCAAGTTTTTGTACGGATAGGGGTGCGTTTACACGGATAAGCCTATCCGCACAAATATTTGTCCTGATAGCCGTACAAAACTTGTCCTGTTAGAAAGAGGTCGAGTTGCGAACTTGAGCGGACAAATATTTGTGCGGCATCGTGTAAACGCTTTTGTCCGGACAAATATTTGTTCGCATCGATAAAGAGGCGGAAAATATCTTTCAAGCGAGGCAGTTTGAAAATGCTAGAAATGTGTTGGTGTCTGTGGTGTGTGTGTGAAGTGTCCAAGAAATAAATTTATTTTCTTCACGACAACTAGCTTGGGTCTTCTGCATTTGGATAAGTTTCTTTGCTTGCTCCAATGTCTGGCTTTGGATACCGCTGCTGAAACCTTTCAGTTATTTCAATATATTTGTTTTTAATGGTTCCCAATCTAGGCCATTCACTGTTTTCATTGTTTTGTAGTCCAGAATGACTTGCACAAGCAAGGTTGTTTCATCATCTGACCAAACAAAGTTCTTCTCTGCTTTCTTTGCTCCCTTTGCTATGCTCATTTTTTCTTTACTCTTGTTATTAAAAAGAAATAGCTTAACTTTTGCAATGAATAGGAACGATGATAACTCAAACATCACTGAAAATTTCGATTCGATTTGGCGCCGAAATTTATGAAAATTGCTATTGCGCATGACGAGCAAAGAAAGCCTGCTAGCAAAAACCACCGTGTAAACGCGAGGCCTATCCGTACAAATATTTGTCCGGTACACTTATCCGTACAAAAACTTGAGCGACTAAAAACTTGTCCGGTACCATGTAAACGGGGTCTTAATGTACGAAAGTTAGGAACTTGGGAAGCAAGTCTAGGCTATCTCCTGGTCAGGGTCTTGTTCCCTTGGTATGAACGCCCATATCTGAAGTCCAAAGTCTTTCTATTCTCTATATACCTTGTTGCTAGTATTAGGCCATCCAGTTGTTAAGCTATGGCTAAACTAGGAAACTTGTCGCGCGTGACACTGTATTCGGCGTGTCTCCCAGGGTGGCTAAAGATGCGAATGACAAGCGAGCAACGTGTCTCCGAATCATTTGCATGTCGCGGAGACCAGAAATGTTTTGTTGTCTTCCAGAAACATTTGTGTGTCTCTTGCTAGAAATTTTGTCGCATGCTTCAAAGTTTCCGAGGTGGTTAAACTTAGAGACACGGAGGGGACATCAATGTCGCGCGCGACATGTCTCCTAGTTCAGCCAGGCCTTTAGTCTCTGAGCATTAGGCAATCCAGTTCAATTTGAAATGTGTAAATGGTTGTGGTTGTTGCGAAAGGCAGCTGTGAAGAGTGGGACTTATGTAACGAGTCAAGCCTTCTGTGAATCCTGTACAGTCGGTTGCGGAATCCTGTACACCCGGGCGCTTATAAAAAAACATCAATTTTGCGTTTTCAATAACATGGTTGCGTAATCTAGCTACAGAACCGCTTGCTTACGGAGTCTTGTGCAGTCGGTTGCGGAAGTCTGTACAGTCGGCGGGTGCTCATATAAAAAATATTAATTTGATTTCAGCGACATAGGTGCCTTATCTAGCTAGCCATTAAACGATCTAGCTTCAATTAATTCTGTTGGTCATCCGCTGTATCCCGCTAGCTGATTGGTGTTCAAAACACAATAGCAATCCAGCCTCACTGTACTGATTGGTGAATTTCGATCCGCATCTGGGAATGTATACACCTTTTCAACTAAGGGCTTCGTTTTCAAAAAAATTAAAATTGCCTCACAAAAAAAATTCCACTTCAGATTCGCATTTAGCACCTTCGTTTTAGCGTTGAGGCAAATTTTTACACTTCCAGTCCTTACGATGTTGATTTTATAGCGATTTTATAGTTTCAAAATTTCTAAAGGATTTGACCGTGAAAAATGATTGAGGGGTACAATTTCACCCCAAGCGATTTTTCACGGTCAAATCCTTTACAAATTTTTAAACTTCTAATCGCTGTAAAATTAACATCCTATGGACTAGAGACGTGAAAAGTTCCCTCAACACTAAAATGAAGGTGTTTTATCTCAATCTGGGGTTAAAATGTTCGTACGAACAAATTTTCGTTTATTTTGAAATCGAGGCTCTTTGTTAAAAAGGTGTATTTCGCCTTCCGCAAAAGATGGTGTCGGGGGCATTTGACCGTAATTCATTGCGTTCTATAACAGAATTTTCAGTGATTCTATTGGAATTCGATATTTAAACGCAATGCATCATGGTAAAATGCCCCCGACACAATCTTTTGCGGAACCGTCTATTGTTTTGGGTCAGTTTCTGACATTTACAACCCGAGGAGTGTCAGACGAAAAAAGCTTTTGAACCAATGAAGTCCAATGTTTATGTTTATGTTTATGTTTATGTTTATGTTTATGTCCAAAGATTTTTCCGCTCTTTCTAGCCATAATTATTTACGTAGGTATTCAAGCAATATGATAGCACAATCTATCGGCACAGCTTAATACACAAAGATATACGGATTCAATGATATGATTTAAATGATATGCAGCGATCGTTACATATAACTAACAACAAAATTAGTAATTGAGTCTTCAAACAGCCTTTTAGGCGATGTACTGTGCTGTTTAAAACTTATGTAAGTTTTTTGAACAATAAAATCAATAATTCAGTCCTCAAAAAGCCTTTTAGGCGATGTAGCTACTGTGCTGTTTTAAAATTATGCAAGTTTTATCAACAAAACCATCATTTTTTAACATTCTCGATGTTTAATCTGTTTAACAGCACTATAGTTTGAAAATTTTCGGCGGATCATTTTATGTAAGCTGGAAGTGGAAGCCGAGCCCCGCATCCGTCCTACGCTAGTCAACTTGGTTTCATAAGTAGTTGTAATTGTTATGTAATTGTAAATTTCAAAATTGTGATAAACAGCGGAAACATATTCTTGCATACATAAAAGCATTTTTTTCATCTGACACTCCTCAGAGTATAAAAGACAGAAACAGACCGAAACAATAGACTAAAAGGCAGAATTTATACCCAGATGCGGCTCGAAATGCACCAAAATGGGTATAAATTCCGCTTTAAGGCCCATTTCCACTTCGTTCGCATTCGCTGTTCGCTGTTCGCAAGTCATCAAAAAACGGCGAACGTGAAGCGATTTTGATTTCCGCTGCAAGTCAAGCTAAAGCTTTTGCAAAAGTTTCACTTTTTTTATCGCCTAGAATCATAGGCAATAGAATAAACACGAAGGCTGTATTCTGTTCGCAGGCGAGCGGCGAACTGCAAATTCGCTAGCGAACAGCGAATGCGAACGAAGTGGAAATGGGCCTTTAGTCTATTGTTTCGGTCTGTTTCTGACGTTCATACTCTGAGGAGTGTCAGACGAAAAAAAAGCTTTTAAGTATGCCTGAAAATGTTTCCGCTGTTTATAGCAAATTTGAAGTTTTGTTCAACTCAAAGACTATTAATTGTAAATTCTTGTTAAAATGTTAGTTTGAATATAGTGATTACAGTGATCTGTATGAAAAGGAGCAGTTATTTGAGAAATTATGAATAAACTGACGTTCAAACAGAAACTAAGTTTTGCAGCGACTAGCAAAAGGTATCTCTTGATTCATGCCATCAAGAGCTTGCACAAACACTAATAAAGGGGTTTGAAGCCCAGTTTAATGTACGATCAATTGCAAAAAAAATGTCTCAGACGTGTACGAAAAAATCTATGCACGCTTTTTTTTTATAAGGAACCTACCTCAAGGCCTAGTTCTTAAAGTTCCTTATTTTTGGGCCTCTTTTGAGGCAATTGTAGTTCCAAAAGTTCCTTAATGGTTCCTTACACATACAATGGTCTTAACAATAAAAGACAGATATTTGCATGTGAGCAAAGCTCGAGACTACTCAAAGAAACATTGGATACATGCTTAACGTACAATCTATGTGATTTTCGACTGCAAATAAATGGAACCGGCTTTCTAATTCTTGATTAGTTGCAGTGATAAAAGTATTCAACATTCAAAAGTTCCTTAATGATTTTCTATTTAGTAGTATAAAGTTCTTTGAATTTTCGGGCCTTCTACATAACATGTAGGTTCCTTATAAAGTGGTTCTTTACAAAAAAGCGTGTATGTAAAGGAAGATGAGAAAACAACTAATAATTACTTTGCTTGTAACAGCAACGCCATGATTCCAGCGCCGACGGCGTTTGCTGCAGATGATGCCAAAGTCGTTCGCTCACATGTTGCATCAAGGCCACATACCGGCTACAAACAGAAAAAGTAATTTCAATGACAACAATTTTTGTTAGATGTTCGCTCAAGACTTTTGTATATGTTGATATCAGTCAGAGAAGTTTACAAAACTCTAAAAAAATAACAAAAACATTCTCAGCGGCCGAAAACATCATTAAAAAATTCACTCATTTGTCCGTTTAATTCATTCACTGGTTACTTTGATTTTCCTTTATTTTTCCACAAGCTCATACTATCAAATATCATTCTTTCTGATTTAAACCTACCTTAAGACTTTCTAAAATTGCTGCCCCAAAAATATCAGTATTAGGAGAAAAACCAACAAAAAATATCGGACGAACTACCCTGTACCTAAAACGCTACGTCTGAATCTGTACTGTTTTCTTAAGAATCCTTTTGTTTCAATAGGAATCTCGTACGCTTTACGAGAAGTGAGATACCCCTCACCTGGTACCTCTTATTATAAAGGTTGTTTTTTACAAAAAAAAACATGTATACAGTATACGTACCATAAGATCGTCCGGATAAGGAATTCCTAACGAGCCATCTCTTGCATAAGTAACAGCAGAAACACCAGGACACTTTACATTCTGTCTAGAGCCAATGTTTTTCCCAGTGACAACACTAATACTAATTGTGTAGATAGAAGATATGAATTCATCGAAACTGCAACTGTTATTGAACCGACCACCATTACCAACAGAGAACAGTATCAGGTTGCCTTTTCCGTTACGTCCCTGGTTGAAGAAACATTTGAAATATCAAAATCAGAAAACATAGTTCCTATTGAATCTCATTGGTCTTTCCGCTGTATTCCGCAAACTGATTTGTGTTTAAAACACCTTGCTATCTCAGCGCTACTTTCTGATTATGTAAGGTTGGTACCTAGCCTAAGGTACCGAAACGCATGCAGTTAAGCTCATATCGCATGAGCACAAATTCGTATTCGGCCTATATGAATAATTTCACCAGCCACCCCATTCTCAAATGCCACTGATGAGCTCCAATAGGAGCGAAACGCGTCTGGCATTTGAGAATGGGGCGGCTGGTGGAATTATTCATATTCTGATTGGTGTTTTTCGATCACCACGGGTATGAATTCCGCCTTTTTCAAGTATTTCGGTCTGTTTCTGACGTTTATACTCTGAGGAATGTTAGACGAAAAAAAAGCTTTTAAGTATGTCCAAAAATGTTTCCTCGGTTTCTTGCAATCACAAATTCTGTTAGCTATATAGCGATTTGAACTTTTGTGCTGCAAAAACAACATTCAATCAATGCACGCATTGTTTTTTATAAGGAAGTGCTTTATAAGGAAGGTAGTACTCGGACTGGCAAAAACTTAAGGAATTTCTAGTACTGGACTGGAGACTACTAAGGAATCTGACTTTTTCTTTAACTTAGCATTTTGATTAAAAAAACGAAGTTTTGAATTAACAGAGCAAGCAATACTTATCGCCAATGGTTTTCAATCAGTATTCATTTCTACTCGTCTTTTGAAACCTTTATGACCTATATTTCCTTGACCATTAGTTGTTTTTAAGAATCACAAAGTAAGAAGTTAAGGAATTGCTAAGGAATATTGAGTACTCAATTTTCACCATCAGTTAAGGAATTTTCAGTACTGACCCTAAGCCGAACTTCCTTATAAAAAAAATGCGTGTAGTTCGGATTATACTGACCTGTTCTACAGCCTGCTTGATAGCAGGTCCAATGGTAGGCTTCATGTATCCAATAGTCTGTCCTAATGGGCTCATTGGACCCCAGGAGCATAAGAAAATGTCATTTATGTTATTATGTAAAAGGAATGAACTGCGGGCTCCGTATTCCTCGGTTGGGCCTGTTGCGGCAAATTTGGCAGCTGTGAAAGGAGTAGACATTATTACAATGGTGTCGTGTAGTTTCAGCACGTTTTTTATAAGGAACATCTTTGTAAGGAACTCGAGGCTGTGAATTCCCGAAAAAAGGAAAAGTGTAATACACGCTTTTTTTATAAAGAACCACTTCATAAGGAACCTACATGTAGGAGGCCCGAGAAATTAAAGAACTTATACTACTAAAGAGAAAATCATTAAGGAACTTTTCAATGTTGAATGCTTTTATGACTGCAAATAAACAAGAATTAGAAAGCCGGTTCCATTCACTTACAGTCGAAAATCACGTAAATTGTACGTTACACGTGTATCAAATGTTTCCTTGAGTAGTCTCCAGGAAATATTGAGGCTCGGATGAAAAACCAAGAAATACGTTTTTCAAGAACAAGACGGTTTTTGCAATTAAATATCCTAATATCCACGTATTTCCCAGCGCACTTCCCCAAAAGACTCCATTTATACTTAAAGTTAGAAACAAAGCAAGTTTAAATGAATTTGCTGCAAAAATTAGTGTTCGAAGCTATATTAAACTATGGTCAGGGTAGCATCTCTGTAATGCAATCCGATTGGCTGAAAACGTTCCAATGCGACGTGATGGTAGGGCATTATTATTTGTTAATGCCCGCTAATTACGTCATACGTTCAGAACTTTTGGGAACTAGAAGGACGCACCAAATGGTTTCGTTGAAATGGCATCTATCAACGGCAAATACCATACGAGTTCTATAATTATAAGGGGACATGACTAGATTTGTCCCAAGTCCCTAACTTTTGCTCACATTGAATTGAATTGATGTTGTTGTTGTTTGCTTCAGTGAGTTTAAGCGTCCAGCCATTCAATTCAATAGCGATAACTACGACTCAGGTAATA
>JACTAT010000111.1:82221-191977 GCA_014526335.1 Chrysaora quinquecirrha
CTTTGGCTCCAACTCCTGGCTTTGAGGGTTGATTTGATTTTTTCTGAGGTGCATTTGGAGACGGTTTGGCTCTCGATGGTGGTTGCCTTCCTGATGGTTTAGCATATGATGGTGAATAATCGTCATTTCTATTGCTCCTTCCCACTGGTCTTGCAACTGGTCGAGCAGGCCTTTGAAGAAAGTTATTCAATTAGTAAAAGTTATGTATTGGCATCTTTATAAGAGAGATGCCATGGGGGTTCAACGGACAACTCATATGTAACTAACTGACTAACAGACTAAGAAAACTAGCTAATGAAATAACTATCACGAATCAACTAACTACCTAACTAAATTTATCTGACAAACTAACTAAGTGACTAGCTAACTAACTAACTAACTAACTAACTAACTTACTATCTCGCTAACTAACTAATTAACTTACTAACTAACTAACTTATTAACTTACTAGCTTCCTAACTAACCAACCAACTCAATTTATTGAATAACTAACAAACTAACTAACTATTTTACTAACTAGCTAAGTAACTAACTAACTAACTAACCAAATAGTTCACTTAATTACTAACTGACTAACTAACGAAAGAATCAACTAACTAACTAACAAATTAACTAACTGACTGACTAAATAACTAACTAACTAATTAACTAAATAATAACTCACTCACTCACTAACGAACTAGCTAACTAACTAACTAGCTAACTTTTTTACTTACTTAATAACTAATTAACCAACTAACTTATTAGTTAACTAACATATGAACTAACCAACTAACTAACTATCTAAAAAAATAACCAACTAACGAACAAACCAATTAATCAACTATCTAATTATTTAGCTAACTAACTAACTAACTAACTAACTAACTAACTAACTAACTAACTAACTAACTAGCTAACTTACTAACCAACATAGTAGCTAACCAACCAGCTAACCAACTAGCAAACTAACTAAATAACTAACTTACTAACTCACTAACTAATCAACCAAACTAATCAATTGAATAACTAACTAGCTAATTCTAGAGGCTAACCACCAACTTACAAACTAGCCAACTAACTAACTAAACTAACAAACTAACAAAGATACAAACTATCCAACTAACTGACTAACTAACCAACTAATTAAAAAAACCAACTAATTCACAAAGTAACTAACTACCAATCTAACTAACTAACCAACTAACTAACTAACTAACAAACTAACTAACTCGCAAATTAATCAACCAAACTAATTAATTGAATAACTAACTAGCTAATTCCAGAGGCTAACCACCAACTAACAAACTAGCCAACTAACTAACTGAATTAACAAATTTACAAAGATGCAAACAATCTAACTAACTGACTAACTAACCAACTAACTAACAAACCAACTAATTAACAAAGTAACTAACTACCAATCTAACTAACCAACCAACTAACTAACTAACTATGACTATAAACCAAGTAACTGAATGTTTGGACTGTTACTACAAATAAAAGAATCAATCCCTTAAAACAAAATCAAATACCTGCTTTCTCTTTCAACTGGTGTCGGCGGTGGCCAAACATCAGGATCTCTTGTTGGTTCATCACCATGGAAACCACCATGTCTCATTGCTGCAGATGGGTTGAAATTGTCCCTCTTGAAATTGGCCAGCACTTGACTTATGTCTTTCACATATTCATATTCCTTAGCTATCTCTTGTCTGGCCTGCAACAAAGATTACAAGTTTGATGAAGCAAGCAGATTTATTCGGTTTGGGTTGGGAAAACTATAAATGACGTCTGTCTGTAGCTTGAGCTCATCAGCTTTTTAAAAGTGGAGGGGCAAAGCCAAAATTTTTTGAAACATTGACCTCAAGCACAAAAGGCACAAGTACTATTCCAAGTACTATTCCTTCCTCTCTTCTATTTGGTAAGGGCTGAGATTTCTCTTGATAGGGTTAGGGTTTAAGGTTTAAGGGTTAGGGTTGGGTTTTAGGGTTAGGGTTAGGGTTAGGGTTAGGGTATTAGGGTTAGGGTTAGTGTAGCATTTTATGGTTAGGGAAGGGTAGTGTTTTAGGGTTAGGGTTCTGGTAGGGGTTTTGTGCATACCAGGACACATTCCATGTAGCAACTGCAATGGAGAATATCTCAACCAAAACTGGCTTGACTCTAAAAGAACCAATAAATCTACTTTTCTTTTTTCACAATAATAGTCCTGGCAATTGTTTTCTGAATTACCAAAGCCAATATGTATGCCAACAATGTTGCAAAGTCTACACCAGAGATCTCATGGCATCGCATTGAGTCTGAGACACCGTTTACACTATTAATGAATACGGAATGATTTCATATCAGATGGGGAATTGGAAGTCCCCGTTTACACTATGCTGGTATGAAATAAATAAAATGAGCAAGGTCATCGGTTTTTGTTTAAAATCTTTGTTTCATGTCAACAAGAACAAAGAGTAATTGTTTTTCCTCTCACTGATTCAGCAAAGCATCATCAAACTGTGCCATAATCAGGCCTTTACACTATGCCATTTTCAGATGAAGCCTGTTAGCGTATCGTATTCATTTCGTATCGTTTTCATATCAAAACTGTGCTGGCAGAGTGTAGAGGCAAAACCAAAATGGTATAGTTTCGTGCCGTCTTTGTCTAATACCGGCATAGTTTAAGGGGTCTGAACTTCATTTGCTAACTGGCATGGATCTTTTCAAAAAACAATAGCCTAGATTTTTATTTATATTACAAAAAAATAGATTAATTGTTTCTTTTGGCATGAAGTCTGATTTGGTCAGGGTATTCTCCAGCATGGCGGTATGCGGTAATAGGAATGCACATTGGTCTGATTAGATAGATCAATTTCATTAAACAGTACTTTTTCTTACCACTTGCCATTTTTGCTTTTTACTTGCATCCACAGTTTGAATCATTAATTTCTGAATTTGTTGCAGAACTCCTTGATAATAAACAACAGCAGTATCATAATTTCCAAGCAGCGCATTTTCACGTCCCATTTGGGCATTTTCAAGCAAATCAGCCAAGGTACTTCCCATGTTGCAAAACGCAGGAATATCTTGACAAGAAGGTTTTGAAGTTGAAGGGCCTAAAAAAATTTCGACAAGAGACAATTCAAATAAAGAGAAAGGCACAACGCGTATAAGCAAGGTTATGCAAGGGAGAAAAGGATTCTTATTTTCGAAAATAAATTTCCAACGCCAAAATAATGTCATGAATACTCACGTTCTCACAGAAAATGTAAAACAAGTTGATTTTTTAACAAATTTCAGTCCGCAGCTTTCATCCGCCCGGTTTTGTAAATGCTTTTTTGATTTGAATTGAACTCCAACGCTGCGGATAAATAACATGCGGCGAGCAAAGAATCCAAAATGAGGCCACTTAGGGGTAATCAGAAGAAGAAGTCAGAAATTGGTCCGCTCCGCTCGTCCGAAAGGGTAGCATATACATTACCTTGATTGAAATTATATACCTGCAGTACCAGGGATGATAATCAGCATCGCAAGTCCATATTCCTCATTCGCTTGGAAAAGCATCCCTCATGAGTACCGTTGAGAGGGATTGGGAGTGTGACCTGATGTGAGACGATATTTAGGACATCCACAATCCCTTATGGGGCATCTCTGCGGGATATTCAGTCCCACATACCATGAGTGCTATGCGGCAACTCCGAGGCATGCAACCATTCCATTGGGCAAGCATCTCCCCTAAGCACATTTCGGGATATTCATTCCAACATTCATTACTTCATACCACTAATTGCGGCGGGGGATATTCTGTCACTTTTGGAGGCATCTTTATAAAAATTTTGTTTGGGGAGGCATCTTTGACTTGAGGAAGGTTCGGTGTGTGACTTAGCACCATGCCGCTACCATTACACTTTTTTTTATAAGCAACCGCTCAATAAGCAACTAGGGCTGAAGTGACCTTAACATTAAGCAACTTGAGGGCTCAATTGAATTACTGTAAGCAACTTAGAAATCAAACAACATAGCTTATACGCTTTCTTGTTATTAGGAAATTGTTTGTTCTTATGTTTCGCATGTTAAGTTCGTTAGCTAACGTTTTTCCACTTACTGTCTCCCAAAAGTCGTGTTATAGGCCTAACAGCTGATGATTTTGACCCGCAAAGTCAGGGGTGGTTGTTACGTATAAAAATGTTAAGCAACTTTTAAGCAACTTTGAGGGCTGAAATGTCTAAAATTTTAAGCAACTTTGAGGGCTGGACGAAAGTCAAGTTGCATATTAAAAAAAGTGTAAGTATCGTGGGGGACAGAGGCTTATCACCTCGTACGGAAGGTAACTCACAAGGGTTGTGTGGGTTGGTGTAAATGTGACTGATAAGAAGTTAACTCGAAAAAACAACAGTATTTTTAGTACATTTTATTAGTCATAACCTACCAAAAATTGACAATAATCCATCAACATATAAATCTTTCCAAGAAAAAAAGTTAATGAATAAATTCTAAATTTCAAAATTTCTAAAAATTTGAAATATCAACCAAGCTCAAATCATAAGTATTTAGCTTGACAACTAAGAGTAACTGAAAACCCTGGAAAAGAAAACTACCCATCCCCAAGAATAATGAGAGTTTGTTAAGTATCCTATACGCTTTTTACAAGAAACCTAAAGCTCTCAAAGGTCTAGTTCAAAGGCCCTGGCCAAACGATCAAACATTGCTCATCAAACATTTCAAATTTGCTTTAGAAATGTTTGACCGTTTGGCCACGCCCAAAACATTACTGTCCAACATTTTAGAACAACGAAGTCATTGCTAATCCGCAAGCACGATTGTCTAGCATGCGTAAAAAGCTTTTTCAAAAACATCACGCCACAAATTTTGCTTATTTTTGATTTTCAAGCAATGTTTGATCGTTTGGCCGCCTTTCCAACATTGCTTGTCAAACATTGATTTTCTTTTTGACAAACTGCAACAACTTGCAGCATTTCACCACCTAGCAAAATTTCTTAGCAAGTGCGTTCGTGCTTGTGCATTAGCAATAACATCGTTGTTGGACAGCAATGTTTTTGGACGTGGCCAAACGGTCAAAAATATTTGTTGTAAAGCAAATTTGACATGTTGGACCAACAATGTTTGATCGTTTGGCCAGGGTCTTAAAACCAAAAATTTATCACGAACTAATTGAATAATGCCACACAACGTGTCACTATTAAAAAAAGAGAAAACATGAAAAGGGTAAGGGAGATGAAAGAGTAAAAAATGTCCGGAAAATATGTTGAAAATGAGCTGTTTCGCCATTTTTCTTCAGTTAGAAACAGAGATTGAACATCACAAGTTTCTTACTCATTTTGATGTAGTTGTACACGTTTCTAAAACTTTAAGCGGGTCTACATCTATGTTTCTTATAGACCGGTTTCTTATAGAAAATTTACATAAACCGATTTATGTTACAGAAATCGTAGAGTCGCTTTCAGTGACGGACTCGGAGAGAAAACCAGGCAAAAGACCCGAAGAAAAGTTGAAATTTCTCCAAGGTTACGCGAAAAAACGCGTTTCGTCGCACAAGGTCTTGCCAAAGTCGTGGCGTGTAGCACGTCATCTGAATCAATCAGTGATACTAGCTCGAACAAAAATCTTGCCGCGACCCATTTTGGCGTGTCGCAAGGGCCATGATCCGACACTAGCACGGCGTTGATTCAAACGTCGAGTCATTGCCGTGTCATAATTTGTCAAGTGTGAAATTGACTGCCAGGACCAATCCCCCTGGTGTAGTTTGAAAGCCTGACGGAAAGAATTCACAACTGAGGCAAAGAGAATACACAGCAAGTGTATACGACACGACGCCTGAATGAATCGTCGTGTAAGTGTCGAGGCTGTGTCGTGCCATGGTAATGATGGGATGGCACGACTCCGGCACGACGTCTGACGTAGGTCCGAGTCCGTTCCTCAAAGAGCTTGTTAATCAGTTATTGTTTAATTAGTTACAGTACAAGTAACAGAGCTTCAGTATATTTTTCGTTAATAAATGTGTTACTAAGGAATCTGGATTCAAGGTTATTTTAAATAACAATATCTTCATATTTACATAGCGCAGAATTTGGGAGGTGGAGCTTTTAAACAGCGTTTTCACAACAATTTAGGAAAGAGTGTAAGCTTGATTTCTCAAAGGAAATCTGTGATGAAATCTACTCAGAAACGATCACAGAACACGAATTGAGACGGTTGTTTACAAGGGTAACATGTTTCCTTTTTTCCTTGAGAAAATCCCCTTGTTCCCAGGAGTTTCATAGACATATTTTTCAGATTGATAGTCAAGTAGATTGATAGGGAGGGTTGTGATCTCTGTGGCGCAGTGGTTAGCGTGCTGGGCTAACAACGAAATTGTTGTGTGTTCGAGCCACGGTCTTTCCACTTGTGTTGCAGAGATGTTAACACAACCTTGGGCAAGTTGTTAACACAAATGTGCCTCTCTCCACTCAGGTGTATAAATGGGTAGCTGGTCGGTAGTTATGAGCGCCGTGTGTGGCTGCACCCTGCTATATGCTATATGCATCCAGACCAGGGGTAAAGTGTAAAGTTGACTGAGTAGCCCTAGGCTAGGAGTAGACTCAAAAACGGCAACTTTAACTTTTTTAATTTTTTTACCTGATCCCTATTCCTCGATGCTCAATTTTAATTTTGGACATGTTTCCCATGTTCCCTGGATATATTTCGCATGTTCCAGTGTTTCCTGGAACCCCTAAACGACCCTTAACTCGAGGTCGGCTTTCGAAAATTTTTCGCGGAAGTAGAGTCTTGATTATAGGGCCCGATAAACTTAATTAAGTTAATTTTAAAAAGATACATTTTTGGAAATTGATTACTGCAAAATGTAGATCTTAAAATGCTGCTTAAAATGGTTTCTACTGTATTTCAATACGATCTACCATCTTCCAGAAAAACTCGTTTGAAATTATCATGACTTCATCACCATCATGACCCTCTTTGCTAGATTGTTGCGAAAAAAACCTGCCTATTTTGAATTAATTACATTTTATTTACAAAGTTACAAAACGTTTTCACCGTTACAGCGTTTGGTTTTTTCTCTGTCGAGTTCAGACCATAAATCCTCGAATAAGCCCCCACCTTCGAATAAGCCCTCCTCTCGAATAAGCCCCCACCTAAGAATTCATTTTTGCGAATAAGCCCCCCCCTTGAATAAGCCCCCATGAATATTCGAAGGCCTTATGAATTTGTTTTTGTCTACACGCTTTTTTTTTTATAAGGAACCTACCTCAAGGCCTAGTTCTTAAAGTTCCTTATTTTTGGGCCTCTTTGAGGCAATTGTAGTTCCAAAAGTTCCTTAATAGTTCCTTAATTTTAACTGCACATACAGTGGTCTTAACAATAAAGAGAGACATTTGCATGTGAGCAAAGCTCGAGACTACTCAAAGAAACATTGGATACATGCTTAACGTATAATTTATGTGATTTTCGACTGCAAATGAATGGAACCGGCTTTCTAATTCTTGATTATTTGCAGTGATAAAATTATTCAACATTCAAAAGTTCCTTAATGATTTTCTCTTTAGTAGTATAAGTTCTTTAAATTTTCGGGCCTTCTACATGTAGGTTCCTTATAAAGTGGTTCCTTATAAAAAAAAAGCGTGTATAATGCATATTTCAAGTAATTAAAAGACTGAACAAGTTACTCCTGACAGATTTTACTATCAATTCAACCAATAATCAGCCATTGGCTGTTGGCAAAGAGCTGATTTTGATAGAAGAGTACAGATTATTCCCTCTGCTATTCTTTCGACAACAAACTGGAACCATTGAACTTTAAAATAAGCCCTCCCCCCGAAAAAGCCCTCCCCTCAAATAAGCCCCCACAGTAAAATTCATTTTTGCAATTAAGCCTCCGGGGGCTTACTCGAGGATTTACGGCAACCATTACTAATGATTTTTGAAATTTCTATCTAACATTAACCCAACACTTGTCCGATTCAATGGTCAATTCAACAAGATTGTCACACGGTCCAAAAGTCGCCATCAAATTTTTGGCAAAAAATGATCTATTCTTAAGGGTTTTTCAATCCATTTTTTGCACGCAGACGCTATACTACAGCCTTGGATAATCACAAAATGGTTTATCTAGCCGCTAAGAGGTTATTTTTGAGGATTTGAAGCATTGTGGGCACTTTTGGTTTCAAGCGATTTTGGAATACTCTTGTCTTAGAACAACCTTACCTTTGCGACCCAAAAATGGCCTATTATGATGGGTATTCAATCCATTTTTTGCACGCAGACGCTATACTACAGCCTTGGATAATCACAAAATGGTTTATCAAGCCGCTGAGAGGGTATGTCTGAGCATATGATGCATTCTGGGAACCTTTGATTTCAAGCAAGTATGGACCATTTGTTTGAGAATAACTGTACACTTTTACAAAAAATGACCGATTTTGAAGGGGTTGTTTTAAGCAAATTTTCGGCACCCAGGTGCTTCAAAATAGTCTTGGATAACCACCAAATGGTTTTGAAAGTTGGATTGGTTTAAAGGGGCTTTGGAGTTGCACGCTTTTTTTATAAAGAACCACTTTATAAGGAACCTACATGTAGAAAGCCAGAAAATTTAAAGAACTGATACTACTAAAAGAGAAAATCATTAAGGAACTTTTCAATGTTGAATGCTTTTATCATTGCAAATAGTCAAGAATTAGAAAGCAGGTTCCATTCATTTGCAGTCGAAAATCACATAAATTGTACGTTAAGCATGTATCCAATGTTTCCTTAAGTAGTCTCGAGCTTTACTCACATGCAAGTGTCTCTCTTTTATTGTTAAGACCACTGTATGTGCAGTTAAAATTAAGGAACTATTAAGGAACTTTTGAACTACAATGTGCCTCAAAAGAGGTCCAAAAATAAGGAGCTTTAAGAACTAGGCCTTGAGATAGGTTCCTTATAAACAAAGCGTGTAGCGTAAAGTTGAGATTTATGATTAATGTTAATGCTGTGGCTAGCGAACGAATTAGCGAAAAGAATTCAGGACTATTTTTAGGTCCAGTAATAGCGTTGTTGTTTGTTTCCCTCTGGGAGGGAATCCACTAAAACACCCTTATTTCATGTATCAAATCAATACACTCTTTTTTTTATAAGAATATTGTTTATAAGAATATTCAGGCTCAGAATCATCCTATTTTTAAGAATATTG
The DNA here is from genome assembly GCA_014526335.1 of Chrysaora quinquecirrha. Taxonomy (NCBI): domain Eukaryota; kingdom Metazoa; phylum Cnidaria; class Scyphozoa; order Semaeostomeae; family Pelagiidae; genus Chrysaora; species Chrysaora quinquecirrha. The sequence goes on from JACTAT010000111.1 coordinate 91,367, forward strand.
AAAGAATATGCTCAGCCCCGGCTCTCCCATATTTCTATCTCATTTTTCAGCAGATGCCTGTTTTGCAATGTTAGAACGAAACTTCATGATTGTTATAACAACATTCTTTTTGTTATAATAGTTAAATATTTCTTTCGCTCGACCATATGAGATGATTTTTCTGTTAACTATGTTCCACTAAAACCGCATATCAGATTTGAAAAATAAGAATACTTTAAGAATATATTCAGGCTCAAAACGAACATTTTTTAAGAATATTGAGGCTGGACAAAATTTATAGTATTCTTATAAAAAAAGAGTGTAACCACATTGTTTTCGTAATCAATTAAATATTCAGGGTCTTACCCCCAGCAAGGGTAATATTTCAAGGTGTTTATAAGTGGACAAAATAACAGCCGCCAGGGTGGTCCACTGAGCACATCCATAGCAGACCATATCAACCCCCCTTACCTTCTCTTCTTGCAGTTTCAGATAGTCTTCCAAATACATAGAGTTTCTTTGCTGTTCAATCTTATCTTCGTCCAACCTCAGCTTGAGTGCTTGTCTAAAATAAATTAAAAAATTAAAAAAACGATACAATCTTTTTTTTTATTTAAGAACAATTTTATAAGAACACGAGCCTGGATTTTGCCCAGATTTTAAGAACAAAATAAGAACAAGCTGAGGCTGGGCCTTTCATAAGCCCTAAGGATATCAGCTAAATATGAAAGTAAGACAGTCAGACTGAACGTAAAAAGCAAGCAAACAAAGAAATGGACAGACATGCTGAATTTTGAAAAACAAATCTAGTACCACTACAAACATTCACTGAAAAATATTGATGCCCAAGTAACCAAGGAATTAAGAACAGATTAAGAACATTTCAGGCTCAAAACAGGCAAAAACTTAAGAACAGCCAGCCTCCATCAAAATTTCCTGTTTCTAATAAAAAAAGAGTGTACCTCAGGGAAAAACAATACACTGATATTTTTACGGCATAAAATCTACTTAAATTTATGTGTCCCATTTACCATATAGCTTTTTGCTCCTTGCATCCCTGTACACTCTTTTTTCTTCATAAGAAAATACTTTATAAGAACATCGAGGCTCGATTTGTCAACAAAATAACAACAACATAGAAACATGCCCAGTCTCAGATGAAAAATAAAAAACAAGAAAATGTGCTTTCTAGAAATTTCATCTCATGTTAACAAAACAGAACTATGCAATTACTAGAGAAAATTATATAGAAGAAATGCAAATTTTTACTTTTGAAATTGCGAATTCGAAAATAAAGCAAAACCCGACCCACACTCCTAACGAATTCTGGCAAGCTAATCCCACCATGCTAACAGCTACATATTTTTTATATTGGGAAAATATCTTTCTCTCATTGAGAATCTCTACTGTTTTTCAGAATTTTGCAGGTTTAAAATTCACAATAAGGAACTTACTTTCGTTCCAACAGATATTCCATTTCTTTTTGGAGTTGTATATATTCATCTACAAGCTGAAAAAAGCAAAAATTATCGTACCTGTTCATTAGTTAAGATCAAAGTCAAAGTCAAAGTCAAGTCAAATCAAGTCAAGTCAAGTCACGTCACGTCAAGTCAAGGCAAGTCAAGTCAAGTCAAGTCAAGTCAAGTCAAGTCAAGTCAAGTCAAGTCAAGTCAAGTCAAGTCAAGTCAAGTCAAGTCAAGTCAAGTCAAGTCAAGTCAAGTCAAGTCAAGTCAAGTCAAGTCAAGCCAAGTCTATCAACACTAGTGGCAACAGTGACATAGTGATGAGAGAATTTTTAAATAAATACTTTGACGTTTACACTCATTTGTTTTTATAAGAAACGTTTTTACCGTTGAAATTGTATTCACTCTGAAGATGACCACTGGAAAGTGTGGTCGAATATATAGTATGTAATAGAGCGAAACATTGTTTCATTTTAATTATTAAATTGTATGCCCGAATAAATAATTATAGCTAAGAAACGATGCTCTAAGCCATATAGCAGGGTTTCTTAACTTTGAGCACAATTGGCACTAGTAAAAGTTTCTTAACTTAAAAACTGAAATTCCCCAAACTATGTGAAATAATGGTTCAATATGAAGTATCTTGTTCGTAGCAGTCAAAATACGGACATTTCCCATAATTGACCCTAAGCATGATAGTTTTGGGGGATTATTTTTACGTTAACATTACAAAATGCACATCAGAAAATAGAAAGCTGCATTTAAAAGCGTTTCTTAGTTTTGATTTTCTAGAAAAAGGCATATATAGTTGCTTATAGTCGGTTTCTTATAAAAAAAATAAGTGTACTTACACAAACATGCTGTTTGTAAATGCTGATGGACAAGTCATGATCACCAACTGGCTTAACAGGCTACAAAAGAAAATATAAAGACATATTTAGGGGCTGGTTATATGAAAGAAAATGCCCCGTCTAGACGGGATGAAAAATTACGAGGGTTTGTCCCGGTGTTATATGGAGAAAAATCATCCCGCCTAGCCGAGATCCCATTTACATGCAAACGGGATCCCACTTTGCCGGGAAGAAATTTTATCATTTAACACAAATATGGAAAACACGAAGAAGTAACAGTAGATGCGAGATCTCGGCAAAACGTCCCGGAAATTTCTGCAATATAACCAGGCCCTTATTTAAAATTATCCAATAAAAATTAGAGATGGGAACAAAACTACGAAGTTCAAAGTTTACGATTTTCTAAGGACTTTGACCATTTGGGGGTGTAAGGTTTTACCCCAGTCACTTTCCCAGTCAAAGTTGGGGGTGTAAGGTTTTACCCCAGTCACTTTCCCAGTCAAAGCCGTTTTAGAATCAGGAACTTTGAAGGCTCAAAAATCAATATACCAGCGTTAGGACAGTAAATCTAGACTAAGTTGTAGATGCTTTATACGATTTTGGCATGGAAAACTAAATATCTTGATCAGTTGAAACATTTCATTTCTGCCCTCGTGGATTTTTGTCCAAAAATTCAATTGGCATGATACAAATAGCAAACAAGTCTCGTGAGGGTAAAGATGACGAATTGGAAAACCTTTTAGCTGTTCCTTATGATCAAAATGTTGTCAACTGATTATGGTAAACAATGATGCAATACAAACCATTAGATCAGGTTCCAATAGATGCCACAGCCTTTGATCCAACTGATCAGACTCTGCAAGGAAAAAATTTAAAAGTCAATAATCAGCTTCTGGGGCGAGGGGGTAGCTCCTATAGAGGGATGGGTAATGCACCCCTGAGAAGATCGAAGGTGGAGCCATAATCAGGGCAAGATTTTGAAAACATAGCCCCATAACAAGGACATCGTCGTGAAAACATACCCCCAAAACCCTTAAAAAACTTTTCAAAGAATACATTTCATTAACCGCCGCACTAAGAGCTATCATTTACCCATAACATTGGCATATTTTCATTAAATAGACGCATAACTAGGGCAAAAATTTCACAAGGTGTTAAACTGACCTATAACCGGGCCAAGACACAACGGAACCAGTAAACCGGGCGAAATATCGCAATTTTTCCCATAACCCAGGCCGTGAGCCCGTTTTTTAATACCATTACAAACGTAATAAGCTGAATCAGAAAACAAAATTACCTGAGAAATGCTTTTTGAGTAGATCTTGACGATTTCCTATTCGAGGAGGGTGCGACATAGCACGATGCATCTCGACTGGCGCTTTCAACGCCCCTTCTTGGCTAGCTAGTTTGGTCGTAGAAGAGTATGGTGATGTCATCGGACTACTATTGGTACTTGATCGATTAGAATTGGAGCTAAGATGAGAGCTGTCTATGGATATGGGACTAAAGACACTTGGATTAGTTTTTAGACTTGTATTATGAGCGTTCAATTGATAAGCGGCTTGGGTTGCTGGTGTGTATTGAGGATATCCATGCGTCCATGCTTGTTGTTCATTTTCAGGAATCATTGCTGGTCGTGGAAATGTTGGAGATCGATGGGGTATGGTCTGGGGTGTCTGATTAGGGGACGGACAGAACTGATTGGGGTAGGGAGATTGCTGGTTAATATATAGACCAGATTGAGATGATGTTGGTGAAAGATCCCTTCCAAATTGCGACGGTGAAGTCTGTATTTGCGAAGGTGACAAGTTAGGCCCGAATTGATTCTGAGAAGTAGGAGTATACCTGTCTTGATACTGAGGAGGCTCCACTGACTGCGTCACATTTAATCTATTAGGGTATGTGTTCTGTCGAGAATAATTTGGTTTGTAATCATGAGAAGACTCTAGCATCCTTTGGCCGGGTGAAACGGCTTGCATGTGATTTAGATGAACCCCCTGTCCTGAAGCAGGAGAGCCATACTGGTTATCTTGATCCAAAGCAGAAACCTGGGGGTAACGAGTGTCTCCGTACGAGTACGACTCGTGATAGGAATGCCGAAACATTTCAGGCTTATCAAAGTGAGACTGATCCAACCTTGCTGATTGGTTGAATCGTGATTGACCATATTGTTGCTGATTGAAAAGCGGATGATCAAATCGAGGTTGTTCAAATCGAGGCTGGTAATAGCGTGGATCTTCATGCCCAGGTGAAATAAACTGTTGATTTTCATATCGAGGCTGGTTTGGATTATCTTCTTTGCTTGTTCGTCTGAACAGCTGTTTGTCCGGATTCGGGTTTTTTTGCGGCAACTCGGGCAGCTCGATTGGTTGATATCCGGGGTAATTTGACTTATTATAATCCGGTATATCCTGAGACTGTCGAGATTCGCCTGCTTGAGCTTTATGTTGATTTTGAGCAGAATCTTGCTCTTGGAACTCAAGCTGCCTGACAAGACCAGTCGCATGTGGCGAATTTTGTACATCATCGAATCGCGTCGTCGTATTATGGTTCGGTAAGACTCCGAAAGGAGAGTTTGGCTGACTTTGTGACGTGGAACCTTGACTAGTCTTCCTGTTAGATATCTGCTCCTCACGAACCTCTGGCGAACCAGCACTAACTGAGGTCTTCGAGAATTTTGCCGATATAGCAGCTTCATCGATTGAAACCATCTCTTTCTGTGCTTGCGTGGTTAAAACCGAGGTTGGCGTTGATGGAGCCGAGGCTGATGTCGAAAACGAGGCTGGTATTTTCGGAACCAAGGCTGGTGTTGATGGAACCGAGGCTGATGTTGATGGAACCGAGGCTGCTGATGCTGAAAGCGAGACTGGTGACGTCGCAACTGAACCGGGTGTCCTAGCATCTTTGTTGTCATTATTCTGTAATTCAGCGTCTTTCTCTGCAGCATCCAATGGCACCGTTTCTTTACCGATTGATTTATAATGTTCATCAACTGCGGGAGTCTCGGGTTTTTCATCCAGCGGTATCTGCTCAGCCTCTTTTAGGCTCAGGTCCTTTCCTGGAATCGAGGTCTGAGCTTCTGATGTTTTAGAAAAGGGATCGGTTGCTAAACTGGAACCTCCAGATGACATTGTTCCTACTTCTCCAACGGAATTCCTTGGAGTGATCAATGGAATGTCGCCACCAGAGACAAACTAAGAAAGACAACATGGACTGAATATTGCTGTAATTGTAATTAAAATATTGTTTAGTGTTTGTGTTTATAACAGTAAGCTAGAAGCCTAACCGACTGAAAATGAACGCTTGTTTCTTCATTTTCTTGTGTCTTGTTTCGTCAGTTCTGTAGCTGATTGTTTTGGGTATCAGTGGTTTTCTTACACCTAGCCTAAAACTTTATAAGATGATGCAAAGTGCACAATTGAACTAGATCAATTTTGCTCAAGTGCTCTAAATTTCAATTTCGATATCTCGAGAACTCAGGCGAAATCGAAGTTGTTTAGAGCTAATGAGGATGCAAAATTTAGAGTGTTGTTACTCAGAAAACCAAGGGAGAAGGAAAATATTTGACACACCAGAAACACGAATCAAACAGTTGTGGAGATATCGAGTAAACTTATTACATTCATCGTAGTCTACGCTCCTCCACACTACACCACCCCGCTCCAACCACTCTGAGGAAACAGCTGCATGTTGTTGTAGTTGTTAGAAGCTGTTCCGAAAGAGTGGGAGGAAGGTAATAAGTCTAGATATCGAGGTCAGAATAAATGCTTCCGCTTTAGCCCTAAAGTACACTGCACGCCCTTCATACCAAACTTTTTTCTTGTGTCTAAAATACAATATCAACATGATATCACCTATGAAGGTTGTTTAGGGGGGTTACAAGTTCCACTTCTCCCTTCAGAAAATCTCCTTGTTCCCTGTAGTTTTGTGGATTCTTTTCCAGATTGATAATCAAGCAGATTGTCAGGCAGAGTTTTACCTGATCCTTGTTTCCCGATGTTCCCTTGTGTTCCCTTTTAGTTTTGGTCAGGTTCCCCGGTCCCAGGTTCTCGCATTTTCCCAAGTTCCCTTGAACCCTTAAAGGACCCTCACATATATATGGTTATTTGGAATTTTCTGTGGACTTGTTCATCGTGTTCTAAACAAAATCCATACAAATTTAGATGTTCTACCTCAGATAAAAGCCTGGTTGAGAATGTTTTGAAACGGCCAGGTAGCATAGGGTTAAGAGAAGAAGCGAGGCATAGCGAAACACTTTGAACTACACTCAATTTTTAATAAGAACCACATAATTTTTGCCGAAGCTCGATGTTCTTATTTTTTGAATAATTTGAGGCTCGAGTCTTGACTTGACTAGTGTCACAAAGAAATTATCAAAAAGCAAACAAAGCAAAACGTACTGTTGAGGCCTTTTCAAGAAATGCAACAATTTGCGAAAATGGAGGGCGATACTTGGTTTCTTTGTGCCAGCACCTAAAAGAAAAAGATAACATTGTTGTCATGTCAGATAGCATTGTTATACCGTATAAGAAAGTCGCTATACGACAGGGGTGGGCAACCTACGGCCTGCGGACCACAATCCGGCCCGCAATCGAAATTCATGAATAGCCTTCTGTCGATAATGAAATAAGAAACCGCTGTGTTTAGTGCACGGATCTCTACAAAAAGACTGGATCGAGCAGCTGTGGGGTTTCCGTGAATTCGTCATTGGCAGCCATTGGAGGAAACCAAGAACGCGCACCATCTTGGGGCAGCCACGAAGGCAAGGAGGTCAGTAGGCCACAAAAGGGCCTAGCATTAGTAGTTGACAAAATAAACATTTCTTTGACGAATCAAAGGTGATGCTGATCTCCTTGGTATATTAAAGGAGGTAAGAAAAAAAGTCTTGTATTCGCTTCGCTGCCTCAGGCGCTCTGTAACTGACTGATAAGAGTTGAAATATCGTGCGGTTCACTGCTCCTTGGCTGCTCAAGATAGCGGCGATTCAAGACTTAAAAAAGGCATGCACGACATGCACTGAACAATAGGATGCGCTCTCCGATCTTTTTTGAGATCAGAAGTCCAGTGTTGTAAGTCTACTCTTGACTCTTACAAAAAATGGGTGTGCTATCATATATCAAATACGTACTTCAGTATACTGAAGGTGTTGTGGCATCGTCGTGTAACCCAGCTGGGTCGTGGTGCAAGGAACTCAGAGAGGTCGGGGGTTCGAGCCCCAGCCACGGCAGTAACACAGCCAAGGTCTAGGTATCGTTACTCCATCTACTTCTGAGATCCTAGTGACTGGCAACATAGGCATTAAATCTTTGAAAAAGATTGCACGGACGGATATCATTTAATAACTAAAGGGACTTCAGGCACTTTCCTATTATTGTTCATTGCACATTGTTCATTTCACCTTAACCTTAACCTTATGATCTTCAACAGAGCAGCAAACATAAAATACTATAGTATGATATCACTGCAAATGAAAATCAGTATAGATCTACTTACGAAACCATGAGTTGTTCTAGCAACTTTGGTATCCCACGTACTAAAGGAGGTCTTTTACCTAAGGAAAAATCCAAATTATAAAATTACAGTCCAGTACCATACATAAATCACACGCCAGGTCATTTGTCTTTCTTGCAAGCCGAAGGCCCTGGCCAAACTATCAAACATTGTTTGTCAGGCATCTGAAATTTGCCTATCAAGAAATGTTTCAGCGTTTGGCCACGTCACAAAACACTGCTTGGCAAGACAATTTGTTAAGCAATGTTTTGGAATAAGTTCAAAAACATTTTTGCTTGACGCAAGCAAAATAATATTTGGTGAGCAATGTTTTCAAAGTGGCTAAACGGTAAAACATTTTGCTTGACAAGCAAATCTCGAATGTTTGACAAACAATGTTTGATGGCTTGGCCAGGGACTAACTTATGAAAAACCCAGTATACTGAGCTTTGTCAACTTTATGAGGAACTGAATACTACTTCCTTATAAAACAAGTGTAGATAATAAGAGATCATAACATGTATGTATCAAATAAAAAAAAGTCTTACAAAAGTCATAATACGCTCCTGGATTTTGCGCAGATTTTAAGAATGAACTAAGAACAGGCTCAGGCTTGCCTTTCCATAAGCCCTTAGAATGTCCGTTGTATATGAAAGTAAGACTATCAGACCGGTATGCAAAAAGCAAGCGAACAAAGAAAAGGACAAGCATGTTGCATTTTTACACAAACCATAATTTAGTGGAGTGAGGGGCCAAGCTTCTCAGTCAGTTCTCAGACTGCTGAAGTTAAGCTTGGTCGTGTGAGGTCAGGATCTGGATGGGTGACTTGCAACTCACTCTGTAGTCCTTCGGAAGGGATGTTAAACGAGGAGTCCCATGCCTGGATGCGGCATGCATATGAAAGCGACTCCACTAAACTAAGCATAGTAGGCCTAAATTAGCATTCATTCACTTTCATTTCATTTCATAATCAAACACTCTTTGCAGGGCAGGATTTAATAGTATACTTACAATTTAAGTATAACTGGATTTTAGTATAAAGTGTATTTACCGCTATGAACAGCCCACATGATACGAAATGCTGGCGGTCCGATTTCTTCAAAAGGTTTCTTTCTCGTAATCATTTCCCACAGAACGATTCCAAAGCTAAATAGTCGAAAAAAGAATGTATTAGAGATATGGAGGAGTGAAAACTACAGTGTATTGAGACAACAATATTGCCGTTAAAACAACAGTGTGTTGAAGATGACAAATCAAACTAGATTCAACAATGACTATGATTCAACGAAGAAAGAGGCCCCATTAGGGGAGGATAACATAAGAGATCTAAGATAGTCTACCTAAAATCAGTGTTTTAAAAGCAGATCTCTTATGTTGTCTTGATTAGGGGGGATCAGAATATCCATTACCGTGTTCCCTCTAATAAGCGCCGCGGCACTTATTTTGCCCAACAATGTTTAGGTGCGGCGCTTGTTGGAGGGCTATCAGACTGTAAGTCGCTTATTAGATGTACTTTCATTTCAAGAAAAAAAAAAGAAAATAGATCACCTGTGAACTCATACTGTCTTTTCAAAATCCACTTTCTACCATTGCTTCTACTAAGCGCGGCATTTAGGCGCGGCACTTATTAGAGGGCGGTGCTTATTTCGCTTAATCAATCTTTGGTGCGGCGCTTATTAGAAGGCAGCGCTTAAAAGAGGAAATACGGTATTCCCTCCATATTTTCTTAACATATCCCTTACGCCCCTATATCCTATACGATTTTTCCCTTTTATCTCAGAATTATCCCGTATACCCTTTATTTCGCCCAGAAGTACCCTTTGCCCCTTAGACTTTTTTGGGAATATCCCACATCCCTAAAGCCTAATGGGTCCTTAAGAAAACGTAAGCAGCAAGTCCTAGACAACAAGTAAAGTAGATGTAATGTATGCTAATGTATGATATTTCTTACATCATGTGTCTAGTACAACACCTTACGTGAAAAACTATATGACCTTTTGAGAATATTTTGATAACTTGTCAAAGGACCAAAAATTCATATTCATTCTTTCTAATGAAAAGAAAGAAATAGTTTTGGAAGTGGCTAAATTTATAAGAGACGCATTTAACCTTCGTCCAAAAGTAACCTGAATCCAGTGCAGTTTGGTCAATGTTCCAATTCGTTATCCTAGTTTGCTAAATTGCTGTTCGTTGTTGTTTTGTTTTATTTTTAATCATTCTTAAATAGTACGTTTTTGCTACGTTTTTTTATATGACCACGTAACTTTAAGTTTCAAGTCATTAATATAAAATTGAAATTGAAGTTGATACTAATGTATGCATTATGTTATGCTTGAAAATTAGTCTAGAGTTTCGTAAGCACATGGTTGTTGTCTCTTGTGCTCGCTCTGCTGAACCCAAGCTTTACATAGATGCTGCGAGCAGAAAAAGGAACCGGGTACTAGTAATTTTCCCGCGTCTTGGTATTCGTCGTTCTGGCGCCGTTCTGCGGAATTCTACATGTAAACGTTTGATTGTTTAAACTAGATTTCCAGCTCACAGTCTGGAAGGAGGGGTGTTTTCGCCCATATTATGACGCCATGAAAGCTTATTGTACTAACCTGTAAACATCACACTTTTCACTATACGGCGCACCTAAAATAAGAAAAATACGGTAGGGCACAGATAGAATATTAAAAGCTTCTTGCAGAATATTTAACCTTCAGCCTACCAGGGCGAAGGTGTTTTCTAACCCCCTCGAGGTTTTCTTGCAACTGTTCTGTTGCATGGTAGATGCAAGCTTCCAAACAAGGCCGATTTTAAGCCTATATGCATTAGCTACAAAATAGTCTTAACCCTTTCCTTGCCGAACTCCCACGGATGAAAAGTCTAAAAGCGCCCAATTCCCAGACCGCTTTTTCGATTTCGAAAATTATTTTTTCAAATCGATTTTTGACAACGAAGGAGTACATATACTCATTAGGAAACCCACATTAAAAAGAAAGGAAATTTTGTGACAAATCAAAAAATCTCACTTTTATCTTGATACAAAAAACGTATGACAAAATATGACCTCTAGAACTAAGGAGTGTTCAAAGTTGTAAAAAACCGTTTTCTCGGCCTAAATGTTTGCTTGACCTCCTCAGGCATTTCACTGAAAAATCCTTCGAATCCTTCTTTACAGGAGTCCAAATCAACAAATATATCACAAATATTTGTAATAAATCCATTACTAAAACTTTCAGCTCTAAAATTTGAATTAGAAACATGTAAATCATCCAAAATGTCTGAGGAACTATCGCGGCCTAGCTTCAAAGAAACAAAATGGCGGTCTTCTGTTTCACCGCGCAAGAAATTCAACCATCAATATCTCCGGAAGTTCATATACAAACAAACAACAAAGAGTACATATTCTTATTGTTTATTTCATTGTCTTTCAAACCATGTATAATAAAGGTATCCATGGTAATGTCATGCTTGAGTAAACTCTGTCTGAAATTACGTAATCACCAAAGCCTCTAAAGCGGCTCATGGCGTTTACAGAGAATCAAGGTCAAGCCGCTAAAGCGGCTCATGGCAAGGAAAGGGTTAAAATTCCCACAACGATAACAATAGATCATATGACATTGGCTTATATGGAAAGCATAGTCATTTCAAAATGCTTATTTGCCCATCAGCAAGAGCAAGGAAATGTTTTAATTGAAATGCCTATAAAAAACTTTCATTAAACTGCAGTAACATACCTTCGAATACCTCCGGTGCCATCCACGCAGCACTGCCTCTATTGCTAGTCATGTTGGTGCGTAGGTAACATGCAGTGCCGAAATCACAGATCTTCAACACAGTGCCACATTTTGTGAGAAGCATGCTAGAAATCGAAAAAAACACAATTCAATCAAACATAAAGTCAAATCTCATTCTTAATACACGATATGCCCCTTAGTCCCCAAATAAACGGGATCTTACTAAACGAGGGGTTTCCTATTAATTCATTTACTGACCTATGAATCACTTCGGTAGAAGTTGAATTTTTCGAAATCACAAGATATCAATTTTTCGATGCGAAAATTGTAAAAAAGACCCAGAAATTAGTCTACCCATAAATAAACTGTCTAAAATGACGAATAAAGCAAAATGCAAGATGAGGAAAAGCAACTAAATTTAGTTCCATTGATGAGGAAAATCAAGTTTCGTGATATTACAGTATAATCCGGTTAACTTACTCGCTTATAACGTACTTTCGGATATAGCGTACCATTTAAATTATGATGATACGATGCCAGCATGAAATCGTACCGGTGTGGCTACCGACATGTGTTTTCATGACTTCTATGCCCGTGTAGCACCGATGTCGCGTAAACAGAGTGTTGGCCAACGGAGGGCGCGTATCCAAAGAAATACACTGTCCTAGGTAATGAGATAACAAAATACTTACTTTGGTGGTTTGAGATCTCGGTGAATGATTGCATGCGGTTTGAGACCATGCAGATACTCCATGGCTTTTGCGCACTGTAATGCCCAGCTCATCAAATGGCCAATTGTATAAGAACATGGGTGGATTACTTGATCACTGGGATGCAGAACTGCAAAATAAAACCCCCCGATTCAGTACAATTTTCCATTAATACAGTATGCTTTACAATTGCGAATCCAGGGGGTAAACAAAAAATTTTGCAACAATACACAACGGGCTAACTTGATTATTTGGATGCAGAACTGCAAAATAAAACCCCCCGATTCAGTACAACTTCCCATTAATACAGTATGCTTTACAATTGCGAATCCGGGGGTAAACAAAAAATTTTGCAACAATACATAACGGGCTAACTTGATTATTTGGATGCAGAACTGCAAAATAAACCTTCCGATTTATAGCAACTCTCAACTAATAGAGTATGTTATATTTGCCATTGGGGGGAAAACAAGACAATGATTTATCTCACCATCATATAACGATCCTCCTTCTGCATACTCCATAACGAGACAAACCTAAATAAGACATAAAAATCATACGAATGAATCAGCTGTCAAACATCAACCGTCTACTCTAAGGACTCGAATAAATAGGGGGACTGAATAAACAGGGGGACTCCAATAAACAGGGGGACTAAATAAACAGGGTGGTTGGAAAATTTGTTGAAACGAAATAAGCAGGGGGTTGGAATAAGCAGGGGGGCTTATTTCTATCTTTATTACAGTGATGTAAATTTATCAAAATTTGCCTTATTTTAAGGAAATACAATGAATTCAACGTGTTTGTGCTCAGCTGCAGTAAATAAAAACATTTTTCTCAGTATTCCCTTCAATAGTCCCCCATTTAAACAAGAGCAGAGACAGCAACCTTCTTTCTTGGAAGCCTTAACTGTAACATTAGAATCATGCAATAACATACATTCAGAGCTAGCATTGTTCACACTTTGCGTCAAGTTTTAAGGTTTCGAATCTCATGAAGAAATAGTTATTTTCCTTTGGAAAAAACCAAGAAAATTAATAAAAGGGGGTCTTAATAAGAGTGGGGGGATGGTTGGAATTTTTTCAGAAAAAATAAGAGGGGGCCTGCTTATTCGGGACCTGAGAATAAGGCCCTGGCCAAACAATCACCTTTTGTGAAACATTTGAAATTTGCATGTCAACCAAATTTTTTTAGCGTTTGTTCTATCCTACCAAAAAAATGTCGGAACGATTATTAAAATTGTTTCAGGCAAACCTTTGGCTTTCTTGAACAAGTACCAAACAATTTGATAATGTTTGGATGAGATACAATTGATAACTGTTGAACCTGAAACAAAAACAAGAGGAAGATTACTTGTAGTTGAAGTGAACTGATCATACATTTCTTCAAGGGTAAAGGCAAAGCAAGGTCTTTGTTTCACTTAATTCAATTCAATTCAATTCAATTCAACTTTTTTCATAGTATACAATCCTAATTACAAGGTACAAAAATATTGTATAGTATACGACCCAAGAGAAGCAGAGCTTATGATTTCTTGGGCCGTTAAATTAAAATATAAAATAAAATAAAACATTAACAATAAGAATAGATGAATTATAAAAACACTGTTTACATTAAAATGAGTACAATATCAAAAAATAGGAAATATCAAGACAATATTCTTTAAGAAATAAAACTAACAGTTCTAAGAAACAGGTCACTTTACATTTCAGTAATTATTACCAATCAAAAATAGTGAAGCTAAATTGGTACTGTATTTTGAACACCAGTCAGCCTATGACATTCACAATGATGGACAATATAATAATTGTAGAATCTAAGTGAGAAATGAGCTCTTTCCATTTGAATAAGACTGGCATTGGAAGGATGTAAAAAAACCCTTAAAAAAAAATCATTTATTTCTAGTTATTGGTGTATTCACGCAAGCAAATTTATATACACTACTGCGGTGGATGCACCCTACTATGGTGGTATTTTGTGTACTGTGCTGGTACTTTTTGCGTACTGTGGTAGATAAGAGATAAGCAATACTGTGGTGGGTTATGATGCTTGATATGGTGGTATTTTTTGCATACTGTGGTGGATTTTTTGAATTTCATGTAAGCTATGGTTCCGCATCCAACACAGTATGCAAACAAAAGCAAAGCACACAAAATATACCAGCATAGTAGTGCTTATCCCCCACAGTATGCAAAAAACCACAAAATCGAGCATAATAACCCACCACACTAGTGCTGATCCACCACAGTATGCAAAAAATACCACCACATCAGAAATAATAGCCCACCACATCAAGCATAATAACCCACCAAATCAAGCATAATAACCCACCACAGTAGTGCGCATCCACAACAGTATGCAAAAAATACCACCACATCAAGGATAAGACCCCAAACAGTAGTTGGTATTAACCACAGTATGCAAAAAATACCACCTCAGAAGTGCGTATTGACTACAGCAATGCCTATAGATTTGCTAGCTTGGTATTTCAATCTGCATCTATTCTCCCTTAGTCAACTGTTTTGGTTTGTTCCTGAAATTTCTTAAGCAATGTCCAAAGATCAGGGGAGAAAGAAAAATATTGATGCTCCAAGGAACTTGAGTTAAAGGAGATCAAGGCTCAACTTAACAATAAAAATACCTCATCCTTCAGTGCTTTTGCTTCAGCTTCACCTTCAATTGTTTTCACAGCAACTAAATGTCCTCTCCATAATGCTTTATGTACAATTCCAAATGCACCTCTACCAACAATCTGTTACATAAAATGAACTTAAATCAGACTTAAATACTGTATTTAGTAGACTTAAAGCCCCATATTTTTATTGCTTTCCCCTCCAAAATAAACGCTAAGACCATGGCCAGATGATGAAACATTGTTGGTCAAACATTTGAGATTTGCTTGTCAAGTGATATGTTTGACTGTTTGGCCACACCCAAAAACATAGCTCGTCCAACATTTTTTGCTTGCTTCAAGCAAAAAATGTTTCTGAACTTTTTCAAAAACATCAAACCACAAAGTTTGTTACTTTTGGAGTAACGTGAATACAGTGGAGTAACGTAAATTCTCTAATAAGCCCCCCTGGGGGCTTAATTATTTTGCATTGATTTTGAGGGAGGCTTTTTCAAGGTGGAGGCTTAAACGAGGGGCTTATAAAATTATTCACAAAAGCATGATTTTCTATTGAGTAATAGAATACATTCAGAATGTCAAAACTCGAGAAAAGTACCAATATGAACTCAAAAGGCAAACACCCAACATGTCAGGGGTGGGGGCTTATTAACAATTTGTTGCTCTAGGGTGGGGACTAATTTGGGGGAGGGCTTTTTGAGGATTAATAGTTGCAGCACTTTTATTATCAATTCTACAAGTGTGTGTTCAAAGTTTACCATTTTAAAGGGGTAGACTGAGTGGGGGAAAAAGTTTCACAAACCTCATTTTCTTGGTCAAAGCCATTATGGAGTCGGGAACTTTGAATGCTCATAAACTTAAGAAGACAAGCACTAGGATAGTGAAACTTTGTACCTAGACAAAGTTTTTTTGATGCTTTATACAATCTTATTGATAATAAAATTATTGCTAATAAAAGATACCTTTCCAAAATTGATTTCTGCATAGACAATTTCTTCGATGAATCCTTGAGGTGAGACAGTTCCAGATTGGCGAGAAGAAGTTGGTGTGTAGGCAGCTGGAGAGTTCACTTGCACTTTTAAAAAAAATATAAAACAAAAATAAACATTTTAACAATGAAATGTTGTATTAAAAAAGTTAATCAAAAATGGTTTCTGGTGAAGCTTGATTTGAAAACGTATTCACTCGCAGTGGCAATTTCAATTATTTAAATCACATCATCAAAAGTGAAGTCTTGCACATGTTACCACAAATAAGATTGCCATTGTTGATGGCTTTTCACTTGTACCTTTTGAATCAATTTTAGAGGTTTCTTGAGTTGGGGGGGGGGGGCAACAGCTATGATCAATGAACCGGTGTACCGGCCTTTTTTGCAAGTGTACCAGTCAGTGTTTGTGACAATGTACCCTGTACCAGTTTTCATGCCTCCATATGTTATGGCTTTGACTTTTCAAGTTCACCATTTACCAGATTGGATTTGTAATGTACCGGGTTGATTTTTAGCCTGTCATACCGTGTACCAGGTGCTTTGTACCAGCATACTGGAAAGCTGTCACCCCCACTCTTGAAGCTCCATACCTTCACTTGCTCGCATTGACACATTGGTGGAAATGACCATGTTTTCTAACCTGGGGACAAGTCATCTTTTGTCAGGACAACTTGACCAGATGTGCAGATTAAAAAATGCAGAAATGATACAAAATATGATGTTGTATGCATTCAATTGATCTTCAAGGACCCTTTAGAAGGTGCTGTGGCGTCGTGGTGTAATCCAGCTGACTGGTGTTGTTAGAAGCTCAGTGTGGTCAGGGTTCGAGCCCAGCCACGGTAGCGTCATGGCCAGGGTCAAGGTCTTGATTAGTTAACCTACTACTGAAATCCTAGTGACTGGCACTAACACCATTTTACCTTCACTTTCACTATAATACAGGTCAAAATTGACCTGTTAACGTTACCCTTTACCCTGCACAACAACGCTTGGGTTGTATAGCTCTACCAAAGAGCAAGAAGGACCCACTCACATACATAAAAGTCAACCCAAACAAAACTAAAACAAAACAAATCAAGTTAAATTCAGAAACCTCAAAAAATAGAATTATCTAGGCCTCATTTTTTGCGTTAACTTTGCGTACACAGCTTGAATCTTGACAACCAATCTTTCTTTGAAATATAAAAGGTCATTTCAACTGTGTTCGGCCTAATCAGCTGTGTACCTTCTTGGGGCCTAGGCCTTACCTTCAGTTCCCATTTTGCTTTCTCATCAAAGCCAGAGAAATAACGCTTCGGCTCTTCTCGTTTCGTCAGCAAAACCTTTCGTAACAGTTCTTCAACCATCAGGTAACCATTTCAAAATACAATTAAAGCATTTGAACTTCAATACGAGTAGATAAAGTTCGCCAAAAAGCGGAATTATGAAAGTTAGAAGTCAGTAGCCCAAAAACCAAATAGAAGTCAGTCCATGAAGAAGATGAAGGAAGGCTGGCACACAGGGATACAACAGATGCACCACCTGTACCAAAAATACAGTAAAACGCATGCGCAATTGTATTTTTCCGACAAAATTGGCGGTAAATTTCAAATTGGCAAATAACCTGAAAATTTTCAAGAGGACACTTCGGGGTTTGCAGTATTGCGGTACCGGGGGTATATGTGCGGTATTGCAGTATTGAAGGAAAAACTTGGCGGTATCGCAGAATTGAATCTTCACGGTATCGCAGAATTGAATCTTCACGGTATAGCCCTGCGTATCGACCCACCCTGTTTGGTGCTTCTGGTGCGCTCTTTAAAAGTGAAAAGAAGTTTGCGATCTTCGAGAACAAACTTTTGCTCCGATCGAAGTTGTTTTATTTTCTGATAAAAAGGCCAGGAATGAAATGTCACTGGTCCTTTTGGCAGTGTTATTTAGGTTTGCGATCCCCAAGCTAACCAAATTAGAAATATTACAAAATTCAAGCAAGTGCGTCTTTTCTTGAGCAATTAGGCTACCTCTGGGAGCGCTGTTGGTACCCAGGGGGTACTCCCTAATGTAGGCTGACAGGTATGTGCCCCTCATATGGGTGGGTTTTTCTTCGACAATTCCATACAACTGGGTCCGATTTATGCCTAAAATACCTTAAAAGTGTGTATAGAATAAAACTTCTTTAAAATTTGGCAAACAAATGCATACTTAAATCATAAAACTGGTTGGCTAATTTTGTAAAACAATAAATTGCAGGATTTGTTTGTAAACACTCTGGGGCACATCCCTGTACATTTCAGGGTCAAGTCCTACCCCCTCGGGTGTTGGTACATACAAGGGGAGCAAGATTCTGTCAGAAACGAGTTTTACTCCAACTCTTAATGCCCTACAGAAAGTGTATATGCTGAAACAATAGTCTGTAGCCAGAGGCGGACTGGCAGCGAATCTCAAGGGTTGCTATTCCAGTAAAAGGGGCCTGTTTTGTCTTGTTAGTTGCTTCTAGTGAGCTCCTGTGTAAAAAATCAATGCAAGGCAAGGGCTACTGTTCATGTTAATACTTGTGTTCTTATTTAGGATATTTCGATGGCAAAATCGTCTCCCTTTTATACATATGTTCGCACTCTTGCTTCCATATTTTTGTGCGCATAAGCTGATCATCTTTTTATTTTTACCTCTTCCCAATTATCTGCATCATGAAACATCTGTGATTTACAACTGCTTTCAGACTGAGCGAAACCAGCCCAAATCTCTTTGAAATCCCAAGAAATCGAAGAGATTTGCTCAAGAAACAACAGAAACAGTTTGCTAAAGACCCTATATAACAAGAAGACCCGGGTTGCAATCGCAACCCAGCATTGAAAAATTCTTCCCATGACGAGTTTGTAGCAGGGAATAAACAAAATTAAGATTGCAAGGGACTTAATTAATTCATCATATAAGGGAATAAATGGGCATTTCTGCATTTAGCAACCTCTCAATTATGTCGCCAATACTGTAAATCACGCCCGGGGGGGGGGGGGTACTTCAATATGTAGACATACTGGACGTGCCGCTCATATGGATGGGTTTTTTCGACTGAAATTCTCTACACATGGGTCTGATATTCTGCTAGATTCTGGTTGATGGGTTGGTATTTTAGGATTTTCTTACTAATAGGTCCCATAATGATTTACCGCAAAGTGGCTGACAACCTTTCTACTGTGTTTTTTGCTTTCGAAACGATGAATTAGCAGCAACAACAGAGCTCGGTCACATTGATTGCAAAGAATCGCCGCCAGATTCGATTTTGCGAGACTTATGAATTCTACATATGAATTATACCATATGAATTCTAGCACTGTAAAAGGGTTTTAAAATCAACCAAATTCATACACAAGGGCTTGAAATTTCCCGATTTTCATGCAAATGGGTCAGAAATCCTTGAAAATTTTATTACAGTTGACATCCGCTATCTCGAACTCTCAAGGAAACTGAAATTTGTTCGAGATAGCGAATGTTCGAAATAACGGATGCCCCATATAAATATAAAAATTATAGTTTTTAAGTCAGAAAAGGAACCCTATTAACATGCAGGGTTACTGATCCCAAATTTCATCAAACAAGTCTGGTATTTTTACATAGGAGTACAATACAATACAATAATAATTATAAGGGACGAAGAGGCCGTCAGGCCTACAAAACCCTGTTAAGCTAACTAGAGTTACTGTTCATGGATTATTTCTAATTACTACAGCTTTTTAAAACTACTTGAATAAAAATCTATTAACTCCTTCGCATTTGTCATATTTTATTTCGAATTGTTTCACAGTTGAGCAATTAATAACTTCACTTGGGAGTTTATTCCAGTCGTTTATTATTCTTTGTGAGAAGAACATTTTCGCAGATTTGAGTTACATCTTTTTTGAATAGTTTCAGTACATGCCCACGCGTGTTACTTTGCGCGATGTCAAAAAATATCGATGAATCAGTGTCTAGAAATCCTTTTAATATTTTATAAGTCAAAATCATGTCTCCACGTTTCCTGCGGTATTCTAATGAGGGTAGATTGAGTACTCTTAGTCTCTCTTCATAAGAATAGTTTTTGATTTTGGGAATAAGTTTGGTTGCTCTACGCTGGACGTTCTCGATAGACTTAATATCTTTGACTAAGTTGGGACACCACACTGCTACAGATGATTCTAACACAGGTCTTACTAAACTTTTGTATAGCAATAGAAACACGTCTTTGTCCATATATTTAAATGTCCTTTTGATTGAAGCTAGCATCCCATTCGCTTTTCTGATACATTCTCCTACTTGCTTTTCAAATTTTTGTTTTCCATCTATATAGACACCAAGATCTTTAACCACTGAAGCTGACGATATTTCAGAATCACAGTTCTTTTCTTTATTCCAGAGATTATAAACTCCACATCTTTCAGCCTTGTTCCCAAGATGTAGTGCATTGCATTTCTCTTGATTGAGCGAAAGTTGCCACTTTTTGACCAATGTTCGATTTTTCTAATTTCAGCTTGGATTTCGTCAGAGGTATTGCTAGAGTAAAGCTTTAAATCGTCGGCAAACATTTTGACCTTTGATTTATTTACAATTTCAGGCAAATCGTTGACGTATAATAGGAAAAGTAAGGGTCCGAGTACGCTTCCTGAGGTACCCCACTTGTAACACAAGTCCACGACGATTTATATCCATTTAATACTACTTGCTGCTTGCGATTTGACAAAACGAAGATATCCATGTTAAGACTTTCCCTCCAATTCCGAATGATTTTATCTTTTTCAATAAACGCCGATGAGGCACAGAATCGAACGCCTTGGCAAAGTCGAAGTAAATAACGCTAACAGATTGTCCTGCATCTAGTAAGTCTGTCACTTCTTCTAAGAATTCTAAGAGCTGTAATACACAAGATCTTCTTGATCTAAAACCAAATTGTTCCGGTGAAAACAAATCATATTTATCCATGTGCGTTACTATGGTGTTTTTGATAATTTTCTCTAAAAGTCTACAAATGATCGAGGTAAGACTGATAGGCCTGTAGTTTTCTCTGGCATGTTTATTTCCTTTTTTGTAAACTGGTGTAATATGAGCAAGTTTCCATGATTTTGGTAGTATACCTGTGTTTAGACTCTTTTGAAATATTAATTTTAACGGATACGCGATAAATTCAGCAGTTTCTTTTATAAGCCTTGGATGAATACCATCAGGTCCAGGAGATTTAGATACATTTAATGACATGATTGCTTCTTGTACAGAATCTATCGAAATTTCAACATTGTTTAAGAAATCAAGATTTAATGGCAGAGTTGTCGATGTACTTGGTAGACTGGTCAAGTCTTCTTTAGTGAAGACAGAAGTAAAAAACTCATTTAGAACGTCGACTTTCTCTTGTTCAGAACTAGTATACGAGTTATTATCACCGACCTTTAGGTCAGGAACTTTGGATTTGAACTTTAGTTTTGAATTTGCATACTTCCAATAATTCTTACAGTTAGTTTTTATTGTCTTAGCTACATTTTTTTCAAAAGATTTTATTCTGGAACGAATTTTCGATTTCGTTAGATTGCTCATTTTTTTAAATCTCTGATAGTCTTTTCTTGCTTTTGTAAGGTTCCATCTTTTGTATGCGTTATGTTTTTTCTTTAAGACCTTAAGAATCGAAGTGTTCATCCACGCTGGTTGTGTTCTGTCAAACTTTCCAAGGTTATTATTACACTTAGGTATGAATTTTTCAATTGCCACGTTAAGCTTTGATTCTAGAAGTAACATCATGCTGTTGGCGTTCATGTCTTTAAATTCCAGGTCCCAGTTAGTGCTCTTCAATTCTTCAGAAATAGAAATATAATCTCCATGGTCATATTTGTATCTTGTTGTTTCCGAATATGGATTGTGTTCTTTTGTATTTTCAGTTCTATACTGTAGAAGAATAATAACGTGATCACTTGAACCAAGAGGATCAAGATAATCGAGTTTTTGCACGGAATCACTGTCTGAACTAAATACTAAGTCAAGCTGACTCGATCTTTGATCTTGCCTGTGTCTGGTATCATTTTCAACATGCTGCGTTAGTAAACAGTCTTTTTGCGTTTGCGGGGTTTTTCTGTGTATGTAGATGATACATCTCGGAACGTTTGGAACGGAGCATTTGTGTGGAATCTCTTATTTTTATCAGTTGTTCAATAAAGATTAGTTGGGACCCAGGGTTGTGGTATTAGTGGGGCCTAAATATTCACTAAATACAATATTTAACTGAAGACATTCCGGGAGACTTTCCAATGCAAACCGGTATCAACTAAGTGTCGTATTTTATTCTTACAATACCCCCTGTTTAAGGTGAACATGTGTTTAACAGGCAAGGAAATATAACTCAAAGATCATTCTGATCTGTTCAGTTGCTCTTTGCAATTTCCAGCGTCATGTTGTTTTTTGTGGCTTTGGCCCTATGTGGTCCATATTTCTTCACAAACGCTGAAGCTACGCATGTTCCTTGGAACTGTGATGATTGCAGTCCCAATTATGAGCCATTTGCAAACATCAATGCCGTCATGGTTGGTTACAACATTTTAAAAGGAAATCCGTTTGCGTTTCATACATCTATGGATCCTGGCTTTTATAAAAAGGAATTCATATTCGAATCAACACAAAAAAACGAAGACGGCAGATACACTATGCATGATGGAATAACAGTGGTTCCAAACACAAGATGCAACCTAGATGCGGAATCTGAAGTAATTACAAACGTCAAGCAGTACATAACGATGCTTAAAAAGGTTTCAAGTAGAGGAACTGATCTGGCGACAAATTTGCAATCAGAAGTGTCGGCTACTATTCCAGCTGGGCCGGTACAAATTGGTGCCTCAAAGACCATCCCTCCGCTTGCAAGTGCAGCTTTTGGATCGAACGAGCAAGTCCAGGAAAACGAACATTTCTTCACAAAGGAACATGGGGTAATCTCAACTGCTTCTGCGTTTTGCAGTTCGTATAGGTTTGCAATATCACAGCATATGCCCCCACCTTTCAAGAGAAGTTTCATTGCAAAACTTGACCTACTGCAGAGAGCTACTAAATCAGGTGATGACACAGAAAGGAACCGCGTCTTTGAATCCTTTATTGAAGCTTTTGGGACTCACTTTATGAGGGCTGGAGTGATGGGTGCAAGGCTGTCAGTAATAGAGAGAATGACAAGAGAAGAAACTCAGAAGGAAACAATGGAGGACATAACCAAATGCAGCAAACAAAATGTGAACATTTTGTGGGGTCTTATAAAGAAAAGGTCTGACGAGTGCGAAAGAAAGTACGAAGCAACAAGTTCTAAAACGGTCAAGGGGTACAAAAGAATCAGTTACAGCTCTTTAGGTTCCAAACCAAGTGTAGACATCGAAAATTGGGCAGCACAAGATCTGAAAGAGCCATCACCAATCAAGATGACCCTGGAACCAATTGTAAATGTGTTTCGATCAACCTTCATGGATGGAGTAAAGGACGACAACGGAAACTCTATTGAATACAAGAAAATTCTGAAATGGATGTTGCCAAAATACCTGAATTACTGCAAAGACAACAAGGAAAAGTTCAATATTGCGTCTTGTGATGGCATTCCCCCGAAGATGTGCGGATGGGAGGCTGATTGCGACTTTGATCAAGAGTGCGTAGATGATGACAACAAGCCAGAAAAATACACCTGCCTCAACCCATGTAAGATTTTATGCATTTCCTTGACTTCTTATTCTTTTTTTTTTATCTAGCTAAGCGTATTCTTTTATAAATTAATTCTTTTTTCGGTAGCCTTCTTTTTTCGGAAATATGTTTTTCGAAACCATTCTTCTGAAAACGATTGGTTATGAAGCACTCCAAAACTTTCTGCCCTCAAAAGTAGAAGGTTTCCGAAACTTTCGAGAGATTTTCGGTTTGAAGTTCGAACGAAACTGCAATTTTGCAAGTTGTCAGGAGACATTCCACGAAAGCGTCTGGGGACGAGGCAAGCAAGAATTCTGGCGCGAAAGTTGACTGGACAAAACTTTGGAAAAGTCTCGGATTTTCAGAATTCCTGTTTTTCGAAAATCATAGATTCTGTTTTTGGAAGCCTTCAGTTTTTGAGTCTCCAAACCATAAGCTACGAAGTGTGACCTACAACACTTCGCTCGCCTGACCCAGTAACTATGAATTGAAGAAAGAAAATACCACTTAACTGGCTGCTGCGTGTAGAAGTTTTTTTCCTCTTGCGGCGAAGAAATAAATAAATAAGAAACCAAGCAGGAACACCGCGACGCAAAAAACAACAGATAAACTATAGTTTTCGAATTAAAATGTTTTTTTTAGAACTAATATTACGCCCTGCCAAGCAAGGCTTCTTCAGAGTGTGAGTAACTATGTATGGTCGACCGTGATTCCCAAATTTTGCGAATCTCTACGTGGCGCAACAAGGGTGATTTCAACCGGTTCCAACGAGTGATAAGAAATGTTAATGAAAATTTCATGGTTTTCTGGTCAGTTTTCCCCATATGAAATTTTCAAAAAGGGCGTTTCCCCCATTTTCTGCCAAAGTAAAGGGCGTGGTCCCTAAAAATTTTTCGGGCCAGGCCCCGTGAATCTGTTTCTGACCCCCCAACTTTTTAGCTCTGTCTTCGTGCCTGGTATAAAGCACTTTGAAATGGTTCCCAAATTACCGTTATCTTCAAGATACTTCTGTTGCAAATGATGAATTCTTTGTCCTTTTGCAGTGAGAAAGTTCCAGCTGGAGTTTCCTTTTGACTATAAGTTGAAATTTTCGCTCGTTGATGTTGACAACCATATGACAAAACGTTACTCTAACAACTTTGCACAAAGTGGTAACACTATTACTTTGGAAACAAGGAAAAAGTTGGGTAAGTTTCTTTTTCCTTTTCACCCCAATCCTTCTGGACTTTCTTTTCTATCTGAAAACCGAATTGTTTCCTCTTTTCATCTCTTTCAAATACATTTTTATAAGAAACTAT
Source organism: Chrysaora quinquecirrha (assembly GCA_014526335.1). Lineage (NCBI taxonomy): Eukaryota > Metazoa > Cnidaria > Scyphozoa > Semaeostomeae > Pelagiidae > Chrysaora > Chrysaora quinquecirrha. Next base: position 116,138 of record JACTAT010000111.1, read on the forward strand.
GCTCTGAGCCATACAGTAGGGCTTCTTAACTTTTAGTGCAGTGGATATAGTAAAAGTTTCTTGCTTCTACACAGTGGAGGGATATCTTCAGTACGGTGGAGGGATATCATCAGTACGGTGGAGGGTTTTTTCGCAATGGCGCTCGCAATGGCGGTCGTCCCAGTAGCTGCTGCGGAAATAAAAATGTTCTAAAATAAAAGTACGAGTTGGCTATGGAGGACGTTGTCCAGATAATAGAGGATGGAGTTCTCTTAAAAATTCTGTGGAGAAAAGGAATTGACAAAAATGAAAAAAGAATTGTTAAAGAAAAAATATTAGCAAATCACCTTGGTAAGTTATGCGTTGAATATGATTTTGATTTCAATGACAGCAAATTTCAGGCCTCAAACCTCACAACCCTTCTGCCCGAACACATTGATTCTGAAGAAATCAAAGCAGCCTTCCTATCATTTTTCTCGAAAAAGAAATTTCAGATAAAAATAAATGAAAATAACATAAACGTTTCTTCGATCACGAATGAGAATGGACAGTCTGTGATGAAACTATCTATCCGTGTATTTTATGCGAAGAGGAAGATTCTTATCGAAGGCAATCCTGAAAATCTACTGAAGTTCATTTCATATTATTACGATATTTTGAAAGTAATAGATGCTGAAAATCAAGAGCCTTCACATGTATGTTTGATAGACATGATTTTTAATAAAACCTTGGGAGAAATCAACCTGGATCTGAACACGGAAGATCCTATCAACATCTCACTGCCAGAACAAATAGAAATCCCAATCATATTTGAAAACAATGATGTCAATCAGACCAACGAAAGCTCAAACATCAGTAATGAAAGCTCCTGGCAACAGAAAATTTTGGGAATGTTCACTGAATTGCAGCAGTCTATGAAAGGTTTGCAATTCAAACTCGATACCATAATGCCATCTGTTAAGAAAATCGAGTCAATGAATGTAGAATTAAAAGAGTGCCAGACACGCTGCTTTATTCTTGAAGAGAATAATAAAGAATTATCAACAAATGTTAGTGAAATCTCAAAAAACCAAAAGAAATTAGAAAATGCTATCTCTGAACAACAAGGAAAAATAAGTGAAGTGTCATATGAATACCAAAAGCTGGAGCAACAAACGAAAGCCATGCTACAACAATTACGAAACGAACTCATGACTGATGCATCCCTTTTAGAACAAAAAATAACAAACAATATTTCAAAAGAAGTCGAACATGCAATCTCAATGTCAGCACCCCTAACCCTTCAACGCCCCCTCCCCGAAATTTACAACACTTACGACAATTATCCAAAAAGTATTGTACAAGTTCAGGCTCCCCCTCCATCAAACTACGCCACAGTAACCAAACTAAAGCAACCAACCAATCAACCCTATAAAAAGGCTTTGCCTCAGGAAAGTAAAATCCAACCGAACCAAACGCCAGAAAATAATTCATCAAGAGAAATTCCACCATTAAACCAAAACTTAAATAACGAAACCAAAACATTCGAACAAGAAAATGTCCTTATCGGTGATTCCAACATCCGTTACATCTCCGCCAGGCGATTCCCATCATCTATCGCAAAAATTCGCTGCCCAACTCTTCAAAAGCTCCCTGAATTAATAAAAAACATTGAGCTTCCTAATGTGAAAAAAATTTTGCTGCACCTTGGCACCAACGACATTGAAACGGCAACCACCGACCAATTCCAGAATTACTTGATCAATGCCATTACATCGGTCAATGCCAAATTCCCTGAAGCTGACGTGTCGATTTCAAGCATTCTTCCTCGGGCAGATTCTCAGCAGGTTAAAGTAATAAAGGCAAATGACATAATGGAAAAAACCTGCGCTGATCTTCCTTGGAACACCCCTACATCAATAATGTACCATCCATTCATCAACCCTGGCATGTTAAATGATGCTAAACACCTGGATCGCATTGGCCTCAAGTCATTCATTACCGAAATCAAAACTCTCTTTTTTGGTGGTGTTCAAAAGAAAAACTACTCTATATGGTAATGAAAAAGTATTTCAGTTCTTTAGTGATTTTCAACCTTCAATTTTAAGCGTTTCACTTTAATCTAGGTTTTCCGTCCCTTTATCTAGGCACTAGTTCTCCATTTGCCAACCCTGTACTAGTATTAGATTCTCATGATGCTAAAATCCAATCTTGATTTTACTATAAGTCATCTCAACATCCATGGTTTACACGACAATTTCGGCTGTAAATTACCTGAACTCGAACCTACCTTTGTTAGTGATATTAATATCCTAACTGAATGCTGGGGATGTAACCATGTCGATAAAGATATCTCAAACTTTTTCAGTATTGAAGTATCCCCCAACAAAATAAATAAAAATGCTTCAGGGAGGAGTTCAGGAGGAATCCTTATTTACTGCAAATTATACCTCCAAAATCATATTAAAGTTACTAAAATCAATAAAAATTACATCTGGCTAGAAATTGACAAAAACGTTTTCCAAAATTGCAACCATAACCTTAAGATTTGTGCAGCGTATATTCCACCTATAGACTCCAAATACTATTCAAATGAAATATTTGAAGAACTGGTTGACGATATTATAGACTTCTCGTTACCCTGGGTACCAGAGCCTCAAGATTGGAACTGCAGAACAAAATAAAAAAAAAATAATAAGTTGAGCAAAATACGAGGCTCTGGTTCCATCCAAACAGAGTCTCGTTCTGATTATGAAAGGCGCGATTCCATGTAATCATTAATCACCACATATCGACTGGAACGACAACTCTATTGTTCTGATGTCTGCACGTATGGATTTTCAGAAAAACAAGGCCTCTGTGCGTAAAATATGCATTCACATATTGCTCGATTTTGTGCACGAAAATTGGTTTAACCTAGTGGTTTTTGGGAGGAAAAATGAAAGAAATAGCTGCTGCAACTGAACATGGAGTTATAATTTCACAATTCATTTTTGAAACGAAGAACGGCTGTGTTGAACTTGCTGTAAACAAAGCTTAGGCCACCCAATTACTGATTTCAAAAAGCTCCAGAGTTAGAAGAACTTTATCATATAATATATTTTAACAAGGTTAAAGTTTCATGGAATAACAGAAATAAAGAAATTATGAAAGAACATCTGGACCGAGTAAATTAAGAATAAACTCCTGTACATATATGAAGTATAAGAGAAGGCTTCGTTCAGGTCGTTTCAGGTGACGATAAAATCCAAGCGTTATATTATTCAATATCAATGCGTTATATTTAAAGATATTTAGTATCATAACCATAACTATGTAAATTTGTTTCTTAAAATGTATAATTCGTATTTTTCTAGTGGTTTTCATCTCAGATCTAGTAGCTGGACTTGATATTTTGAAGGCGGCCTACCAGGCAATGCCGCGATTTGGAAAGGCGGCGATTTTCCATGTCCAGTTGGGAGAATGGCAAAAGTATCTTTTGATAGGCAAAGAATCGATCTTAAAATCTCGAACTGCTGAGTTTATAACTCGTGTATATGTGGGAAATGTTTCTGTAATACTTTTCCAGCAGCACGCTTTAACGCTTCCTCCATTTTTCTTTTCCCCACAAACTGGCATTGGAACTTCCTCCAACGATCAATTCAAGCATCAACCGTTGTGTTTCGCTTGAATCACTTGGGCGGCTGATTCGTATGTTTGATGGTCTAAGCCAATGAAAAACCACGTTCCATTTCGGGAACCTGCGCTTCTGATTGGTTAATTTTCATAATCAGAACGAGACTCTGTTTGGATGGAACCAGAGCCTCGTATTTTGCTCAACTTATTAGCTCTTTTTTTTATTTTGTTCTGCGGTTCCAATCTTGAGGCTCTGGTACCCAGGGCCTGGTCCTTAAAACAGGAATAATACCTAAAACTTGGTGCAAAGGACTTATAACGCCAGTATACAAAAAGGGAAATAAATCAGATCCCGACAACTACCGTGGTATCTGTGTTGGCAATGCATTGCTTAAACTTTTCTGCTTGATTCTTAATAACAGACTTAAATCTTTTGTAAGTTTCAATAAATTAATTCACAAAACCAAATCGGATTTCAAAATGCTAAACGTACTTCTGACCACCTCCTTACTCTCAAGGCACTAATAAATAAACATGTACATGATGATTCTAGAAAAAAAGTACACGCAGCGTTCATAGACTTTCGTAAAGCTTTCGACAATGTTTGGCATAAAGGCCTCTTCCAAAAACTACGAAATAAAGGAATCGATGAAAAGTTTTAGAAATTATACAGTGCATGTACCTCAATACTGAATGTGCTGTTAAACTAAACAATCAGTGCACAAACTTTTTTAAATGCTCTAAGGGTGTCCGGCAAGGATGTCCTCTGAGTCCTACACTCTTCAATTTATTCATAAACGATCTTGTTGACGAACTTAACAAAAGTAACCCATCTCCTCTGAATCTTGGGCATGAACCAATAACCTGCCTATTTTACGCTGACGACCTAATCATTCTCTCTGCTTCTCATAATGGTTTACAAAATGTCTAAATAGCCTCAGCGATTATTGTAAAACTGGAAACTTCAAGTGAACAGCGATAAGTCTAAATGTATGACCTTTTATAAAAATAACACAAAATATAAACAATGTTTCTACATTAATGGTAATCCGCTGGAAAATGTGACTGAGTTCACTTACCTTGGTATCACTCTAAATGCGGCATGTAATTTTAAAGAATCATTACATATGCTTAGCAATAAAGCGAATCGCGCCCTACTAGCCCTTAACAGTAAGTTTAAACTCAAATACCTCCCGGTTAAAATAGCTCTAAAACTTTTGATTCAATGATTGCCCCAATACTTTTGTATGGATCGGAAATTTGGGGCCTTATCTTAATTTTAGCCAGAATGATTGGGACAAAAACGAGATTGAAAAAATCCATACACAGTTTTTAAAACGCATACTTGGAGTAAACAGATCGACAACTAATGCCCTTGTAAGAGGGGATCTAGGCCGCTTCCCTTTAAACATCTCAGTAAGTTGTAGGACCAATAATTTCATAAAGCATATCTTACTTTACTCTGAGCCTGATTCACTTGTCACACAAGCTCTTGAATATGAAAGATCTATCACAAATCGGAAAACAATCATATCTTTCATTAACGAACTAACAGATGAACTAAAAACTAACGGATTAACCAATTCAACGCTAACCTCTCTTTCTAAGACTGCTACAAGAAAAGCATTAGAAACAAACTACATCATTTACTGGAGAACATATATAAATAACTGCTCTAAAGCTTTGACGTACAAATCCTATAAGAATCAAATAGCTTATGAAAAATATCTAGACCTTATCCGGACTAGAAGACATAGAAGAATACTATCCAAACTTAGATTAAGTGACCACTGCCTCGCCATTGAAAAAGGTAGGCACTGTAAACCGCCTGTTGATAGACATGAGAGATTCTGCAAATATTGCAAAAATGTTGTAGAAGATGAAATACACTTTATCTCAGTTTGTAACGAATACAGTTTTGAAAGAGAAAATTTCTCAAACCAAATTTATAGTCTTTGTCCAAACTTTACAAATATCCCTTCTACAGATCAACAGTTTATATATTTAATGACAAATGAAAATGAAGCCTTTTTAGAAAATTTCAGTGCCTTTCTGTATGATATTTACATTAAACGAACAACTTTAGATAAGTAAATCTTTACTAATAAACTCTCCCTATAATAACAATAGTTTTGCTTTATATCTATCAATTATTGGTTAATTGAACTGCTTACTTTAGTTTAATTTTCTTTTTCAACTTGTTGTACCTTTTACATTTTGTATCTTTTTTTATTAGCTTTTTGACCATGTATCTAATGATATAGTGTCTTATAAAAAAAAAAAAAAAAAAAAAAAAAAGATTAAGACGCCTGAAGATCAGATTGCTTATGTCCACTATTATTTCGCCTCTACTTATGATAAATTTACTCTCTTCCGCGTCAGAGACCTTGACAAAGGTCGTGATTACGAATTTCCGTGCTACAAGTTGCGGATCCATTACCCAATCAAAAAGGAGCTTCATTGTTTTGAAAAATCAAGAGAATTGGACTATTACCTAGAGGGATAAGAAGCTGGAAAAAGGAAATCAGAAATAAACCTTAATTTTATTGTTTTATCTATGTAATATCAAAATTGTTAGATTGACGTGAGACAATATTTATGTTCACTGTATAACATTGTTCACTTATCAACATTATTTTTCTGCTGCGCTGCCGCTTGCTTGGACTTAACACCTCGGTTCGATCCTATACGTACTCTGAAAGCAGCAACAACATTGCCATAGCAACCAAACTACTGATTGGTCGGAGATATAGACTTATTCCATGAGTCGTAGTTTTCGCTCCTTAGGCCAATCTGATTTCAATTGGTCGCTTAAACTTACTACACGAGTCGTAGTTTTCGCTGCCTTCACCTCAATTCAATTCATTCAAAAAAATGTAAAATCAAAAAATAGTTGTTGCTGTTGTTAATGGCGGCAGCTCCAACTAAAGTATGAGCGTGCTGTATTGCGTGGGGGGCTGGGAGCGAATCTACGACTATTGTAGTGAGTCTATAGGTCACTTAGAACTACAACTCGTCAATTTCCTCATAAAAACCTGGGCAGAAATCGAATGCAAATGCGAATGCAACTTGCGAATGCAAAGTTCTATACGCGAATCCGTCAATCGAATTTGGCTGTGCAGTGATTGGTTTGTTGCTCGATAAACTTCCGTTGAGAAAGAAACGGAATTGAAATAACAACAACAACAACGAGCGAAATAATGTAGTGAGTCTAGTTCCAGGGATGCCTTAGCTTGACTGATAATTGAAATGCATTCAAAGTACAATCACTGAGTGAAGAACATAACCTGTTCTAGACTGATAGAACAGTTCTAGGTCCCTATTGCAAATTTCTACACGTTTAAGTAATTTTCTTAATTAGTACTTAGTAATCTTGAATACAATAGATGAAGCTGTTCTCTTTCGAGATGTGCTGCACCGCCATTATCTCAATTTCACCAATAGTAGGGATATTAAAAGCAGATGAGCTTTGACTCCTATGTAAAAAATACCAGACTAATTTGATGAAATTTGGGATCAGTAACCCTGCATGTTAATAGGGGTTCCTTCTCTGACTTAAAAACTATAATTTTTTATGTTTATATGGGGCATCCGTTATTTCGAACATTCGCTATCTCGAACAAATTTCAGTTTCCCTTGAGAGTTCGAGATAGCGGATGTCAACTGTATTATCATCTTACTGTTGGTACATATAAGGGGAGCAAGATTCTGTCAGAAACGAGTTTTACTCAATCTCTTAATGCCCTACAAGGAAGTGTGTATGCTGAACCAATAGTCTGTAGCCGGAGGCGGACTGGGAGCGAATCTCAAGGGTTGCTATTTCCAGTAAAAGGAGCCTGTTTTCACTATAGCAATTTGTCTTGTTAGTTGCTTCTAGCGAGCTCCTGCGTAAAAAATCAATTCAAGGCAAGGGCTGCTGTTCATGTTGATACTTCTTTTCTTATTTAGGATATTTCGATGGCAAAACCATCAAAACCATCTCCCTTTTATACTACACATCTTGTTTCCATATTTTTGTGCGCATAAGCTGATTATCTTTTTATTTTAATTTCTTCCCAATTATCTGCATCATGAAACATTTCGGTGATTTCCAACTGCTTTCAGACTGAGCGAAACCAATCCAAATCTCTTCGAAATCCCAAGAAATCGAAGAGATTTGCTCAAGAAACAACAAAAACAGTTTGTTTGTTAAAGACGCTATAACAAGAAGGCCCGGGTTGCAATCGCAGCCTACAATCCCCGACAAAACTCAATGAGACTTCCATAAAGTTTCATCAATTTACAAATACTTTGTACAAAATAGGAAGAAAATGAATTCCCCCCTCCCCCAATTCAATGTTGGGTTTCTTTGATGTTCTACAGATTGTCTTTTACATTCATTTGCGAAAACAACATTGATTCGGGGGAAGGGGGACGATATGTTTGGTAAGAAGAGCATTTTCACTGTTAGTCTCATGAGTTTTGTCCGGGATTGTAGTTTCCGATAGCTGCCAACATTTTAGCTTTAAATAACAGTTAGGTTATTGCTAAGGACGAACAAATGCCAAGAGCAAGTGCTTCTGTTCCAACTACTCGTATTTGCATTTGCCCGTTTGCCAGCCAAAACTGATACAAGCATTAGCATTGCAATACTGTTAATTATGTAGAATAGAGTATAATCGAATTTCATTAATTGCGGCTATTTGTTAGGCTATTGTCGGACGAGTAGTTGCTTAGAGCAAGTAGCTTGTGAATCTGTGAAAGTGTATCTTTGCACATTCTTTTCCGCTTTACAGCATGCAGCAGAGGGATGGAGATTTAATACATGGGGTCCCCAAAACTGCCCTTGTCACAAGTTTGGGATCCCGCTGTCAAACTGTAAAGAACTCTGTATAATTTTGACGTAATATAAAGCTTCTAGCAAATGATTAAAATGTTATTGAACAGCTGATAACGTTACGTTCTACAACATTCTAGAGGTCGTATTTGCAAAAATTTTCCGGTTGAGTATTCCTAGACTTATTACCTGAGTCGTTGTTATCGCTATTGAAATGAATGGCCTGGATGCTCAAAGTTTGAGCGATCTCGGTTTGGTGTAGTCTCGATCTGGTGAGCGATAACTGGGACTCAGGTAATAAGTCTAGAGTATTCCCCTGGACTCCTCTCGAATTCGTATCCCTTATTTCTGTGATATCCCATTTTTTATTTAAAAAAAACCACGCCCATTTTGTCGACAAAATACCGAATGACACCCTCCCCCCTCCCAGTCATTGAGTTCTAGCTATAGCGGCCCTGACTACGAGAGAAGCAAATGGAAGATTAGCTCCAACCAATTGAAGATATTTTGAGACATCAATTTATTCCAGCCATCACTGGTGGGAAAGTCATAAACGACACAAATAGAGATCTTCTGTCCCTCCCGCCTCGGATGGGCGGACTTGGTCTTAAAAATGTCTGTGAAATTGCACCGGTCGAGCACGAGAATTTAAAGCAGTTTACATTTCAACTTCAGAATCAGATACTTGGCACCACTGAAAATGGGGAAATAAAATCAATTGCAATGATTAAAAGTGAGAAGAACCAACGAAATAAAGAGAAACTGGAGCGAGACTGAGCCGAGTTGAATGAAAATCAAAAGAGAAAGAACGACTCCAATTGCCTAGTCGGTTCTTCAAACTGATTAACAAATCTTCCCATCAAAGAGCTTGCGTACGATCTCAACAAAGACCAGTTCCAGGATGCACTGAGTATTCGATAACACTGGACCCTTCCTCGATTACCCACTGAATGTGTCTGTGGAAGCAGTTTTGATTTTTCACATGCGCTGTCCTGTAAGAAAGGAGGGTTTGTGACATTAAGACATAATGAGATTCGCGACATAACAGCAAAGCTACTTGATGAGGTATGTGTCAATGTTCGACGCGAATCAAGCTTGATGGCTCTAGATGGCGAGCAGTTATCGTACTTGCAATATCGTACTGCAAATCACAGCAGAGAAGCACGTTTGGACATCAGTGCTACTGGGTTCTGGACTCCTGGGCAAAGAGCATTTTTCGATATAAGGGTCTTTGACCTAAGTGCTCGAAGATACAGGGTCTGGAGCTTAGCAAGTGCTTCAAAAGAAATGAAGATGAAAAAAACGCCATTATAGCGAGCGAGTAAACACCGTGGAATATGGGACCTTCAGTCCCCTTGTCTTCTCAACAAATGGAGGAATGGGTCGTGAGTGTGGAGCATTTTACAAACGACTATCAGAGATGATTGCTGAAAAGCGTCCAGTCACAGTCCAACAATCGACCAACTTCATAAGATCGAAGATCTCATTCAGTTTGTTAAGATCAACTTTACTATGCATCAGAGGCGCACGCTCATTGTGGAGTAGGGAACCTGCAACAATCAATGACATTGAACTCTCCAATTCTCTTTCAAGGGTTGTAATCAAAACCCTCGAACAATCAAAATAAATAGAAATTAGTAATAAAATAATTGTAAATAATGTTATATGTTAGAAGCTGGAAATGAAAAAAAGGATGATGAAGTAAAAAAAAATGTGAAGTGGCCCAGAAGTAAAAAAAAAATTATTGGAATTCGTTGTTGCTGTTGTTTGATTGACAGCAACGGACAATAGAATGACATTCATAAAGGATGACTTGGAATTCAAATTCATTACATTTCGACATTCTCGAAGAAGAGGTGGGAAGTGTTTTGTTTTGCTGTGGCAATGGCGGGATTACAAGAAGTCGACAAGATATCGACAGTGGAATACGAAGACTCAGTAAATGTTAACATAGAACAACCTGGCCCTAGTCCAAGCCATGCTGGCGTGGTAGATTCAAGAGATGGTCCTCCTCCCCGCAGCAAGAAGGAGCTACAGTGCACTGCTTGTCCTATCGAAGTAGTGACGGTATTTTTGGACAGGGCTGAAGTGCATCGCGCTGCCGAAACCCCAGTGGAAGCTGGCGAAAATGAGATTATTATAACTGGGTTGCCTTCTGTTGTCGACGAAGATTCTGTGAGGTGAGATATTGTTGGAAACGCTTTGCTTTGAGTTCGATAAACTGCAGTTTATATTGACCACACCCCATTTGTTGTAGTGTTGTGCAGTGCGTGCGGTCTGGGTGAGTGAGCATAGGCAGTGTTGGTGATGCCCCACATGATGCTGATGCGTGATGCATCCATTAGGGTAGGGTTTTAGGGTTAGGTAGGTATTTAGGGTTAGGGTCAGGGTAAGGCAAGGGTAGGGTTTTAGGGTTCAGGGTTAGGGTACAGTTTTAGGGTTAGGGTGGTCATACCCAAGGGCAGAATAGGGGGGTCTGGACCCCCCACTTTTCTAAAATATCGTCCTTGAGATTTGTCCCAAAATGTTGTAAAACTCATAGGGGGGAAAAAGGGTGTTTCCCTGCATTTGTGAGAGTTTGAAGGGTGTGGTCTGAGAAATTTTTTCCAAGACCCCCCCACTACTTTAGACCTGGATATGCCACTGGTAGGGTAAGGCAAGGGTAAGGTTTTAGGGTTTAGTTTAGGGTAGGGTTCTACGGTAAGGGTACGGTTTTAGGGTTAGGGTAAGGCAAGGGTAGGGTAGGGTTTTACTGTTTTGGGTTAGCATAGGGTTTTAAGGTTAGGGTAAGGAAAGGGTTGGGTTTTAGGGTTAGGGTAGGGTTTTAGGGTTAGGGTACGGTTTTGGGGTTAGGGTACGGTTTTAGGGTTAGGGTAAGGCAAGGGTAGGGTTTTAGGGTTTAGGGTCAGGGTAGGGTTTTAGGGTTTGTGTTAGGGTAGGGTTTCAGGGTAGGGTATAGTTTTAGCGTTAGGGAAATGCAAAGGTAGGGTTTAATAGGCTTCTAGGGTTAGGATAAGGGACTCTCAGCCTCATTTTGTTGAAAAATTAAGGAACTCCAGCCTCAGCTCAGACCAAAGCTTCATTATATAAAAATGTGTAGCATATGTTAGGGAAATATATTTTCTTTTTAGGCATTTTTACATGTTAGTTTTGATATATAGATTCTTATATTTTGCAAACCCTGGGGGCACTTGATTAAATTTTGTAAGGGACGTGCCGCCCAGGCATAAAAAATATACCTAACCTTATACTAGTTTTACGAAAATGTATACACAACCTTATACCTATTTTCCATTCTTCAAACATAGAAATCGTGAAAATGGAGACCGTTCCTTTACCAAAATTGTGAAAATCTGAAATACCGTTCTGGGCGGCATGTCCCCAGTACCCAAATTATACATAGTGCATCCCCCAGGCTTCAAACTTAATAGATTTTCAGTTGTAGTCTGTTTTAGCATTCCTTTCCAGTTTTTTGCAGTCCCATATAAATCATTAACCATTGGAATTTAGGCCTTGAGCTAGGTTCTTTAAAAAAGGCATGTAATATGGTATAGCTCTTTAATTCTTATCTTACATATCTCTTTCTATTTAGAGTACAATGTTTTGGAGAAGCAACTATAATTGAAGTATCATATAGAGAAGAAGTCATAAAAGAGACACTTGAAAGTTCAGTTGGTCCAGAAGAAAGCAAGAATGAAATTAAAGCACTCAATAAAGAAAGAACAGAATTAGAAAAGAAGATAGCACAGACTAAAGATAAAATACAAGTTTTGGAAAAGGAGAAAAGTTTTCTCACTACTTATGGTGATAGACTCAGACCAAGTGACAAGGTAGGTTTTAGAATTGATTTCATTCAGCAATATTGGACTGCTTAGTACAGGCAAAGTTGCTTAATATTACTTAATATTACACTGTAACAGTGTATATAGATCATTTTGGTAGAAAAATTATAAGGTATCATGTTGTATGAGGATAGCCATACAAACAAGGAGCACCGTACATTGGCAATAAATGTTAAGATAAATATATATTTGTCATGGATGGCAAACCCAAGGATAGATTTTTCCAAAATGGACATACCATAGTAGCTGGAATTTGAACCAGGACTGCATAATCAGAGAGCCAACAATGTTCCCACAGAGCTAAAGAGCTCAATAAGTCATTGAGTAACTCTGAGTTGTAAAGTCCAAACTTCTCCTCGCATTTGATTTTTGTATTTTGGCTGCGTTGTGAGCCTCCTGCAGCACCATAGATATTTATAGATGACTATTTATAGACTTCTCTATAATGTATTTTAACAACATCTTTTCATGAAAATGTACTTAAAGAGGAACAAGAGGTGAACCCATGGAGACTCCATCTACTTGAGCATAAAAAATTTCTTGCTTGATTATCAATGTGTTCCTGAAGCCATAGGGACCATGTCCATTGAGTGTCTAAGTTTAAGACGCCGATTGGATACATACCGTGAAAATTCAACCTTTGTCTAATCATTTCAGCTCCTCTTCTAATTAGACCAATTGACATATAATTTAGACAATTATTTGACACACATTAGACCAAATTAGATTGTAAGGTTTAGCCGCATTTCATCCAAATTAGATGAAGCCAGCGCAAGCACAAAGGGCTTACCTTTGGGAGAAATTCTTGACACTTAAGAAACTCCATTTCAACCTGTTTTGTAATGACAACATGCGGCAAGAACTATAGATCTTTTGTTATAACAAACTTATATAACACCCCGAAAGTGCCCTCCTTCAGGGATTTAGATTTGCAAGTTTGCTTCTTTGGGCCTGTTTACATGGAGGCGGGCCAGCCCGGTTAGCTGAGCTAGCTCAGTTAAGCGAGATCCTTTTTGAGAGCCTTTACATGGATAAATTTTCCAGCCCGGTTAGCCGAGCTAGCTAGCACTTTTCCATTCTTTCCTTTCAGGATTTCACCTCACCTGACCGGGCTGGTCCGCTCTCCATATAAACGAAAAGTGAACAAACCAAAAATTTTTTTTGTTCCCGCAGATCTCGGCCAGGTGAGATCCACATCCTTTGATCACGGATCCCGCCTCACCGGGCTGGGTGAATGTTCGTGTAAACGCAAGATTCACAAACAAAAGAATTTATTGTTCTTTCAGATCTTGCTTTGCCGAGCCAGCTCGCCTAACCTGGCTGGCCCGCTTCCATGTAAACAGGCCCTTTGACATATGGGGATATTCATCCGCAATGTTCTAAAAAGGTCTAACTGCGTCTTATTTTGTCTAACTCTCACAGGTCTTAAATGTGTCAAATTATTTTAGACGGTGCTCGAATTTTGCCGTGCGTCTAATCAGACTTCCTGATTGTCTAATCAGAGGAAAAAACGTCTAAAATATCAGACTTTTTAGACACCCAATGGACCCAATGAAGGTGCTGTGGCATCGTGGTGTAATCCAGCTGACTCGTGGTGTCAGAAGCTCAGTGTGGTCAGGGTTCGAGCCCAGCCACGGTAGCATCACAACCAGGGTCGAGGTCTCGATTAGTTAACCTACTGCTGAGTTCCTAGGGATTGACAATAAAACACCATTTCACCATCACCTTCACAGTCCCTTATATTCTTTGTTACAAAGCACAATCTAAGATGATACAAGAAATGTATCAATTAGCTGGCAAAACTTAATAAGAAAAAATGCTTACATGCTTGCAGTGCTTAATGGAATTCGTTCATCAGGTCTTGTAGTTGTTTGCTTACAACTGACATCCATTTTCCACCTATTCCTTTTTGTAGGCTGGTGATAAGCTGGCAGAGGCATTTGACAAGAAGAGTTTAGACAGTGTTGCTTCGTTTCTTGATTTCTTTCATTCAAACTCTGAAAAATTAAATAAAGAAATTTTCAGTCTAAATGAAGAAGCAAAGAAACTTATTAAAGAAGTTGAGATTATCAATGAAAAGCTTGAAAAATTGAATCCAAGTGGAACTATAATGGAAAAGTCACACCTAGATAGGTAGATATGGTTCTATTTTGACTAATGTAGACTAACTAACTAATTAATTATCTAACCAACTAACTAACAAACAAAAAACTAACTGACTTACCAACTAACTAACTGAAAAACGAACTTACAAACAAACAAACTAACTAACTAACTAACTAAGCAACTAACTAACTAACTAACGAACCAACCAACAGCTAACTCAAAAACTAACTAAATAACTTACTTACTAACTGACCAACCAACAAACTAACTAACTTACTATCTAATTAACTAACTAACTAACTGGCTAACTAACTAACTATCAAACTAAGTTACTAACTTACCAATAAATAAATTAACTAACTAAGTAAGTAAACAACTAACAAAATAATTAACTAGCTAACAAACTAACTAACTAACTAACTAACTAACTAACTTGATAACGAAATGACTAGGAAACTAATTAACTAACTAACTAACCAAATAGCTAACAAACTAACTAACTAACTAACTAACTAACTAACTAACTTACTAATTAACTAACTAAAAAACTAATTAACTAACTAACTAACCAAATAACTAACGAACGAACTAACTAAATAACTAACTAACTAACTTACCAAACAACTAACAAACTAACTAACTAACTAACTAATCAACTTACGAAATAACTAACTTTTTTCTCTCTTTTTTAGACAAGTATCAATACTCTTGGAAGCTGAAAACCAGACAGAATTGAAGCTTGTCCTTTCATATGTTGTCTCCAATGCTGGTTGGACACCTTTATACGATTTCCGTGCTTTCAGCAAAGAAAGTAAACTTCAGGTAAGTTGGCATAGTATTGTAAAACTTTGTGCACACAGTAAGTACTAACTGGATTGGATGTCAAAGAACAGCAAAATTCCAATGTGATGTACTTGAAGATATCCTAGTATTTGGCACATGATAAACAAAGTACATTATTGAGAGGTTATTTTCTGTTGTTGTCTGCCTTGAGAAATAGATTAACAGAGTATATTACAGATTTAGAAGAATGGTGTTAACTTGCCTGTTGCTACGATCTAAGTAGCAGGTTAGCTAATCAAGACCTTGACCCTTGCTATGATGCTACCGTGGCTGTCCTGAAATCCTGACCACACTGAGCTCTTGAAACCACAAGTCAGCTGGACAACGTCACACCCATTATCAATTTCCGATCCAAACCCAACTGTTGTAATAAAAGTTGTTATAAGCTAAGCAAATCATTTTGCATTTTAGCTTCTGTATTTTGGCATCATAAAGCAAACAACTGAAGAGGACTGGGTTGATGCAAAGCTTTCTCTCAGCACTGCAATGCCAAGTGTTGGTGGCAGCCCTCCTGAGCTTGATGCCTGGTACATTCATCCAACCAGATCAGTGAGGTACCAAAAGAAAAAGATGATGTCATTTAGAAGATCGCGTCGTGATAGTGATGAGATGTATGAGTAAGTAAAGGCTTTTTTATAAGAAAGAACAGCTTTTTGGTACAAGGCACTGATCAAACGATCAAGCATTGTTTTTCAAACATTTGAGATTTGCTTTCTAAACAAGGTTTGTCAGTTTGGTCGTGTGACAAAGGATTTTTTTGATAAGCAAAATTTTAGAGGAATTTTTTGGAAATTCTAATAAAAGGTTGACAAGTAACAACATTCATTGTGGCCAAACAGCAAAATATTTTGTTTTACAAGCAAATCCTGAATGTTTAACAGACAGAAAGAACAATCGCGATAAATAGCGAAAACATCTTTGGACATATGTAGGCCCCAGTTACACTATGCCGGCATGATATCGTTGCGTATTGATTTTCGTGCCTTCATAAGATTTTGCCAAGCAGTTACATACACGAGCGCAGCGCCATGACTTCTGTGGCGATCACTACAGTTACACTGAGACACCATGGCAGCTCCCTTGCAGATTCGCATCGCATTTCTTTTGTGAAACAATAGGAAAACAAGGTTTCAGAGCGTCATATATCGGATTGGTCTGATTACACTGTGCCGCCGCGTCGCGTCTTGATTTTCATATCACCTCCAGAACGCCTTAATATTAAGACGATTTGCGGAGCGTCTTATACCGCATTGGGTCGTCATAGTGTAACCAAAAGCCCAATCCGATAAGAAATTCAAGGCTCAACGAGGCATGCTGGCATAGTGAAATTTGGGCCTTAAAAGCTCTTTTCATTTCGCTTTTTCGTTCATACAGTAAACTCCAATCAACGCGAACCCTTGACAGCTGGAACATTCATCCAACCTGAACATCCAAGTCGAACTGATTTCGCATCCCCCTTGAACCTTCAAAAATATTCTATACTCCCTAAAATGCTACGAATTTATCAAGACAATACTTACCAAATTTTAAAGCCTTTAATTCTGTTTACAAAATCAGCAGGGGATTAATGGCAGGAGGATTTGCTGGTGGTGAGGCGCTTTGTGATGATATTGAATACAACCTCATGCCTACAAAAGCAAAGGCACGTAAGGTAAACCGAATATTATGAAACATAACTGCTACTGAGGGAGGTCCTTTACCCCAGTTAAGTCATAGGAAGGATTAAGCTTTAGAAACCCTTGTATCCTGTTGTGATAAACCATGACATCTCAATGGTCAACAGTAATTATGAAAGTTTCTCTAATTTTCAGATGTTTCCTTTTTTGCTTTCTCCAATTCTGAACTGTCCCTAATTCTGAACTGTCTTTTATTCTTAACTGTCTCTAATTGGAAACTGTCCCTTATTTTTGACTGTCTCTTTTTCTCTACTGTCTCTTATTCAGAATTGTCCCTCATTCTGAACTGTCTGTTATTCTGAACTGTCTCAAATTCTGAACTGTTTCTTATTCTCTACTGTCTCTAATTCTGAACTGTCCCTAATTCTGATTTGTCTCTAATTCTGAAATGTCCATAATTCTGAACTGTCCCTAATCCTGAACTGTCTCTAATTCTGAAATGTCTCTTATTCTAAACTGTCTCTAATTCTGAACTTTCTTTAATTCTTAACTGTCTCTAATTGGAAACTGTCCCTAATTCTGGACTGTCTCCAATTCTAAACTGTCTCTAATTGGAAACTGTCCCTTATTTTGGACTGTCTCTTTTTCTCTACTATCTCTTATTCAGAATTGTCCCTCATTCTGAACTGTCTGTTATTCTGAACTGTCTCTAATTCTGAACTGTTTCTTATTCTCTACTGTCTCTAATTCTGAACTGTCCCTAATCCAGAACTGTCTCCAGTTCTGAACTGTCTCTAATTCTGAACTGTCTCTAATTCTGAACTGTCTCTAATTATGAACTGTCTCCAGTTCTGAACTGTCTCTAATAATGAACTGTTTTTAATTCTGAACTGTCCCTAATCCTGTCCCTAATCATGAACTCTGTCTAATTCTTGTCTCTTATTTTGAAATGTCTCTAATTCTGAAATGTCTCTTATTCTAAACTGTCTCTAATTCTGAACTGTCTCTAATTCTGAACTGTCTCTAATTATGAACTGTCTCCAGTTCTGAACTGTCTCTAATAATGAACTGTTTTTAATTCTGAACTGTCCCTAATCCTGTCCCTAATCATGAACTCTGTCTAATTCCTGTCTCTTATTTTGAAATGTCTCTAATTCTGAAATGTCTCTTATTCTAAACTGTCTCTAATTCTGATCTGTCTTTTTTCTCTACTGTCTCTAATTCTGAACTGTCCCTAATTCTGAACTGTCTTTTATTCTTAACTGTCTCTATTGGGAAACTGTCCCTAATGCTGAACTGTACCTAATTCTGGACTGTCTCTAATTCTTTATTGTCTCTTTTTCTCTATACTGTCCCTAATTCTGATTTGTCTCTTATTCTGAGCTGCCTCTTATTGTGAACTGTCTGTAATTCTTGACTGTCTCTTATTGGGATACTGTCTCTAATTCGGAACTGACTGACTCTCAACTCTGCACAGTGTCCCTGATTCAGGATATTGCCTCTAATCATGACCTTGCTCTTACAACATACTGGTCAAAACTTGAAGAGTATATGTGAATGTTTGAGAAAATGATCCATAAGGAGGAAATTTCACAACAGGAAACAGGGGTATCTATAGTTCTTTGTAATGTATTTTGAGCATTATTAAAAATTAGTTTGTATTTATTTCATAAAAGCGATGCACCCGCCGCTTATGCTCTTAAATGTTCTGGATTAATGGAGGCATACGACGAAAAACCAAGGAAGGTGAGAAATGTGAGAAAAATAAACTATTTCATTCTTGATATTAAATAATAATTGAAGGGCTCGAGTTTTAATTGTTCCATTTTGAAATTTAATGGCCTGTGGAATCTGTTTGCATCCCGCTTATCATGGGGTCTGTTTGAGAGGCTTGAGGTGTGGAATGTTTATAATTGCTAACCATAACTGATGGCACGTTTATTTTGTTATATTTTCCTCGTTGCTGCTACAAGTAGGCCAAAAAATGTCTCGCTCTTGTGTTGTTTACGCTTTCATGACATTATTAGGCCTAACAAAACCATACCCAAAATTATACTTGTCTCATAGCTCTCCTCACTTCGATTGCCCTCCTTGAGACATATTTTGACCAGCTTTGATAATCACCTGTAAAATAAGCAATGAAGATCTTTTATTTCTAGGATTTAATATTTTTTCGCTTTTTCCAAAGGCTCCGTCTGCAAGACAGTATTTTGAGACCGAAGTGACAGAAGGGATAACAAGCACAAGTTTTGAAATCGCCCGCCAATCAACCATCAAATGTGACAACACAGGCCACAAGGTGTCCATATGCCAAATCGAGCTCAGTCCTGATTTTGAATACGTTACAGTGCCTAAGCGTGTTGCACATGCTTTCCTCAAAGCTACAGTCAAGAATACTTCGAATTATGCTCTGTTGGCTGGACCAGCTAATGTGTTTCTGGATAATAATTTCCTCACTAAGGTACAAATTTTACAAACATTATATTGTTCGAACCGTGAGCTTTAACTAAAGTTCTTGATTTGGCAATGAAGCTCGAATGTTAAAACTAAGTTTGTTCAAAGCCTTGATCTTGTAGACTGATCTTGTAAACAATTTCCAGATCTTGTAAACAAAGTTCGGATACTGTAAACAGAGTTCTAATCTTGTAAGCAAAGTTTGGATCTTGCAAACAAAGTTCTGATCCTGTAAACAAAGTTCGGATCTTGTAAACAAAGTTCTGATCCTGTAAACGAAGCTCGGACCCTGTAAACAAAGTTCGGATCTTGTAAACAGAGTTCTGATCTTGTAAGCAAAGTTTGGATCTTGCAAAAAAGTTCTGATCTCATAAGCAAAGTTCTGATCTTGTAAACAAAGTTCGGATCTTGTAAACAAAGTTCGGATCTTGTAAACAAATTTCGGATCTTGTAACCAAAGTTCGGATCTTGTAAACAAAGTTTGGATCTTGTAAACAAAGTTTTGATCTTGTTAACAAAGTTCCTGGATTGTAAAAAGACGTTTCGACTCTGTGAACTCCGTTTTTACGTGATAAAAATCTCTTTGGAAGCAATGTTAAAACAAACAACATTAAAGCTTTGGCCTAACGATCAAACATTGTAAATCAAACATTTGAAGTTCGCTTGACAAACAAAATGTTTTACTGTTTGGCCACATCACAAAACATTCCTCGTCAAATATTTTTTGCTAGTGTTAGACAATAAAATGTTTTTGAACTTTTTCTAAAACATTGCGCAACCTATGTTTTGTGAAGTGGCCATACATTCAAACATTTCATGACATACAAATTTAACTGTTTGACAATGTTTGATCGTTTTGCCTGGGCCTAAACAAGAACAGTCTAACTATTCATTCAGCCAATTTTGACAGCAATTTTTCGTTCTATTAATGACGTTTTTGTATTTCTAGTCGTACCTGGAAGCTGTGAGCCCGATGGAAGAATTTGAAGTTTCACTTGGTGCAGATCCTGCTGTCAAAATAACTTATAAGCCACTGAAAAAATACAAGCAGACAACTGGCATTATGTCAAAACATACACAAACGAATTACCATCAAGAAATTGTGATTAAAAACACAAAATTATCTGCAGTTAAAATCACTGTGACAGATGGATTGCCCAAAAGCACGGATGAGAAAGTCAAGGTAGAATTTTACATTCGTAGCAACTTTCGTCGATCAACTATACTAGGGTTTCTTGACGAATTTCTTCATTTCCCAATAATAAAACTTCTTTTTTCGATGGTAGGGCAAGGCGGCCGACTAGGAACGTAAGAGCAGTTGACATACAAAATTAAGGGGTTTGGTGGTGCCCCCCAGGAAAATTTTTAGTGTCCACGCCCTTTAGATTGGCTTAAAATGCGCCAAAATTTTTGAAAGAATATAAATCATGTTTTATACGGCATATTTTGGCCATGTCTCCACATGTACTCATTTCGAATTGCATAATATGACCCATATTGCTTATTTTAAATTTGCACTCGCCAGTCATTTTGTGTTATTGATGTGTTAACGATAAGTTAACGATAAGGGGGTGAAGCTATGTTGGCTTTTAGATCAAGTTTCAACTCAAGTTGCCTTCAGTTGAATTTATGGGTGCCGAAATATCGTATTTAACGTTGTCAAAGTCAATTAACATTTTACATTGAAAGGGCACTTTTGCCCCCATTAGGAAAGGGCAGGAGGGCTGCTTGACCCCCCCGCGCCTCCCTCTCCGGCGTCAATGCATGCAAGTGTCTCTGTATAATAGTCATGGGACCAAACTTGTGTTAAAATCAAGAAACCATTGTGTCTTGGGCCAGGTTCTTCATATAACATCGCTTTTCTAACTCAGGTAAACGTGATTGAACCAGTAATCCCAGTGGTGAAGCAAAAAGGAGAAAAAATAGAAGACAACAATAAACCAATCAAATTGAACGACAAAAATCAAGTGGAATGGATCCTAGAGATTCCAGCATCCGAAACCAAGGTACTGAATCTGAAATACAGCGTTGAACACCCTGTGAATGTTGGTATCACAGGGATGTCGTAGACACTCGAACAACAACTTTGAGCACCCTGTGAATGTTGATGTTATTGGGAAAGAACATACATTTTTATAATTGAGCTTTGAGTACCCTGTGAACATTAGTATTAGAGTACCCTTAGGTGCCAAATAAACGCCCCGCCGTTTATTTGTTTTGAACTCCCCCCCCCACCGCCGGACCTTATTAGGACCCCCGTTTTTAAATTTTGGAAGAAAATTTTCACTTGTGAAAGGAGTAAAGTGCGTTTATTAAATTTTCCCCACCCCCGGACCTCATAAGGACCCCCCGTTTATTAAATTTTCGAAAAATTTCCCCCCGTTTATTTCGACCCCCTGTTTATTTGGCACCTTAGATTACCATTACAGAATAAAACACGTTTTTTATAAGAACATTTAGCTTCCTTCTGAGCCGAGCCTGTCTCTCGTTTGTTGAGCGATTTTACAACATACACACTTTTTTTTATAAGAATACCTTATTTTTTGCCGAGCCTCGATTATTCTTAAGCTTATTCGATTTTGAGCCTGAAAATATTCTTAAATTATTCTTAATCATCAATGTTGTAAATTGGCTTCGTATAGCTATTTCCACTTTTGAACGGAAATTCTCATGGTGCCATATGGCTGACATTAATAAAAAGAGTTACTGTATCAAAGAGTCAGACAGGATGTATGCATTTCAAAACAAATACAGTAGCCTGACAATCACATATATTGTACAGTGTAAAAAACGCAGAGAAATAAAAAGTGATCCTCGTCAAGCTTGAGCCTCAGATTATTCTTAAATAATTCTTAAATTTCAGCAATTTTGAGCCTGAATATTCTTATAGACTGTATTCTTATAAAAAAAGTGTGTATCCCTTTATCACCCCCTGCCCTTCTCAAAAACATGTGAAAAACGCATTCCAAGCAAACGTTTTACGCTAGTAGAATTTTCTTGTATTTAACTCAAGCGGTTTCTGAGATAGCAAAAAATGTACCAAACTCTCAACCTGATGTTTCTCTTAAAGGGTGTTCTTATAAAAGACGTGTAGGAATTTTTTTATACTCATTTGAAATACAACTTTATCACCCTGTGAAGGTGTAATGGATAATTATGATAATATGATATTATGATAATATGATATTATGATAATATGATATTATGATAATATGATATTTATAATGAACGCTGAATATTTGATAAACAATTATAGACTATAATGATGATTAAATGAATTATGAATTAACATTTAAGAATTTATATTAATTTTGCATTATGAATTTGCTGAATACAGGGTGTGTTTGATGTGATTTGTTAGCAGTTTAAATTTTCTATGTTGCAACCACGTGTTACCGGTCAAGTTCTGGCCAAACAACCAAACAATGTTTGTCAAACATTTGAAATTTGGTTAGCAAACAAACATTTGCGAACATTTCGATGGCGAAACATTTTTTGCTAACTACGAAATTTTTCAAAAGTATTTCCCAACTACAAAAATTTGTCGAACTGCGATTTTTGATGTGGCCAAACATAATAACCCACCACATCAAGCATAATAACCCACCACATAGCAGGGCGTATCACCACAGTAGTGCGTATATACTCGCTAGCATGAATTCACAAAGAGGAAAGTGGGGAGCAATATTAAAATATTTTTTGATTTACAAAAGACTTTTTCAAAGAGGTCTGGGTCGGCGCGGTATTTTTCTGGAAAATGGTAGACATGTTGAGTAAGGGAATTCTCTCCACGTTCAAAAACCAGAATGGCAGTCGTTTCAGGAGAGAAAGTGCAGCAAATTTTGCTTCAAATTCACGTTTAGTGGGAGTTAAAGTGAAAGAAAGGATTCATGTCCTAGGTTATCTGCTCTGAGGCATTTTATCAAGTATTTTCTTTTTTGTAAGTTACTTGCATCTTGTTTCCTGAATTTCATTGATATTAATAACATATGATGTCACAGATTCCTTTCCTCTCTTCCATTATTCATGAATTAGTAGAAGTAAAATCTGCTACACAACCGCTCGTAAAAGCGGCTGCAATCAAGGTCGTTGCACGTGGATAGAATTCCCTCACTCAAGACATCTACCATTTTCCAGATAATGTCGCGCCGACCCAGACCTCTTTGAAAGGTTTAATCATCCACAATATTTATACTATACATAAAATAGATGTTATCGTTGCTGCGTTGTTTTTGTTAAAACTGGCAACGGGTGTGCCTCGGTATTAAAAACCCATTGGTCGAGTGGCATTAAACTGTCATCAGAGAATAAAAGATAAAGATACTTAAGTGTTTCAGCTAAGAAGAAACTCTGCTGCACATCATCATGACTAACGTTCGGCTCTGTGACGTCGCGGATTCCACTATACCCATCGCCAGCGTGGCAGTACTTTTCAATGGCCTACAAGATGAAATTCATAACAACATAAACGATATTAATAATAAAACTAGCCCTTGCCCGTCTAAGACCACCGCCTCATGAGGACCATCGCCTCCCATGAACTCTGCCAATAACAACTTCCACCTAAAAGGCACTGTGCACTGAGGGGACTATATTTGCTGTTATTCTAAATCTTGATGCTAATCTTAATATTCGTCTAGTCTTAATATTAGTCTTCAACTTAAATATAATCTTAATCTTAACTTCTACCTGAACTGGAATCTTAATCTTAATGTTAATCTTAATCTGAATCTGAATCTTAATTCTAATCTTAATCTTAAGCTTAATCTGAATCTGAATCTTAGTTAATCTGGAACTCCATCTTAATATTAGTCTTAATCTGTGTTAGTCTTGGTCTAAGTATCAGTCTTTCATGTTTGAACTTTAACAAAAAGTTATTCTTAATTTGTTAACTGAAGGCACCGGTTGACTGATTCGAGCCCTCACAGCGGCAGCAAATATTGCCAGCATATGTGCAATTTAGGCCCAGGCATGAAAACATCTGACGAATTTGCATTCTGCATTCGAATTCTGCCCAGGTTTTTAACAGGAGGTTGAAAGAGAGAAACCATGTCTACAATACACCTTTTCGACGAAAGGCCACAATGGAAGTTTATCGAAATTTAGATAGATTGAGATATAGAGTTTTAAATGTACTAAATTCGTATTAACAAACCAGATTTTAGTATAGGTGCAAGGTTTCAAAACTTTAACGTTTGACATATCGATGTTACGAGCGTTCGAAGTTTACGATTTTATAGTCACTTGTCATGGTCAAAGCTCATACACGCAATTTTTTTTATAAGCAACTTCGCTCGGGCCTAGTTCAAAAAATTGCTTATTTTTGGACCTCTTATGGCCACCTTTTAGTAGCAAAAGTTGCTTAGTAGTTGCTTAATTTTAAATGCATACTTTTTGCACTAAGAATGGTATAGAAGCTAAAAAGCAGCAAAATTTTGAGTTATCCTATAGCTTTTCATGCAACATAATGCTAGAACTAAAGCAAATGAATACTATAAATAACAATAGTCAAGAAGTACCATGTAATTGTTACAATATAGAGACTTTTTATTGAAAGTTAAAGGAAACCGTCAATGAAATGATGTGCGTAATCAGTAACACTCCGTTGATATACGAGTTTTTCACGGCAAATGAATGGAAATAGCTTCTATGTTGATCAATCCTCGATTGCTTGCAGTGATATAAATTATTTAAAATTTAAAATGTTGCTTAGGTTTTTTGCCTGTGGTACTATACGTTGCTTAAAGTTTTAGCCCTTCTACATCTTGGTTGCTTACACGCTTTTTTTTCTCAACCTACCTCAAGGCCTAGTTCTTAAAGTTCCTTATTTTTGGGCCTCTTTTGAGGCAATTGTAGTTCAAAAGTTCCTTAATAGTTCCTTAATTTTAAGTGCACATACAGTGGTCTTAACAATAAAAGAAAGACACTTGCATGTGAGTAAAGCTCGAGACTACTCAAAGAAAGATTGGATACATGCTTAACGTACAATTTATGTGATTTTCGACTGCAAATGAATGGAACCGGCTTCTAATTCTTGATTATTTGCAGTGATAAAAGAATTCAACATTGAAAAGTTCCTTAATGATTTTCTCTTTAGTAGTATAAGTTCTTTAAATTTTCGGGTCTTCTACATGTAGGTTCCTTATAAAGTGGTTCCTTATAAAAAAAGAAGCGTGCATAAGCGGTTGCTTATAAAAAACTGCGTGTACAGAAACTTTGAAGGCTCATTAAAATCAATAGCAAAATCGCTGGGACAGTTAAACTTAGACTAAGTTTTGGACGCTTTACAGTATACGATTTAAGCATAAAAAACTCAGCATCTTGAAATTTGAACAATTTCAATCCCTGCGGCATTCCGTTGAAAACGTCTACAAACGAAACAGCCTAGCACTAATAAAAAAGACAGCAACTAAAGCCCAAGGCCCTGGACAAACGATAAACGGAATTCACTGAGCAATCATTTCGAAAAAGTAGACACAAGCGAAAAATGTTGGACAAGCAATGTTTGACCTTGTTGACAAACGGTAAATATTTTGGAGCTAAAAATGATATAGGAATAGGAATATTTTAAAACAAAAAAGGTTTCCCTACCTGAGCTGCTTCCCAGCCCCAATCTCTGTATTTCTGATCATGTGTCATTCTCCAAAGTACGAAATAAGACTCGACTACTTCCGGCCTAAGTATGTAGTATTTTTCGTTCATGCGCAGTGGAATGGCTTCGTGTGGTCCTTCGAAGCGGAAAGATTCCGGTCCAATTCCAGTTGCTAGGCGACAAAGAAAATTAGTCAAATACGCGAATCAACTTAAAACCATTCAGATTTTGCAAGTTTAGTTGGGCAGTCGGGTTAAACAGTGGGTATCGAAGAGGGGCCTAGCCAAACAATCAAATCAGTTTGTCAAACATTCAAAATTTGCTTATAACACAAAGTTTTTAAGCTTGTCTTGTTTGGCCCCATCAAAAAGCAATGCTTGATAAGCATATAAAGAATTTTTTGAGCAGTGTTTTTGAACAAAAATGTTTGACGAGCATTGTTTAAATTCTAAACATTTTGCTCGACAAGCAGATTGCAAGTTTGACAAACAACGTTCGATGGCTTGACCTGGGCCCAAGTCTCATAATAAGCACCCGCTTTTTTCAAGCGATTCTCTTGTAAAAGAAGGAAGTCAAAAACGTTTTATAACGCCTACTTCTTTTATGCGCCCATAGCCGCTTATTCTCCCTTAGAATTCAGAGAAAGAAGAAAGAAGGCATCTGTAGATAAGTATATATTTCTAAATTGTCGTTTCCGCCGTTCAAACAAATTTCATGTGAAAATGAATAAGCACCCGTGTCTTTCAAGCTCGCTTTGTAAATGAAAGGCATAGCTATACTTGGTTCGAATGGACCTATCTTGAAAATGGTAAAGCCACCGCTACATGCACTATTTCTTACCTGTTCTGGCCTTGCGACACTCTTGGAAATGTCCTTTTATGAATAATTCTGTGGTGGCTACACGCTGTGATAAAATTGCTGCCACAACGTGCTGCAAAAATCAACTTGTGCGGAAAGAAAATCTCCAGGAAAGCGCGCAAAAACAATGCAATGTGTTGGGTCACCAGCAAAAGAAAAGCCGGCTACACATTGTGATATTACTTGCGATAAGCCAGAAAATGTCCTGAAAAGTTTAACAAATCAATGTTCTGCGACCATGCTTCCTCAGGTTACAGAACATTTTGTTCGAAAATCCGTCCCTGGCTACACGTGCAACTTATAATTTTCCCGATTGCCCCGACGATTTCTCAACATGTTCAGTCGCCATTTCAAGCAAAAGGTTGCATGTGTAGAATACAGACCCACGCTAGCGAATCTATAATCAATACTGTGGTGGATAATCACTACTTGTGGTGGTCTACTATGCTTGCGGTGGTGGCAGTTTTGGCGTACTGTGGCGGATTTTGTGGTTTTTTCTTGCTTGATCTATAGAGCTTTGCTATAATTTCGTATTCACCACATAAAGCATAATAACCCACCACAAGTAGTGATTATCCACCACAGTACGCAAAAACTACCACCACAGTACGCAAATAGTACCACTACAGTAGTGATTATCCACCACAGTACTCCAAAACTGCCACCACCGCAAGCATAGTAACCAACCACAAGTAGTGATTATCCACCACAGTACGCAGAAACTACCACCACAGTACGCAAATAGTACCACCACTGTAGTGATTATCCACCACAGTAGTAATTATAGATTCGCTAGCGTGGGTCTGTATTCTAACTACAAGCAAAAACCCGCCAGTTAAAGAAACGTTAATGAATCTACCTACCCGTTCTTTTATAAGATTCTCTACAAGTCTGTGTAATTTCCTTTCCAAGTTGCATATAATGCTCTCCCAAACCAGCAGGTGCGCCTTTGGCTCCCAATGCAAACATACCACCAGAAAAACAGGCCTATGGAAAAAGAGAAGAAACGTAATCGCTAAAAGGTCAAGTTGCGGGCGAGTTTTGTTCGCAATCGATAGCATGTGGGGTTTATTCTCACTAAGGTCAAATATCCCACGATTGAGCGAGGGGATTATTATCAATAGCAATACCAATATTAATATCAATGGTAATATCAATCAGAATATCAATATAAATATTAATTTAAATACCAATATTAATATCAATATCAACGTCAATATCAATATCAATATCAATAACGATATCGATATCAATATAAATATTAATATCAGTATCAATATCAATATCAATATCAATATCAATATCAATACCAATGCCAATATCAATATCAACATCAATATCAATATCAATGCCAATATCAATATCAATATCAATCTCAAGGTCAATATCAACATCAATATCACTATGAATATGAATATCAATATTAATATCAATATCAATATCAGTATTAGTATCAATATCAACATCAATATCTTATCAATATCACTATGAATATCAATATCAATATCAGTATCATTATCAATATCAATATCAATATCAATATCAATATCAATATCCATATCAATATGAATATGAATATCAGTATCATTATCAATATCAATATCAATATCACTAATATAAATATTAATAGCAATATTGATACAAAAATGCAACTCAGATTCTAAATTTTTATGGTATTTACCAAGTGTTCCATTTTATCTTCGACTGAACCATAATTATAAACGCCAATATATGTTAGCCCAGACTTAGATTTCTTTATCAAAGCTGGCTCAATTGCCTGTCAAAAAAACAATAGAAATAATCATTTTCAAATGGTCACAAGGGATTTACAGAAACTGAATTGTACAATATCAATGATTTGTGGAACTTTTTCCACTCTTATTAATCACGCTTTATCATATCAGGCGTAATCATCTAGTTTTAGCGTGCATCATTTTACTATCAATCTATCTATTGATATTGTACATCGACCTTTAAATAGGAATTACGTACAATGGCTAGTATGTTAGTGTAATAGGGAAAATAAAATTAGAAAAAAAAATAAATAAGATAAGTAAATGTTTTGTGATTTACTTCAGAGATTTATTTTCAAATAAGAAGGAAATCATCCCAAGGGATAGCGAAGGATCAGATGATTCTAATGTTTTGGAAAACTATCAAACATTGTTGTCAAAAATTTAAGGTCTGCTTTTCAAGCAAAGTTTAACCGTTTTGCCACGTCAACCAACATTTCTTGGAGAGCACAATTCGCTGAGCAATGTTTTGGAAAATTCGCAAAAAACATTTTATGCTGGTGTCGAGAAAAATATTTTGACGAGGATTGCTCTGTAATGTGACCAAACGGTCAAAAATTGTGTTTGACAAGCAAATTCCAAATGTTTGACAAACAATGCTTGATCGCTTGGCCAGGGCCTAAGTTTTTACGCCAGTATCTGAAAAACTCTTGGATTTTCATGATCGTCCTTCTTGATGATTCAATCAACCAATGATAACTGTTTCTCAAATCATGTGAATTTAAAAATGCGCAAACTCATTCATGAAACAAAAACACACCTTCATGGCTTCATCATACATTTTTCTTGCTCCAAGATCCGTTTTCCCAGTTTGGAGCCAGGATTTTAGAAGATATTCGTAAAAACTATCACCGAGAGCGCCCAAAGAAACATGCTCTACAAAGTAAGAAATCGATTATAAATATCAATGACAAAAAAAACTTTCTCTAGAGCATTTACAGAGCAAGGATACAAGATACCTAACCAAATTATGCACCACCACATCAAGCATGACACCGCCACACTAGGAACGCCACAGCAGTACTGTCCTGTGGGGCATGTGTCCCTCCCTGCCCCCCTTCACTACGCCACTTGAATAATACCACGAGTAATTATCGAAAAGGATCTGCGCTGTCCTTACCTTGTCCCCATGTACCAGACCTGGGGTCCATATAGTTTGGATAAAGTCCATTTGGTTTATTAGAAGATCGCATAACTTCACGGATTCTATTTACCTGAAATCAACAAAAAATGACTTTAGGACGATCAGACCATACAAAAATAAGAAAGTATTTTTAGGTATTACGACCGGAAATATTTTTACGTGAAACGTATCTAGACCGACCAGTCAGATTTCAGCCTCCCTCGCATCCCAAAATGTAGAATGGCCAGAGCTAAAAATTTTTTATAAAAGAATCGAATCATCAAATAACCAAGTTTGACAAAGCTCGGTTGTAATATTACACACAATGACGTCCCCATGACGTCATGAAAATATTGTGATTTTCATTTTAGCCTAAATTTTTTATTGACGAAGAAAAAGAACCGCGAGGCAAGCAAACTGGATAAAAACCTTCAAATATTCATGAATTAGGTAAATCTTACCTTAATTTATTAAATTTGTGTCAAAATTAGCAAAATTTTGGGCGCAAAGTTGCTTCTGTACTTTTTGAGATTTGTAAGTATGGCAACAGCAATCAAGTAAACGATATTATTAAAACATTATTGGATAATTTTTAGAAAACGTCAAAGAGCCTGGGCAGCCTTGACAAAATGTGAATAATTTACAAGGTAAAGACTTAACAAGAATTCTTACCTTTTGTGCATACACAGGGTCGCCAGTGATGTGAGATAAGTATGTAAATTCTAAATGAAGAGTGCCAAATTCAGCAAGTATTGATTGTCCACCTGATGCCCAACCGTAATTTATGCCACCACCGCTGTAAAAAAAGGCAAATTAGCATTACTCACGTTTCTTAGGCTCTGGCCACACGGACAAACATCGTTGGTCAGACATTTTACACGCAGTTTTCTTTATAAGCAACTTCGCACGGCCTTAGTTCAAGAAGTTGCTTATTTTGGCCTTTTAATGGCCACCTTTTAGTAGCAAAAGTTGCTTAGTAGTTGCTTAATTTTAACTGTATATTTCTGCCCTAAGAATAGTATAGAGGCTAGAAAAACAGCCAAATTAGGAGTTCTGCTATTGCTTTTTATGCAACATAACACTAAAAACACCTAAGTATAGGCAAAGAAATACTACAAAAAAATCAGCCAAGAAGTACCATTTCTATACCATTGATGTCTTCTGACACAGTGTAGTCAATGAGTGTAGAAGTACCATTTCTATACCATTGATGTCTTCTGACACATGCGAGTTTTGATGGCAAATTAATGGGAATAGCTTCTAGGTTGATAAATCCTCGATTGCTTGCAGTGATATAAATTATTTAAAATCAAAATTGTTGCTTAGGTCTTTTTCCTCTGGTACTATACGTTGCTTAAAGTTTTAGGCCTTCTACATCTTGGTTGCTTATAAGCGGTTGCTTATAAAAAAAACTGCGTGGAAATAAAAGTCTCATAACCTTTTTGTCTAACATGAAAAAATGAGGTTACAAAGAAAGGACATGGTCGAACGATCAAACAATGTTTGATAAACATTGAAAAAAATCATGCAACAAACTTTGCAACTTTTGCTTGTCAAACAATTTTTTTGGACGTGGCTAAACGATCAAACAATGTTTGATTAACATTGAAAAAAATCATGCAACAAACTTTGCAACATTTGCTTGTCAAACAATGTTTTCGGACGTGGCTAAACGATCAAACATTTGTTGTAAAGCAAATTAAATGTTGGACTAACAATATTTGATCGTTTGGCCAGGGCGATGTGTTTGACAAACAATATTGGAAAGGCGGCCAAACGATCAAACCGGATCAAAACCTATCGATCGTACCTTTGAAGATTCAGCAGTGCCCATGGAATTCCAGATGGTGTGTTGAATGCTGGTAATAACTTGTCCCCAAGCTCTTTCGCCTTTACTTTGAAAACCTGAAAAGCACAACATTGTTTTAAGGTGACTAATTCGCAGGCAGTGAGAGATCCATAACTGACACATCACATCGCAATACACGCAGTGTTTTTTATAAGCAACTTCGCTCGGCCCTGGCTCCAAAAGTTGCTTATTTTTGGACCTTTTATGGCCACCTTTTAGTAGCAAAAGTTGCTTAATAGTTGCTTAATTATTTTAACTGTATCTTTTTTGCCCTAGTATAGAGGCTAAGAAAAACAGCAAAATCTAACATTGCACATAAAATGACTGGAATTATTTCTCCCTGCTGATATCGTTACCATTAGAGACTTTGTATTGAAAGTTAAACGGAAACCTCTGAATGAAATGCCTCACTTAACGAGAAACACTCCGTTTATATGCGAGTTTTGACGACAAATGAATGGAAATAGCTTCTATTTTGATCAATCCTTGATTGCTTGCATTGATATAAATAATAAAAAATTTAAAAAGTTGCTTAGGTTTTTTCCTGTGGTACTAGACGTTGCTTAAACTTTAAGGCCTTCTACATCTTGGTTGCTTATAAGAGGTTGCTTATAAAAAAACTGCGTGTATTTGTCGAGTTTATTGTAACCAAGCTTCTACGCATTTTATTGAAAAATGCCGAACAAGAGAAATCCCATGTCTGCAGACCGACATCAACATTTGCCGAAAAACTCTCTTTGTGCCGACATTTGCAACATTGGGGGGATACAGCGACCCCTGTACCCCCCTTTGGCGACGCCCCTGCGTTTTTCGAAGGGAACGGGAGCAGGAACTGGAACGGGCACGGGAAATGGGAACAGTAACGGGTGACAATTGATTTCTAGTTGATTTCTTAAGAAAAAGTGTGCGCGACAAAAACAAAAAAACATGACGACAACAGCTCTTTAGTTCCTCAGTCGAACGACACAAATATGATTGATAACTTGCATGAATGGCAAACGAATCCTCATCAACATTAAAATGATTAGCATCACAACCTTTTCAACATACGATGACATCTTGTGAATATTTAGAAGTTTCAACAATCAGATCGTTACATCAACCGAAATTAGAATTTGCTGCGCTTGATGCACTTGCAATTGTGGCATGTTGATTGGTTTTTCGTTTTCCTATCAGTTTTGTCACGGGAAAAAGTAAAACTTGAGCTTCAGAGTATTATCTATAAAATTGCATCCTATAACCAGGAAAAATGTTTCTTCAAAATGAAGGTCTAAAATCTAGGCCATTAACTGTACAACTGTAGAACAATTCGAAAGGTTTTATGACAGAATCAATATTGCTAGTAGATATAATTTTAGTTGAAGTCGTTTAGTTGTAGTGTTTTATGTAACCAACAGGGTTTTATAGGTCTTTGACCTTCTTATTCCCTTAACATTTATATTATTATATTATTATTAATGGACATGGTCCCTTACACTCATCCTATAACAGTTGACTCCCTTTGAATTTTACTTACAATGTTGAAATGCAAACTCAGTGCAATCCAATCCCTTCCTTTCTTGTACTCATCAGTCAGCCCCATTATATACAAGGTATCCAATGCATCAACAATTGAAGCCCCCATGGCTGTGCCCCCACCAAATATACCAGCAGCGTGACCAGTCTTGCTTATCGGTTTCAGTTCATTTTGACCAAAAGCATGTTGTACATAGCCATCCCAAGCAGTTTTCATCATCTAAAAGATGGATAAAAAAGAACCTAACAGACTCACCAGTCTTTGAGTTGCACAGAGCATTAGAATAGTGAAAAGAGTAGTAGCATGAGCATAATGTACACATCTTTTGACATACTGCAAATGATCAAAGTTGTTCTCAGTTTTATAGATGACACTTCAAAGTAGAAATTTAACTACAGTACACTTATTTTGGTAAGTTGTCTATGAACACCATTCCTAGTGTACTTATCATGAATAATGAAGTAGGTGCCGTGACACTTATTCCACTTAAATACGTATTTTGACTGTGGCGCTTAATCGAGTAGCTGTGCTTGGTCAATCACTTACTGTAACTTGAAAGATTTTTCATATGACACTTCTCAGAATACAAACATCGGAAACAAACCAAAACAATTGACTAAAAGGCAGAATTTATACTGATAGAGAGCAGAATAGTTTCTAATATTTATTAAGCACCACAGCTCTTATTAATAAGCTTTTGATGGTGCTGTGGCATTGTGGTCTAATCCAGCAAGCTCATGTTGTCAGAAGCTCCAACATGGTTGGGGTTAAGTATCCTCACAGCCAGAGTAGGAGCCTTCATTAGTTGACCCACTACTGAGACATAAGTCTCACTCAAAAACACCAAAATTAAGGAAGTCCCCATGGTGTTAATACTTACTCCAAGATGCCAAATAAACGTCCCCCCGTTTATTAATTTTGAGTTTTTCCCCCACCCCCGGAACTTATTAGGACCCCCGTTTATTAATATTGGAAGAAAAATTTCACTTTTGAAGGATTACACTACATTTATTAAAATTTCCCCACCCCTGGACCTTATTAGGACCCCCCGTTTACTAAATTTTTGAAAAATTTCCCACCCCTCGTCTATTTGGATCCCCCCATTTATTTGGCACCTTAGAGTATGTACAGAACACAATCAACCTTACCCTTTTCACAAAATTTCTTCTCTTCACAGTCTCCAGATCATCAGGTTCCCCTCCCCCTGGTTTCAATGCTGCATCTTTTTCATGTGGAACATCATCAAGAAGTTTTTGCTTCTTCTTTTCTTCTTCTGCTAACTTCTCTGCCTTTTGCTTCTCTATAAACTGCTTTTTATCTTCATCTATTTGCTTCTTGATTTCCTCGTGTGCATGTTTGGTCACTAAGGGTGCATCTGTACTTGGGTCCTCGTATGGAACTAAATAGAAAAAAAGAAAACTTAGCAGTTTGCTTATTCATGATAATGTTGAGGTTTTAATGTCGCACACTTCACTTTTCAGGGATCAGGAAAGGGTTTAATTGTTTGGAACTTTTCTCCTGCCTCCAACAATCTACATCAACCAAGCTATTTTCACACCCCAGATAACGTATGTGCAGTACAGTGGTGGTTGTGCAGTAAAGCAGTGGTTGTGCAGAGGGATATTATCAGTACTGTGTAGAGATACCATGAGTACAGTTGTGGATGTTCAGTACAGTGGTGGGATGATATCCCTTAGTGTTCAGAGCTGGTCTGAGTGTTCACACTTGATATTTAATTTAATTTTTATCATGTCATGAATTGGAAAATTTTTAATAAGGCAGAGATTGTAATAATTTGCCTGCTATAAATTTCCTGAAATATCTTCCCTGTTCATCGTGACATGATATGAATAAAGTCAAATAACTTAATTAAATATAACTGGTGGCTAAAAACTGGGTATAATCATAACCTGTAGATGTGATAGAAAGCAATGAATAATAAACATTAGACTAGGTATTCAATTTTATCTGCCGGTACAGTATCTACATTTCAGAGAGCAGCGCAGCGCAACAACAAGCTAAAATGTTGTTATTCTAAGCTTTTCAAGCGCTCTTTAGCAAATAATTATGAAAAAGGCCACATACCATCTTTCCATTCTTTCTCTGGAGGCTTCAATTGTCCGGGGACACCAATATCGTCAATGGGAAGCGGTCCCGCCGACTTAGGCCCTGTTTGCGGACTCCATACCAAACTATATTTTGACAGATAATTCTCGCGTAAGTCGGGAACGAAGAACACAGCACCAAAGCATATTGCTAGAAAAGCTAAAAATACCATACATAAAATAAATTTCTCACGCTTTCGCATGCCCAGCCTGGATGATAGAGGGTTGATTCTGAAAATTCTAGGAGCCATGTTTGCAAATTTACGTGGCCAGGCTTCGACGAGTAATTGCGAGTGCGCAGACGCAAATCATCGCAAACATGCAAACAGATCGATAACAATGGCAATGTAGCAGCAACAACTGTCACAAAACTGTGACAGCAAAGTTACTTGCAGTTACACTTAGCTACTTTAGTTAGTAACATTGTCGTATGTCAGGGAGATTCTCGCATTGTGTCTTAATTTTTTTATGCAGGAAAATTGGCGTTTTACAGAAGGAAACCCAAAGCTAAGTTAGATAGTTATTCACTTTGTTACTCAGCAGTTCATAGCTTTTTACTTCGTTAGTTAGTCAATCAGTTATTTATTAGTTAGTTAGATATCTATTAGTTAGAAATGTAGCTATTCAGCTACGCAGTTTAGTTTGTGAACCAGAGTTAGTTAGTCAGTTACTTAGTTGGTTAGTTAGTCAGTTACATAGTTAGCTTGTTAGTCAATTACTTAGTTAGCTAGTAAGTTAGTTAGTTAGCTAGTTAGTCAGTGAAATAGTCAGTTAGTTAGTTGGTAACCTAGTTAGTTAGTTAGTTAGATAGTCAGTTAGTAAGCACGTTATAGTTAGTTTGTTAGTTAGCTACCTAGTTACTCAGTTAGTTAGTTCGTTAATAAGTTGGTTAGTTAATTAGCTAGTTGGTTAGTTAGTTAGTTAGTAAGCTAGTTAGTTAGTCAGTCAATTAATTAGTCTGCCAGTTAGTTAGTCAGTCAGTCAGTCATTTAGTTAGTTAATTAATCAGTCATGCAGCTAGTTACTCAGTTAGTAAGTTAGTTAGCCAGTTACTTAGTAAGTCAGTTAGTTAGATAGAGAATTATTCAGTCAACAAGTTTATTACTTAGTTTGTTTGCTAGTCAGTTTTTGTCTTCGGTTGATGAGATTCTTTACTGTCCTGAAAATTTGTACCAATGGGCGACAGATATCAGGACAATTGTTGTTGAAAATGTCTGCTCTGTGAAGCAACCAAAAAACCATGGACTTTTTCTTGACCGTAAATTGAGTTGAAAATTGCTCCCAGGAAACAGACTAATACTGCTTTGTTTTACTAAATCAGTTAAGCAAATGCTGCGTTTTGATTTTTTTTTTTTTTTTTGATTGGTCAATCCAGTAATTCGAATTGATTTGATTGGTTGAAATTCAAACTGGTTTAAATAAAGTTGGCTCCATCTTGCGCTCTAACTTGGGAGTGCTCAGATGCTAGAGAATCGAAGAAGCATGCAGTAAGAGAATTCGAAACAACTTCGATACAGACAGATCCTGTTTTTATTTCAAATTCAAATAAGAATGTATTTTACTTTAGCATTTTGTTTGATAAAACTAGTTTTCAAGCAGCTATGGTATAAGGAAACAATTTATCTTATGTGTTAATTGAATCTTACGATACAAATTTCAATTACAGCACGAAAAAACGAATTTGAAAGATACTGCACGAAAGTTTCAGACAGAGTTTCGGGCAGCATAAGCGGAGTTAGAGGTCGAAAGTCTCGAATAATGCGCGGAAGGTTAAGGAAGACAAGGGTCAAACGAAAGAGGAGGTCGAACGCAAGGCTAGGAAAGGTCGAAACCGGTAAAGTAAAGTCATAAAAGGTCAATAAATAGGGTCATAAAGTCACATAATATTGAGAAGGATGAAAAAAAATGTTGAAGGGTCAAGAAAGGCATTGTAAGACAATGTCCAGAAAGGCAACGGGTTTCGTCACGATGTGAAAGAAGTTCTGAAAGTTCCACTCTGAAAAAGTCAAACAAGGTCGAATGATATCCGGTATAAGGAAACGTAGGACTAATGGAAAAATAATCTTATCATGAATGTTATCAAGGAATTTCAAAGGCGATAAGTACCAACAAGGTCAGGAAAGAGGACACAAAGTCACGATAAGGTCACTCGAAGTCATTTAAGAGCTTAAATTGATGAAAGGTCAAAAAGGTCAGGTACTATGGTCATGAAAAAATCACTCAAAGCATTTAATGAACACAAAGGTCATGAATGGTCACGAAGGTCAATGGTCATGAACAAATCGCTTAAAGCCTTCGATGAACACAAAGGTCATGAAGGTCATAAAAGGTCATGAAAGGTCAAAAAAAGGTCAGGTACGGCCATAAATGGTCATGAAAAAAAACAGTCAAAACCTTTATGAAGACAAAGGTCATGAAGGTCATAAAAGGTCAAAAAGGTCAAAAAGGTAAGGTACGGCCGGTCATGAACAAATCAGTCAAAGCCGTTTGTAAACACAGAGTTCATGAAAGGTCACGAAAGGTCAAAAAGGTCAGGAACGGCCATAAAAAGGCCATGTTGGAATTCTGATACAAAATAAACTTGTTTCTTCTACTTTTCTATGAATTATGAAAATGTTATATTTTTTAAGAGACTGTGGGAAAGTTCTAATCTGTGACGAAATAACAGCATGTTTGCGTTTCTATACAGAAGCAACAAATACACTAAATACATAAATAAACAAAACGACATTAGTCCAGTTACTCAGATAAACATTCGCCCAATGACAAGTCCTGTTCGCTTCAACCAAGCCAAAGCATTTTAGATAGACTATTAAGTATTCAATATTAGATGGTTTCTTTATATCTAAAAAAGAAAATAATGATAATAACATTTGATTGACAACCCAAGCCATGCAGAAAATTACAGCGAGGTTTGTTTTAAAATAATTGGCAAAGCAAGATCTTTGTTCCAGTTTGGAGTTTTGAAATTTTTCCTCGAGTGAAAATGCTTGGTTCTCTTGTGAATGAAAACGTTTCAAAAGTTTTACACATATGCTTACCCCATCAATGTTGTCACCATACACCTTTTCATCTGACTAGCCTCAGGGCCTCGTTTTCAAAAATTTTTTAAATTGTGTCACAGAAGCATTTCGACATCAGATTCGAATTCAACACCTTCGTTTTAGTGTTTGGGCAAATTTTTACGCTTCTAGTCCTTACGATGTTGATTTTATAGCGATTAAAAGTTAGAAAAGTTATAAGGGATTTGACCGTGAAAAATGACTGAGGGTGTAAAATTTCACCCCGAGCGATTTTTCACGGTCAAATCCTTTATAAATTTTCAAACTTTTCGTCGCTATAAAATCAACATCATAAGGACCAGAAGCGTAAAAATTTGCGTCAACACTAAAATGAAGGTGCTGAATCTGAATCTGGGGTCAAAATTTTCGTGCGAACAAATTTTCGTTAATTTTGAAAACGAGGCTCTTAGTTGAAAAGGTGTATTTATTACACGCATTTTTTTATAAGGAAGTGCTTTATAAGGAAGGTAGTACTCAGGCTGGCAAAAACTTAAGGAATTTCTAGTACTGGACCGGAGACTACTAAGGAATCTGATTTTTCTTTAACTTAGCATTTCGATTAAAAAATGAAGTTTTGAATTAACAGAGCAAGCAATACTTATCGCCAATGGTTTTCAATCAGTATTCATTTCTACTCGTCTTCTGAAACCTTTATGACCTATATTTCCTTGACCATTGGTTGTTTTAAGAATCACAAAGTAAGAAGTTAAGGAATTGCTAAGGAATATTGAGTACTCAATTTTCACCATCAGTTAAGGAATTTTCAGTACTGACCCTGAGCCGAACTTCCTTATAAAAAAATGCGTGTAGGTTTTCCTGAGCCGAACTTATGACGTCATAACTTATCAGTGCTAACTAATCAAATATGCGTGTATGAACCCTGCAGAAACAAAATGCTTACACGTTAGACAAATCTATACGAAATACTAGAAGCATACAATTCTTTTTCTTACACGGTTTTTTAAGGAACACCTTTATAAGGAACTTGAGGCCGAAAATTCCCAAAAAGTTAAGGAGCTTTAAGGAATTGCCGAGGCTCGGATGAAAAACTAAGAATAATTTTTTCCAAGAACAAGACGATTTGTGCAAAAAAAGCAGAATAACAATGTATTTCCCATCATTCTTCCAAAAAGACTCCATTTATATTTAAAGTTAGAAAATGAAGCAAGTTTATATGAATTTGCTGTAAAAATTAGTATTCAAACATATCTCACGAAAAGGAACAGCATAAGGAACTTCAGCCTCATTTTGTTGAAAAATTAAGGAACTCCAGCCTCAACTCAGAGTTAAGGTTCCTTATAAAAAACGTGTATGAAGAAGAATTTTCAGAAAAAAGACCCATATTCATACCAAAATCATGAAAAACGATAATCTTTAGGGTGACAAATCCCCAGTACCCAAAATACACCAAGACCCCCCAAGGGATAAGAAATCAAAGGAAGATTGAAAAAATTAATCTGTAGTTTACCTGATAGTCCCGGAGACCTAGAAGAATGATATCACCAGTATTGATCCACACCTACACAAAAAACATTAAAAGACAGGTTTTTCACAGGTTTTTCAATCCGACAACATCATCACCAAAAGGCCGGTCCTATATAGACAATGAGTTCATTTTCTTTGACCCTTCAATACACCCTTTCAACTAAGGGCCTCATACTCACAAACATTGAAAATTAAGTCATACAGAAATTTCGACCTCAGATTCTAATTCAGCACCTTCATTTTAGTGTTGACGCAAAGTTTTATGCTTCTAGTCCTTACGATATTGATTTTATGGGTGCTTTAAGTTTTAAAAGGATTTCACGGTGGATTAATTAAAATTTTATAGGAATTTGACCGTGAATAATCGCTAGGGGTGAAATTCTACACCCTCAGTCTTTTTCCAGGGTCCAATCTCTTATAAGGCCCCAGTTACACTATGCCAGCAAGCCTCGTCGAACCTTGAATTTCGTATCAGATCAGGCTTTCAGTTACACTATGACGACCCAATCCGCAAATCGTCTTGAAAATCATGGTGCTCTGGAGGTGATATGAAAATCAAGATGCAATGGGCAACACAGTGTAATCAGACCAATCCAATATATGACGCTCTGAAACCTTGTTTTCCTATTGTTTCACAAAAGAAATGCGATGCGAATCTGCAAGGGAGCTGCCATGGTGTCTCAGTGTAACTGCAGTGATCACCACAGAAGTCATGGCGCTGGGCTCGTGTATGTAACTGCTTGGCAAAATCTTATGAAGGCACGAAAATCAAAACGCAACGATATCATGCCGGCATAGTGTAACAGGGGCCTAAATTTTCAAACTATAAATCGTAGAATCAACATCGTGAGGACTAGAAGCATAAAAATTCACCTCAACACTAAAACAAAGGTGCTGAATTCGACTCTTAAGTCAAAATGTCTCGATAACTTAATTTTCAATTTGTTTTGAAAACGAGGCCCTTAGTTGAAAAGGTGTATCAATTCTATTGGTATTCTTGCTGTATCTCGCCAGCTGATTATGTTCAAAATGCAGAACCAAACCAGCTTCATTATTTTAGATTGGTGCATTTAAAATTTACATACAGTAGAGCATTATTTAGAATAAATGATTTAATACCTTTTTTCGAAGTTTTCCTCTAATATGACACAACCGTTTAGCTCCATCAAAGCAAAATGCTTCCAGCCTTCCATTTCCCAGCATTTTCAACACTTGAGCATATTCTAAATAAACAATATTTTGCATCATGTGTCAGAAACAAACAACTTTGTACAAACAAATCAAATGCATGCTAAGGCCAGCCATATTCTTTTAGCAGAACAACATTTCAAAATTGCACAAAACAGTAGAAACTTTCTTGCAAATAAAGATTTTTCTATAACCTAGTTTAGCGTCCCTTGTTTAACATCCCTTCCAAAGGAGGGCAGAGTGAGTAGTTTAGTCATCCATCTGGAAAGTCACCCATCCAGATGCTGACCTCAGACGGCCAAGCTTAACTTCAGTTGTTTAACGAGAACTGCTTGAGAAGCTTGGCCACTCACTCCACATAGAAACAGTTTTCAAGCAAAGCATGTTATAAACAGGGTATTATCTATTGACTCCAAGGACAATTTTAATGGTAGGGTAGTCCATATCTGATGGAGAGTATGTTATAAGGGAGTTATGCTATAACCAGATTAAACTGTATATGAGCAAATTTGTACCTTGGCCGTCTTCTTTGAAAACCAATTCACGTTTTTCAGTTTCATTTTCATTCTTTCCTCTTCTTCTGTTTTTACCTCCCTTTCCTACACAAGGGCAAAGATTTTCATGGCTAAATAAAATGAAACTTAACAGAAACCTTTGCCTGATAAATGATGGTGTAAATACTTGGCACTTATTTCCTTCATATGTCAAATGAAAAGTATACAACAGGAAACTCTTAATTGAATCACATTAGAACCACATAAATTCCAGGAGTTTTGGGGCAGCAGCTCCTAATATAGTCAAAAAACATGCTGAACTTAAGTAATCAATATCTATTTTTTCTCTTAATGTTATATTTGGTGGTCACCTGGTATCAGTCCAAAATTTAAATTTTGTAAGGTTGGAATATGTGTGTGTTGTGCACTGAAGGCTATTGCTCTTGAAACGCTTTCTAGACAAGTTGGCCCCCTGCCAAGTTGGCCCACTGCTAATTCTGCTCACCCCTCTATCGGCCCCATGGACAAGTCCGCCCACTGTATGTCAGCCAATGACGTTATTTACAAGTTATTTTGTCCCGTGCTGGGATATTGGGGGCTATCACCCCCAAACCCCTGCTTTAAAAGTGCACATGTTTCAAACTTGCCCTTATCTTAGAAACTTTTTGAGACAAGCTATCAGGGTCATTCCAGCAGAACATTGGGGGCATTGAGGGTGGGGAGTTGTGTGATAGCACCCTTAAAAAAGGTCGAGCTCACATATTTCTGTATAAGAGGTTCACTTTGAAGACTTGCTTACTGCAGCAAACTGAAACTGGCCTCGCTTAAAACGTCGCAACATGATAAGAAGCAGAAGCGGGCCTAGCCATCTGCCAGTCCTCCAAAAACGTCACAAAACCACCAATTCCTCAAGCATATAAACAAAAAATGTTTGAAAATAACCTATTTCGACATGATTAGGTTTCGTAAATAATATTCACCTTTATTTTTCGGCATTTTGGCACTTCTTTTTTGGAGACAATGTTAGACTCAAAAATCACACTGTAAAAAGACAGGGCAAGTTTTTTTCCGGAAAATTGCATCGCAATTTCACAGCCTCAATTTGAGATAGTCAGCCTCTCTTAAATACAACGTGAGGAAGGGACGCTACATGAAATTATCATGCTTCAAATTTAGAATTGCATTTTTAGTAGTTTCCTTCCCATTGGGTTCTCGTATCAAGCTTTAGTGCATGTTA
The DNA here is from genome assembly GCA_014526335.1 of Chrysaora quinquecirrha. Taxonomy (NCBI): domain Eukaryota; kingdom Metazoa; phylum Cnidaria; class Scyphozoa; order Semaeostomeae; family Pelagiidae; genus Chrysaora; species Chrysaora quinquecirrha. The sequence goes on from JACTAT010000111.1 coordinate 158,690, forward strand.
CTGTATGACTGGATTCTTTCAAAATGGCTTCCGAAAAGGCGGATGCAACAGCTGCAACAGCTGCGGCTCGTGATTGTCCGTTGGATATTCGACGAATGTTTTGCAGACATTCGCGAATGTTTTTCAGACATTCGACCGAAAAAGTGTATATCGTGTCTGGGCTGTTCTGGGAGGTTTTTGAGCTGGAAATAATCAAAAAACAATCAGTTGTATCATATTTTGGGCATTTAGAAGCAAAAGAATAATATTTGAAAGCTTGCGCTTCAGATATCAACTGTCTGCCTAGGCCAGTCACAGCTACGAAGACAGAAGTACCTTCCTGGACTGACAGCGCCACTCCCAGCTTGCTAAGGTAGCAAATAGACAATAATGTTTATAGTTGTTTCCTACCTTGACTCTTTTCTTGAAGTTTAGATCGTTATTTTGAAAATATAAGCATATTTTTATACTGTACTTTTCTTCACTGTGATTTCAAGTTTGACACGCGCGGCTTCCACGAACCGGAAATCAAGCTGTCAATTGTTCTCCATTGTTTATGAACAATTACACGCGAATTTGAAGAAATAATCGCGCGGCATATTTTATACTGACTCTTGAAGAAAAAAACTTGCTTCAGTCAATATAAAAAATCGACGAATAATCGATAAAAAATCGAGTTCTTCACAAATGCATTCCGTTTTTGCATAAAATGAAGCAGTAGGCACCAGAGTCTCATGGTATTAGGGTCTCAAGTCAACTTTAGTTCTATCTCCAATGTTTCAGGGGGTCAACTTATGACCCCCAGTCAATATAAAAAATCGACGAATAATCGATAAAAAATCAAGTTCTTCACAAATGCATTCCGTTTTTGCATGGAATGAAGCAGTAGGCACCAGAGTCTCATGGTATTAGGGTCTCAAGTCAACTTGAGCTCTATCTCCAATGTTTGAGGGGGTCAACTTATGACCCCCAGTCAATATAAAAAATCGACGAATAATCGATAAAAAATCGAGTTCTTCACAAATGCATTCCGTTTTTGCATAAAATGAAGCAGTAGGCACCAGAGTCTCATGGTATTAGGGTCTCAAGTCAACTTTAGTTCTATCTCCAATGTTTCAGGGGGTCAACTTATGACCCCCAGTCAATATAAAAATCGACGAATAATCGATAAAAATCAAGTTCTTCACAAATGCATTCCGTTTTGCATGGAATGAAGCAGTAGGCACCAGAGTCTCATGGTATTAGGGTCTCAAGTCAACTTGAGCTCTATCTCCAATGTTTCAGGGGGTCAACTTATGACCCCCAGTCAATATAAAAAATCGACGAATAATCGATAAAAAATCAAGTTCTTCACAAATGCATTCCGTTTTTGCATAAAATGAAGCAGTAGGCACCAGAGTCTCATGGTATTAGGGTCTCAAGTCGACTTGAGTTCTATCTCCAATGTTTCAGGGGGTCAACTTATGACCCCCAGTCAATATAAAAAATCGACGAATAATCGATAAAAAATCAAGTTCTTCACAAATGCATTCCGTTTTTGCATGGAATGAAGCAGTAGGCACCAGAGTCTCATGGTATTAGGGTCTCAAGTCAACTTGAGCTCTATCTCCAATGTTTCAGGGGGTCAACATATGACTCCCAGTCAATAAAAAAAATCGACGAATAATCGATAAAAAATCGAGTTCATCACAAATGCATTCTGTTTTTGCATTAAATGAAGCAGTAGGCACTAGAGTCTCATGGTATTAGGGTCTCAAGTCGACTCGAGCTCTATCTCCAATGTTTCAGGGGGTCAACTTGTGACTCCCAGTCAATAAAAAAAATCGACGAATAATCAATAAAAAATCAGGTTCTTCACAAATGCATTCCGTTTTTGCATGAAATGAAGCAGTAGGCACTACAGTCTCATGGTATTAGGGTCTCAAGTCAACTTGAGCTCTATCTCCAATGTTTCAGGGGGTCAACTTATGACCCCCAGTCAATATAAAAAATCGACGAATAATCGATAAAAAATCAAGTTCTTCACAAATGCATTCCGTTTTTGCATGAAATGAAGCAGTAGGCACCAGAGTCTCATGGTATTAGGGTCTCAAGTCGACTTGAGTTCTATCTCCAATGTTTCAGGGGGTCAACTTATGACCCCCAGTCAATATAAAAAATCGATGAATAATCGATAAAAAATCAGGTTCTTCAAAAATGCATTCCATTTTTGCATGAAATGAAGCACTAGGCACTAGAGTCTCATGGTATTAGGGTCTCAAGTCAACTTGAGCTCTATCTCCAATGTTTCAGGGGGTCAACTTATGACCCCCAGTCAATATAAAAAATCGACGAATAATCGATAAAAAATCGAGTTCTTCACAAATGCATTCCGTTTTTGCATGAAATGAAGCAGTAGGCACTACAGTCTCATGGTATTAGGGTCTCAAGTCGACTCGAGCTCTATCTCCAATGTTTCAGGGGGTCAACTTGTGACTCCCAGTCAATAAAAAAAATCGACGAATAATCGATAAAAAATCGAGTTTTTCACAAATGCATTCTGTTTTTGCATAAAATGAAGCAATAGGGACTAGAGTCTATTTAATTAGAATATTGACATACATATTTTTATATTCACTTGTAATACTCTGCTTTTACGTCTTTTTCTCACAAGAAATTTCGAATTTCTAATACATCCGTATGTAAAGTATATATATAAATATCTTAATCAGTACACATGCATTTTTTTAGTTCTCAAAAATTATAATTAACGCAATCTACATCCATCCAAATTTGGAGTTAAGAAACTGAAATATGCCACAACTTAATACGATATACATACTATGTCCGTACCATACCATGCCGCTAGCAGGTTGATAATGAATTGTTTATTTCCAATAGTTATTGTAAGAATCATGAAAATGCATAAATCTAGTGTATTTTTGACTAATTACAAGACAAATCAGGAAGGCATTGACACTCACGATTACAAAGAAATTTCGCTACCATAATTGGACATAACATAGAAGCATTAAACAAAAAATTTAAAGTTGGTAAATTTCCGTTTATTCCCCATCATTTTGTCGCAATGCATCGTCATAAACGGTCATGCCATCATGGTCAACAATATTTCCGTACATATGTTTTGTTGCCTCCTGAAAGTTGTATCCCCGTGTTTGCATAAAGAAGCGTGTCAAAAGTTCCGGGAAAAGGACCCATTGGATAAACTGTTTCTTGCCAAGACCAAACCGACGATCAATATCATATACATACTCGCGCTTCCTGTAGCGTTTTGTAGAATGCTCTGCTTCCCTAGTTCTTGTTGCTATCGCATACAGCTCGTTTGATAAATAACTGGCGGCTTTTCCGAAGGAAGGTAGAATTTTGTTCTTATACTCTTTTTCGGCAATTCGAGAGAATGTTTCAGTCGATAAAGAGCATAACGCGTTTAAGCGCTGCGACGAAGTTGGATTTAATGGGTTCAGGTTTCTTATCTCTTCAAGAAGGTTGTGAGCTTTTGTGGAACAGTATTGCAGGAATTCAACGCTTATTTTTTTAAGCTCGTCATCCTCGTTCTTTATTTTTCTTCGCGAAAAGCCGTCAAATAACGTCTTTAGGTCATTTCCGTTTTCATGCGGGGATGACACATCATTCAACGTAGTACCATTTACCTGACTGTACAGAAAAGAAGATAACGATTCAAATGGAGGGTGCCCTTTTGTAAATCCATCTATGGTTGTTGCGCAAACTGTGCACTTTTCTATGCTAGTGTCATCCCATTGCGACGACGGCTTTGCCTTTAGAGGAACGTATTCCGATCCCTGTAATGCGATTTTGCCGATCCAATATCGCACTAATGGCAATGCTACGTCGTCAAGCTGGAAATCACGTAGTGATAGCAACGAGAACGCGAAAACGCACGCAAAGGCGCCGCAACTGAAACCGTCAGATTGACTTTGCAAGCCATACTTATGTAAGGGGATGAAGGTCCAGTCTTTTCTGTCATCACGCCGGTTGCTAATCACATTACATTTGGCGATGTATGTGGCAACTGCATTGAAGACTGTCTTATCAGATGCATCACTGGGTAAAGAATCGCAGTGCACAACTAACTTCAATTTTGGGTATAAACCTACCATACTCCAGTGACTTCGTTTACTCTGATGATAGGGCAATAATACTAAATTGCTAGAGAAAATTGTGTTGCGACGTTCTAAAGCGACAGTTGTCATATAATTAGGACTACGCGCATTGTCTATAATGGAAGATAAAAAAAAGGATGGGAGATACTCTACTAAATGGTCGGGATGACTGATAACTAGCCCTTGAAGGAAACAATTTATAACATCACCATGGATATGTCTATTGCCTATTAAAGATCTAAGACTCACTGCGGGTAAATTAACTGATCGGTGGTCGACACAGCCAAACAAGATGGCTTCCATCTCACCTACATCCTGCTTTGACAATTCCTTACTCCAGGGGGAGCTATCGGGTGTAATTCCAGGGTTTAACGCTGTTGAATTAACATACACTAGCAACCGCGATCCCTCCTTGCATTTTCTAGAGTTCAAAAAGCAAGAGACAGTGGTAGCATGCTGTGAATTGTCGTCATAAACAATGGCTTGGCCGTTTTCCGAGAAAATAGCACAGTTGTAGTGTCCGCATGTTGCCACGCGACCTCGATGGCAGAGAACAGCGGCTAGTCGATACGTTGCATTCGAAGCACTGGTGGAACCTGCAAGCATGTCATCCAAATGGAGTATCTCGTTCACCATTACAGGGTTATGGTTGACTGCCCCTTCTCTATTTGGTTGCACTCGGTCTGTCAGAATCAAAAGTACGGTTGGCAGTCGTAAAAAGAAAGACCTACTCAATGCATCAGATTTTGGACAGTCACAGGTTAATTCACTAAACGAGTCATTATTTGTGAGCCAGTGCCACAGGAGTGACTGGATAGAAGAATTTTGGATGTTCAAATTTCCCATTGAAAGCCTTATAACCATATTGTAGTACTGTTGCACCGGGATAAATAGACATTGACGGCATGATGGACAGACAATTATTTGCACAAAGAAAGGTAGGAAATTGTCGGCTACGTCATCAAGACTGTTTTCAAGAAGATACGAAATAATTCCCTCCAGCAGCTCAACAGCATCCTGTTGATGTGGTGTTTTAGTTTGGTCGCACTTAATGAATTTCTTGACCACCTTTTTCATATCTGTAGTGAAGGGCAATGAATCAGACACTGCTACTCTCAGGGAATCATGGATTCTGTAAATGCTATCAAATATTTCATCGCCATGCCCAGATATCCGAGAGGAAGGAGTTTGAAAATGACCGACCCACAAATTATTTGAAAGATGGAATTTGACCAGCAATTGTTGTAAGGGTTTGCTATTCCCCTTTCGCTTAAAATTTCTAGAGGACCGGTTTCGACAGAGGAAGCAATTGCCGCAGGGAATGTATGGGTTTTGATCATGGTTTTTATGTCGTCTTCGAGCAAAGACCAACGTTCAAGTGGGTTCCCCATTTCGGTGATTTCTTCACAGCCAAAATTTCTCAGTCTGTAAATGAAATTTGATACCCCTCCCTCGAAATTTTGAGCACATTTCGGGCAAACGTATTGTGGGACATTGTCCGTAAAAGGTTTGTCAAGGTGGAGGCAAGCGATATGGTACCAACCCTCGCATTCGGTGCACATGACCCAGTTTATGAAATCTTGACTACCGTCTATGTCCTCCTCGCCACATTTGCTGCATCTGTCAGCTGTGGCCAATGCCAGACTTCTGTAGTGTTGTTTTTGTTTCAACGAAAGTTTAGACCATGACTTCTCGAGAGTTTGTGTTACCTCGGCCATAGAGCTGTGCATGCATCGTACCTGATCGTAAATTTCACGTTTGAATTTTTGATATCCGATCGAAAAATCATCTATATCGTCATCAGACATAAACCTATCTTCATTCTGATTAGAGGAGGTATAGTTTATGTCTTCTTCGTCGATTACATGACTACTGGGGCCTGATGGATCAATTTTGCGTTTTTTGCGAGATGCCTGGGCTGCTTTTTTTGCAGCCATATGCTTATTTTTTTCTGTCGCAGTGGCGCTGAAATGTAGTTTCCTTTTCGGGGGTTTTTGATACGATCTTCCTTGAGTAGAACTTGTGTTTGCCTTACTCTTAGTGTCTCCCTTATTCCATTCCTCTTCTACCTTGTGAGGAATAGTCGTATCCTGTTCCAGTTCATTATCTTCCCCTTTAGTGTTATCGATATTTTTCACAAGTTTCATCAACGCTTTTGTCGATCGTTTCCTATCTGTGTCAATGTTTCGTACCTTTTTCATCCCCTCCTTCAAGCCGAGAACAAATTGTCTACCCAAAGCTCTATTGTCATTCCAGCATTTCCTTATGAAATCACAGAGAGAGAGTTTTAAATTAGTGCGGTCGCGTTTCTTAAGACTGAAGAATGTTTCCGCTGTTGCATTTGTAGTGTTATTATTGTGAATCGTGTTCTTGTTCAGTCTAGGTAATTCGCATTCATGCTTGTTGTTATGCCGGTTCAGGTCACCTAGACACAAATTACTCCAGAGGGTAATATATGGCAATTTCTCTTCAAACCACGTACAGAAATCTGGCATGTAATAGCGATTCAGCTCAAGCTTGATATCCTTCACGGTATTATCAATTTTCACGGTATTAAGACACAGAGTCCAATAGTTATAGGGGTTAGATTTGCTTGAGTTGGTACCATTATCGCTTACCTCAGACGTGTCATCTATGCTATGGAGATCGCTCTCTCCGGGGTAAATTTCAGCAGAAGTGGTTAAGGGGTCATCTATTTTTATGTCAACAAAGTCATCAACCTGTTCCTGGAAAGTGTTTATACTCTTTTGTAAGAACTCAAGAGCTTCTCTCATTTGTTTTGTTGCAAATTTTGATTTTAAGACCATGACTGCCCTTCTGACTATCTTGTAGGCATCTCTTCTACTAGTGCAGTTGATAAGTCGACCAAGAAGACACATTGCGAAATGAACTTGGCTTTTCTCATCTTGGTCTTTGTTGTAAAGGCGTTTAGCGTTCATTCGACACATTTTCATTAGATGAAAGGAGCAAATATGCAGAAATGGTTTGTTTAAATCTTCGGAAGAGGCAGTCCCAGAAATAACCCTCATCGTTCTGCTCAGATATTTCGAAATACTTTCCCCACAAAATTCATCCAAGCATGCTAAAATAAGTGCCATACTGAAATCAAGTAATATCAACTTGGGATTCGTAAGGCCTTTTGAGCCATACTTGTGGCATTCCTTTTCGTGAATCATAGTCAAGAAACTGCGAATGGAGAAGCGATCGTGGTTGCTAGTGATGTATTCTGCTATTGGCATTGGCGGGCCACAGTTATAAGGATGCCTAATGACCGCAGCATAATATAACAATCGTTTATAGTTTCTAATTTGCCGTACCAAAGAACCTGTGGCATCTATGTACAGAATATCGTCCTTCACATGCTCATGGTAAAGCATTGTCATGGGCTGGTCGATAAGATGTATACTTAATTCGTTATTTGTCAACGTTGGTCGCTGAATGAAACCAAAATCATTTCTAAAGGTGTGTCCGAGTTTCAAAGCCTCTTGTTCGTCTTTTTCTCTTAACTCGTTCTGTAAAGACAACACGTCTCTAAACACACTTTCCACAGAATCTGCATTTTTCCTCTCTTTCGCTGCAATTTGTTGATATGCAATGTGACTTTTTCCCAGCCCGGTCAAATTACCCGCAGCAAACGAATCCGGATCTACCCCCAACAGATCTTCTCTGTATTTTTCAGAAGGAAGCGCGGATCTGTTTGCCGTGAAAAAATCTTTCAGATTCTTACGATTACTACCGCGAATATTTCTGGCTTCTACAGACCCTTTTTCATGGAAAATGCTTCCCGAAAAATTTAAGCGAATATGAGTTGATTCAGGATTCTCGATGGAAAATTCAACATTATGAGGGCAGCCTCGTACTTTGCATTTAGCTTTTCCCTTGAAATAGGCACTGTTAACTTTTCTAGAGTCTGGGACACGAGTATGGTGGTATCCCAAAGTCCAAACACAAAACTTACTGAATTTCGATAAAATGCTGCATAGTATGTTGGTAGCTTCTTGAGGAAGCTTGTTACTCTTTATGGCCGAAGACAGTGCTTCACCTGACTTGTTAGCACAGTTTGTATTGGGAGAGGGAAAATGGTTGTGCCAGTTTTCTGGTAATTCTGCATCAACTATTTCTTGCCTCAAACGCCCATGAAAATCTCCCAAAGATGCATTTGACTGACTAATGGCACGTATAGTGTTGCCACTGTATAAACTGTTTTGATTTTCTGCTTCATCGGTCGGACTGGTAATGAACAGTGAGTTCTCTAGGGGTCCCACCGATGAAAAAGATGGAGCAGTCTCATCTTCAGTAATTTCACGCCTGCTTTTCTTAGCTGGAGGAGTGTCAGTGTCTTCAGTTTCACACAACCCTCTCCTTTGAGCAATAACATGAACAGCTTCTCCAATAATTCTCCCAAGGAAAGCGGTGTCTTTGCTCAATTGAAGGTAGCCACCCTTTGTGAATGGTGCGTACCTGTTAGTAATATGGTCATCATCATACCGAAGGTAGGATTGATCAAATGTTTGAGAGATATTTCTTTTGCCCCTAGTTTTGTTTTCTGGTTGTTTTAGCAGAGGCGCTACTCTTACTGCCGGTGAGATTTTATTATGTGGCGTAACATCACTGTCATGTTGAACTATTTTGTCTTCCGCGATTGAGGGCGTCCTAATTCGCGTGCTTTCGGCAATCTTAACGGGGCTGCGTTGTATCTCTAGCGGCGTGTTGTCTTCACAGACGGTGTCAGTGGTAGCAGTAAAAATCAAGTTCGTGTGCTCGTGTGTCCCACGTGTGTCTGCTGCGTCATCGAAAGAACAGTCGCTGTTGTCTAATTGTGATGCAGCATTATTAGCAAGAGTGGCTAGTTTCGATGAGATGGAGTCTTTCTTATAGCGAAACAAGCCCCTTATCTTCTCGAGGCGCTTCTCATCCACCGCCCATTTGCTTTCAAAAAAACGACGACTTATCTCCCTTAAATTGTCCTTACTTAAAACTAAAGAGGTGCCTTCTGTCCAACCCATCTCTAACAATATTCGAACCAATTTGTCAATGTTACTGTTCGTGTTGAACTCTGAGCCTAGTTTAGGTCTTGCACCGCCAAGACATGGGACGACGGATGGTACAGTCGGCAAAGAAAGACGATATTGCCGATGGCACACATCGATGGCACCTCTGTTGTTGCCTGCGTCTGAAGGACAATTAGAAGAAGATGGGTCGTCGTTTTCTTTGCGAAGGATTGGCGGTGTTTTCCTAGACTTAGCACACGAAAGGATATTTTCGTCATCATTAACTGGTGGGTTTGCCCTTGCTGAGAAGAGGTTTAAGTCTGACGGATTGGTGAGGGAAGACCTTGGAAATGGCTTTTTCTGGGTGCCCCAAGCTGTTATTAAAGAGACACGAGCTAAGGATTTCAGGTATCGATGCGAAACAGGGCCAACGAATTCCCTGGGATCTCTGTTCAACTCAATGCGAAGTTTCTTCCTATGATTTCTCGCATGGCACACTGGTCCCGCGGTCAAAGTGTGCTTTGAGGGGCAAGAGATTTGGTGGGCGCAAATATTGGAATTCATTACTGGAGAGCGACCGATGTGCGACCGGCTATATCTTTGTTTCATCGATGTAACCTGGCCGCACATGGGTGAAAAATGACTGTCAAACACCTTATGACATGCTCCTCCAACAGACTTCTTCGCCACGGTTTCCACTGTTTGTGCGTTATCTTTCACCAGCGCGTTTCCAGGGTATGCACGAGGACTTGATCTATTCACATCTGAAAATTCGATCAAAATAACAACAGCGGTACTACCAACAATATCAATATTACAAAATGAAAATAGCACAACTATAATAATTAACAATTATAATAAAAATTAGAAAAATGATAGCAACCACACAAATTATTATGATAATAACGATAATCTTTCGTTTCTATTAAAGTTTTTATGGAAATAGAAACAGCAGCTAGATGATTGTTATATAGACGATTATAATCGTATTATGCAAAAGAAGATAAAGAATACATTGCAATCGTGAAAAGTTGCAGACCCAAAAGATATAAAAAAGGAATCAACTCGACAGAATTTAGATATTTTTAGAACGAGTGTTAAAAATGGTACTTAACATCACAGGGTTATATTGACACGTTTTGTTGACAAACATTTGATGTCTGTAAACATTCTGTGAAAGCTAATCCGAGATCTTCCGAAATAAGCAAGGAAAGGAAGCTGCAATATCGCCTGTGCCGAAAGTTCGGCTTTGTAACTCACCTTTCATTTGTGATTGATTATCCTGGAGATCTTCCGTCGTTTCTCTTGGCCCTTTCCAGATTTTGGGCTTCACTTTTTTCTGACCGCCTGCATAGAAATGGAAATGACACTCTATGTTAAAAACTCACACAACACTTTTGCTACAACAGAATGCCTTCCGTGTCTGTGGCACTTACCCTTCTTGGTCTTCTTTTTCTTCCATCTCGGCTGAAGTTTACCGGAATCGCGATCCTTCTTTTCCTACAAATAGAGGAGAAACAGCTCAACACTGTTGGTAACGTTCCAAAAGTAGTTAATCATTTTTGATGACAAAGCGTTCAAAAGCAGTTGTCGTCGGACAAGTTGTCGGAAGACAACTGATTCTTTTAAATGCTATGTGATACATTGCGAGGTATTGCTTAGGTTGTCCTTACCACATCAGAAATGCATAATGCCTACAAAGTAGCAAAAGAATAACTGACAGGGCGAGGAATCTTTCATTAATCTGCCGGTATGCACAGGGCCAGGAGAAAGTGCTTCGCAGCGACTTCGGTGCGTGACATTAGATACTTGCAACTGTCTTACCGGCATCTGAAATGTTGCAAACTTCCATTTCAGCTGCACATTTCCAACAATTGGTCCTCTTCCATAGTCAACTGAAATGGGTGTAAATTTCTCCGGATCCCTATCTTCTGTTTCATCAGAAATCCTTGAAGGAAGAAAAATAAGAATGAGTAACAGGCCCTTACGTCCATATACAGAAGAAGATCTACGGTAGTTAATTCTGTGAATAAGACATTTACATTTCTCTCGGAGGAGGTACTCTGAAGTTGAAGTATTTGCTTCCCCGTTTTATTTTCAATTGATTGTCTTCTTCTGTTCTCTCCTTCATCCATCCTATCAAAAAAATGATATTATGGAGGACTTTCTAATAAACTCAGTTTTTCAGGGAAGGGGCCACTGCATTCGGGAAGCCGCTTCCAGTCCATCCATTGCACATGCACATTTATCCTTACAAGCCGCTTTGTCAAAACGAATGCGCGCAAAATGTCCGATTTTAGCCTTCCCGAAAGATGAAACTCACGAAAAATTCTACTGCTAGCTAGCTGCTGAGGAAGCGAGAAATAACACACTATCTACAGTTGTATACTCACCAAGTGGGTTATGGTGACGAAGCTTCTGCCACATCCATTCCGGGCATTCCATACCTTTAATTTCACAGTCATCATTATCGAATTTTGCAACGTTGATTGCAGTCTTGGCGCCCTCCATGAATGTCGGTAACCCGAAATCTTCGCTAAGATGCAATCCGTCTCGAAAACTCCATAATTTTCCATTCTTCTTTGGAAAGAGCGATTCGAGGTCATGGAAATAAACATCCCCTGAAGCACATATCTTCTGCAAAATGCTATTGTATATGCCTAGCCTAGCGTTGTACTCGTCCAGGCGCGGAGGGATAGACAACATTATAATCTGAAGGGAGAACGAAAGAGAGCATTATATATGCGAATCGAAGAATGTATCAAGTCGAGAAGTTTCACCACTTATAACATCTCCTAAGATGTTACCATAAGTGAGCAGTCAGATAAGAACAGCATATTTCTTTTGCGGTTGCTTTACTGCATTATTTCTTGCCTACTAAGTAGCCTGTCATGGTTACAATGGGAAGTGACAAATTATATCGACATCATGAAGGTAAACTTTGTATTGCGCTTATGAGTCTTATGCGCTTGATTCTCCAACTCACCGTAAAACAGGTAAGGAATAATACAATTCATAACGTTTTCTCAGGTGTCCAATTGCTGGAGGGCTAAATGGTTAAAATAAGCGGGGGTTCAAGCACTGGCAATTTTTTATAAGCTAGGCGAGGGATAAAAAAGATAAGAAAGCATTAATTACAATTCGGAGCTTTAAGGTACAGACCTGATGTCTTAGGGCCTGAATATAGTAGTAGTCTTCACATTTAATTCTGTTACTGCGACTTTAAGATGAAATTGTAATAAGTTTATATCTTTAAATTTGTAGGCTTAATAGCATCCTTTTTGTTGTTCTTTTTTGCTGGGACAATTGGAAAGCAGTTGTTTGTTTTAATTAACTGAATTGTAACCCAGGGTAAATATATTTAAAATGAAAAAAATTAAAATGAAATGAAATGACATAAAAAAGTCTCACATAAAAGCTAGAATAATTACCTTTGAATTAGGGAAACGTCCTCTAGCAGTGAAAACAAGGTTCTTGATATCATGTTCCACTTTCTCCACGCGCACTTGCGCGCTCATGTCGTTTGTGCCAACTGCAAGCAATACAAATTCCGGGCTACACTCCACTTTGCAATGTCGTATCTCGCAGGCAATGTGATTAAAACGTCCACCTGGGGTGCAATTGATATACCAGTTCGCAGGGCATGGAACACTCCCTTCCACCAGCGGGCGAAGCTGTGAGTCTGAGAACAGAGCTACCTGTATGTCAAACCGAAAGCATGTCTTATTTTGTGTTGAAAATGGACAATCCTACTACCGAATAATGTGAGATTTTCACTGAGCCACGCCACTTTGAATATAGGTTTTATATGTAGAAGGGATGAGTTATGCGAAAAGCTTTATTTTTCTCGAATTACGAAATGCGGTGATGTCAAACGTCATAATGCGAGGTACATAACAAAACATTTGCTATTTTTGGAAAACAAGAACAAAACGAGAAATCAAAGCCTAAAATCTCACAAAATTAGCAGCAGCTAGCACGTCTGGCAATACTCATTCCATCTCCTCCATGGAAAAGTATGGCGTATAACATGCGGCGAGGCAGTATCAATTTTCAATAACAAATACCCTCAATTAAAGATTTTTTATCTCAAAAATTCCAGGACAGGACAATGACGCAACAAATCTTTGGTATCAATGATTGTACGGTCTTCATCCTTTCAATTTCCCAGGAACATATTTGGCTCTTGCTGATTGTTAAAATGCCGTTTATGAACTATAGACCCTACAGACGTTCTTGGAAACCGACGCAGAAATGTACGTAGTTAACATTGTATCAAACTGACTCTCTCATTGACCAAATCCCCTTGTCTATCAAGCTATCTTCCTTATTTTTGCAGCTCGACAGATCAGTGCCCAGTGGGGAATATGCTAAATTATATGCAACAAATAAATCGGTTACTGTTTCACATCCTAAACTTATGTCGCGTAATGCTCATAACTACTAAGAGGAACAAAAAATTACGAATTTGAAGTGATGTCAGATTTCGACTCTCTTTTATTATATCTTAAATAGATGGAAATTTTCACCCCTCTCTAAGCCCCCTCTCTAAAACCTCTCTTTATTGAGCCCTTTGTCAAAAACATGGCAATAAAGATTTCATAATGTATCGGCCAGGCATTACATAAGATCTTCTGGTTAAAAAATTCCTGCTAGAGAAATACTGATAACGTGAAAAAACTAACCGTGTTGCTGGAAAACCCATCATACGGCTCCAGAGATTTATTCTGCTTTCCGCTCTCTCCTTCCTTCCATGTGATGGCTGGCGATCGCCATCCAGATCCTTTTTCATCCCCACCCCTGAGACGCCAAGCATGATTTGCTGCGCCAGTCAGTAGTGTAATTTTCGAGGAATTGTCCTGATAAGTATATGCACGGTCAACAATCAATTTCTTTCTTCGCACAGTGGTTATTTTCATCTCTACGAATTTGTATCTTACCTCAAATACAGCATACGTGAAAAGGACAGATTGCGACACTCAATTCCTATCTATAGTCAAGCCCATTGATTTTTCAGAACTTGTGATTGGTCTATACCAGCATTGAAGAGATTGCGAAATGGCATTTAATACGTAATAAGCAAATACGCAATTTAAAATACTCACCTAATTGATATGATTGTAACAGAGTTTTCACATTATCGTGTCTGTTAACAACGACGAAGCGGCACAAATTCCAGAAACGACTTATGTTTAGTCAAAAAGAACACTTCATTTATGCATTTTAATGATTCGTAAATAAATATTGGAAATAAATCATTCATTATCAACCTTGTAGCGGTATGGTATCATACAGACATAGTATGTAGATCGTATTAAGTTGTGGTAATATGCTTCAGTTTCGCAAGTCCAAATTTGGATAGATGTAGATGGAGTTACTTATAATTGTTAAGAACTAAAAAATGCATGTGTAGTGAATAAGATATTTATATATATATACTTTACATACGGAGGTATTAAAAAATCGAAATTTCTTGTGAGAAAAAGACGTAAAACCAGAGTATTACAAGTGAATATAAAATTATGTATTTAAATATGCTAATACCATGAGACACTGGTGCCTACTGCTTCATTTCATGCAAAAACGGAATGCATTTGTGAAGAACTTGATTTTTTATCGATTATTCGTCGATTTTTTATCGATTATTCGTCGATTTTTTATATTGACTGGGGGTCATAAGTTGACCCCCTGAAACATTGGAGATAGAACTCAAGTTGACTTGAGACCCTAATACCATGAGACTCTGGTGCCTACTGCTTCATTCCATGCAAAAACGGAATGCATTTGTGAAGAACTTGATTTTTTATCGATTATTCGTCGATTTTTTATATTGACTGGGGGTCATAAGTTGACCCCCTGAAACATTGGAGATAGAGCTCAAGTTGACTTGAGACCCTAATACCATGAGACTCTGGTGCCTACTGCTTCATTCCATGCAAAAACGGAATGCATTTGTGAAGAACTTGATTTTTTATCGATTATTCATCGATTTTTATATTGACTGGGGTCATAAGTTGACCCCTGAAACATTGGAGATAGAGCTCAAGTCGACTTGAGACCCTAATACCATGAGACTCTGGTGCCTACTGCTTCATTTCATGCAAAAACGGAATGCATTTTTGAAGAACCTGATTTTTTATCGATTATTCGTCGATTTTTATATTGACTGGGGTCATAAGTTGACCCCTGAAACATTGGAGATAGAGCTCAAGTTGACTTGAGACCCTAATACCATGAGACTCTGGTGCCTACTGCTTCATTCCATGCAAAAACGGAATGCATTTGTGAAGAACTTGATTTTTATCGATTATTCGTCGATTTTTATATTGACTGGGGTCATAAGTTGACCCCTGAAACATTGGAGATAGAACTCAAGTTGACTTGAGACCCTAATACCATGAGACTCTGGTGCCTACTGCTTCATTCCATGCAAAAACGGAATGCATTTGTGAAGAACTTGATTTTTATCGATTATTCGTCGATTTTTATATTGACTGGGGTCATAAGTTGACCCCTGAAACATTGGAGATAGAGCTCAAGTTGACTTGAGACCCTAATACCATGAGACTCTGGTGCCTACTGCTTCATTTCATGCAAAAACGGAATGCATTTGTGAAGAACCTGATTTTTATCGATTATTCATCGATTTTTATATTGACTGGGAGTCATAAGTTGACCCCCTGAAACATTGGAGATAGAGCTCAAGTTGACTTGAGACCCTAATACCATGAGACTCTGGTGCCTACTGCTTCATTTCATGCAAAAACGGAATGCATTTTTGAAGAACCTGATTTTTTATCGATTATTCGTCGATTTTTTATATTGACTGGGGGTCATAAGTTGACCCCCTGAAACATTGGAGATAGAACTCAAGTCGACTTGAGACCCTAATACCATGAGACTCTGGTGCCTACTGCTTCATTTCATGCAAAAACGGAATGCATTTGTGAAGAACTTGATTTTTATCGATTATTCATCGATTTTTATATTGACTGGGGGTCATAAGTTGACCCCCTGAAACATTGGAGATAGAGCTCAAGTTGACTTGAGACCCTAATACCATGAGACTCTGGTGCCTACTGCTTCATTCCATGCAAAAACGGAATGCATTTGTGAAGAACTCGATTTTTTATCGATTATTCGTCGATTTTTTATATTGACTGGGGGTCATAAGTTGACCCCCTGAAACATTGGAGATAGAACTCAAGTCGACTTGAGACCCTAATACCATGAGACTCTGGTGCCTACTGCTTCATTTCATGCAAAAACGGAATGCATTTGTGAAGAACCTGATTTTTTATCGATTATTCATCGATTTTTTTTATTGACTGGGAGTCACAAGTTGACCCCCTGAAACATTGGAGATAGAGCTCAATTTGACTTGAGACCCTAATACCATGAGACTCTAGTGCCTACTGCTTCATTTCATGCAAAAACGGAATGCATTTTTGAAGAACCTGATTTTTTATCGATTATTCGTCGATTTTTTTTATTGACTGGGAGTCACAAGTTGACCCCCTGAAACATTGGAGATAGAGCTCGAGTCGACTTGAGACCCTAATACCATGAGACTCTAGTGCCTACTGCTTCATTTCATGCAAAAAAGGAATGCATTTGTGAAGAACTTGATTTTTTATCGATTATTCGTCGATTTTTTTTATTGACTGGGAGTCATATGTTGACCCCCTGAAAAATTGGAGATAGAGCTCGAGTCGACTTGAGACCCTAATACCATGAGACTCTAGTGCCTACTGCTTCATTTCATGCAAAAACGGAATGCATTTTTGAAGAACTTGATTTTTTATCGATTATTCGTCGATTTTTTATATTGACTGGGGGTCATAAGTTGACCCCCTGAAACATTGGAGATAGAACTCAAGTCGACTTGAGACCCTAATACCATGAGACTCTGGTGCCTACTGCTTCATTTTATGCAAAAACGGAATGCATTTGTGAAGAACTCGATTTTTTATCGATTATTCATCGATTTTTATATTGACTGGGGTCATAAGTTGACCCCCTGAAACATTGGAGATAGAGCTCAAGTTGACTTGAGACCCTAATACCATGAGACTCTGGTGCCTACTGCTTCATTTCATGCAAAAACGGAATGCATTTTTGAAGAACCTGATTTTTTATCGATTATTCATCGATTTTTTTTATTGACTGGGAGTCACAAGTTGACCCCCTGAAACATTGGAGATAGAGCTCAAGTCGACTTGAGACCCTAATACCATGAGACTCTAGTGCCTAGTGCTTCATTTCATGCAAAAATGGAATGCATTTTTGAAGAACCTGATTTTTTATCGATTATTCATCGATTTTTTATATTGACTGGGGGTCATAAGTTGACCCCCTGAAACATTGGAGATAGAACTCAAGTCGACTTGAGACCCTAATACCATGAGACTCTGGTGCCTACTGCTTCATTTCATGCAAAAACGGAATGCATTTGTGAAGAACTTGATTTTTTATCGATTATTCGTCGATTTTTTATATTGACTGGGGGTCATAAGTTGACCCCCTGAAACATTGGAGATAGAGCTCAAGTTGACTTGAGACCCTAATACCATGAGACTCTGGTGCCTACTGCTTCATTCCATGCAAAAACGGAATGCATTTGTGAAGAACTTGATTTTTTATCGATTATTCGTCGATTTTTTATATTGACTGGGGGTCATAAGTTGACCCCCTGAAACATTGGAGATAGAGCTCAAGTTGACTTGAGACCCTAATACCATGAGACTCTGGTGCCTACTGCTTCATTTCATGCAAAAACGGAATGCATTTTTGAAGAACCTGATTTTTTATCGATTATTCATCGATTTTTTTTATTGACTGGGAGTCACAAGTTGACCCCCTGAAACATTGGAGATAGAGCTCAAGTCGACTTGAGACCCTAATACCATGAGACTCTAGTGCCTAGTGCTTCATTTCATGCAAAAATGGAATGCATTTTTGAAGAACCTGATTTTTTATCGATTATTCGTCGATTTTTTATATTGACTGGGGGTCATAAGTTGACCCCCTGAAACATTGGAGATAGAACTCAAGTCGACTTGAGACCCTAATACCATGAGACTCTGGTGCCTACTGCTTCATTTCATGCAAAACGGAATGCATTTGTGAAGAACTTGATTTTTTATCGATTATTCGTCGATTTTTTATATTGACTGGGGGTCATAAGTTGACCCCCTGAAACATTGGAGATAGAGCTCAAGTTGACTTGAGACCCTAATACCATGAGACTCTGGTGCCTACTGCTTCATTCCATGCAAAAACGGAATGCATTTGTGAAGAACTTGATTTTTTATCGATTATTCGTCGATTTTTATATTGACTGGGGTCATAAGTTGACCCCCTCAAACATTGGAGATAGAGCTCAAGTTGACTTGAGACCCTAATACCATGAGACTCTGGTGCCTACTGCTTCATTCCATGCAAAAACGGAATGCATTTGTGAAGAACTTGATTTTTTATCGATTATTCGTCGATTTTTTATATTGACTGGGGGTCATAAGTTGACCCCCTGAAACATTGGAGATAGAACTAAAGTTGACTTGAGACCCTAATACCATGAGACTCTGGTGCCTACTGCTTCATTTTATGCAAAAACGGAATGCATTTGTGAAGAACTCGATTTTTTATCGATTATTCGTCGATT
Organism: Chrysaora quinquecirrha; assembly: GCA_014526335.1. Classification (NCBI taxonomy): domain Eukaryota; kingdom Metazoa; phylum Cnidaria; class Scyphozoa; order Semaeostomeae; family Pelagiidae; genus Chrysaora; species Chrysaora quinquecirrha. Next base: position 177,445 of record JACTAT010000111.1, read on the forward strand.
TTTTATATTGACTGAAGCAAGTTTTTTTCTTCAAGAGTCAGTATAAAATATGCCGCGCGATTATTTCTTCAAATTCGCGTGTAATTGTTCATAAACAATGGAGAACAATTGGACAGCTTGATTTCCGGTTCGTGGAAGCCGCGCGTGTCAAACTTGAAATCACAGTGAAGAAAAGTACAGTATAAAAATATGCTTATATTTTCAAAATAACAATCTAAACTTCAAGAAAAGAGTCAAGGTAGGAAACAACTATAAACATTATTGTCTATTTGCTACCTTAGCAAGCTGGGAGTGGCGCTGTCAGTCCAGGAAGGTACTTCTGTCTTCGTAGCTGTGACTGGCCTAGGCAGACAGTTGATATCTGAAGCGCAAGCTTTCAAATATTATTCTTTTGCTTCTAAATGCCCAAAATATGATACAACTGATTGTTTTTTTGATTATTTCCAGCTCAAAAACCTCCCAGAACAGCCCAGACACGATATACACTTTTTCGGTCGAATGTCTGAAAAACATTCGCGAATGTCTGCAAAACATTCGTCGAATATCCAACGGACAATCACGAGCCAACAGCTGCAAATGAAAGCGCAAAAAAAAGGCATCGTGGAATTCCCGAAGCAATATTTTTGGTAATATCAATTTCTGGCATGGTAATTTTCAAAACGCAAAAAACAACGGCATGAACTGATATTGTTTTTTGCTGCTCTTTGTTTCAAAGGTTTTTTTCCATCCAATCCATCCGATTAACTTTCAAATTGAATGTGATAGTGATAAGGCGGGTTCTCCGTCACATGTGCACAATTTCAGGGAAAACAATAGAAAATCATGTGAAGAACAATAGCCCTTGGTGCAAGTTGTGCACTGTTTCAGTTCGGCCTCATCTCAAGAGTATCCATGGTGTGGCTGGGGCTCTAGGAAGGGGGCTCTAAACAATAGAAAACAATAGCCCCCATTGTTTTGAAAACAATAGTCTTCAGTGCCTGGTGTGCAAAGTTTCCAGTCTGGATCATCATCAAGGCTGTGGGGTTAAAGAAGTTTGCTGAAAGATGCTTAAACACTTGTTCACAAATTTGTTGAGGTGATGAAGGCCAGTGAGTCTTTGATAAACAAAGGTTGCCCCATCTGAGAGGCCTAATGTCATGCGTACTACCAAAATTAAATCAAATCTATTGTTAGAAAGCATAACAAAGCAGACAAATCGTTCTTTTCTGCTCTGCATTTGAAGCAAAAGAGTTTAAAACAAAATGTTCCTCTCTTTTATTTGAAACAAAATATCAATTTAACATCAATGATAACAATTTAATACTCCTTATCTTTCAGGATGATGTTGATAGTTACATTCAGAAAGAAGGTACTAATGCTGAATCTGTCATAGGAAAACTGGATGAGCAATATAAAAAATACAAGTTTATGGAAGAAAATCTTGTACAAAAGAGAATCAGGTAAAATGAAATTTGCAGTGTGTACTTTCCCTAACTCTGTGGCTGTGGCGTAATGCCAGGGGAGGACTCTAACTATTTTGTGTACTTGGAATGCGCCAACCAAAAGGGTATGGTTTTTCATGATTTTGGTGTAAACTTGGGTCTAAATTTTCCTGAAAATTGATATAAAGGTACAAATAATGGTATTGATTTCTCGAGAATCAGTATACACACATTTTTTTTTATAAGGAAGTGCTTTATAAGGAAAGTAGTACTCGGATAGGCAAAAGATTAAGGAATTTCAGTACTCAAATTTGGCTGTCAGTTAAGGAATTTTCAGTACTGGGCCTGACCTGAACTTCCTTATAAAAAAATGCGTGTAAACTCTCCAAACAGCAGTCATTTGATTTTGCTTTTCCTGGTAAAAACTTGATTCGAACTGAGACATTAGTATAGTATAGTATAGTACGTTCGTAAGTTTTGGTGTTCATTTTTGAGGTTTTAGTATAACTTTGCGCATACATTTTCAGAAATCTGGTATGAATATGGGTTGGGTTTTCACTTCCTGGGCAGCACATCCCTATCCTTAACTAAGCTGAGTACCCCCTAGGGTGTTGTGGAAAAGGAGTTTCTCTAGAAAATCATTTATGATAGGATTTAATGAACAGCAAAGTGACTTTTCTCATCATTATTCTCCAGGCTCAAGAATCAGATTCCTGAAATTCGATGCACTCTGGATGCTATAAATTACCTGGAAACAAAAAAGGTATTGGATGTTTATTATACTATTATTCACAAAACAAATATAAATGTTTGACTATTGGCCAGGGCATTATGCTTGTTAAACAATGTTTTGTGGTGAGGCCAGACAGTCAAACATTGTCAAACAGCAAATTTCAAAAGTTTGACAAACTGTGTATGATCTTTGTCTAGTGCATTATGCTGGTCAAGCAATGTTTTGTGATGAGGCCAGACAGTCAAACATTGTCAAACAGCAAATTTCAAATAGTTGACAAACTGTGTATGATCTTTGTCTAGTGCATTATGCTGGTCAAGCAATGTTTTGTGATGAGGCCAGACAGTCAAACATTGTCAAACAGCAAATTTCAAATAGTTGACAAACTGTGTATGATCTTTGTCTAGTGCATTATGCTGGTCAAGCAATGTTTTGTGATGAGGCCAGACAGTCAAACATTGTCAAACAGCAAATTTCAAATAGTTGACAAACTGTGTATGATCTTTGTCTAGTGCATTATGCTGGTCAAGCAATGTTTTGTGATGAGGCCAGACAGTCAAACATTGTCGAACAGCATGTTTCAAATGTTTGACAAACAATGTTTGATATCTGTCTAGAGCGTTATGCTTGTCAATCAATGTTTTGTTATGAAGCCAAATGATGGCCAAGCATTATTTTGACAAGCAAACTTCCAATGTTTGGCAAACATTATTTGATTGTTTTGCTGTGGAATTATGCTTGTCAAGCAATGTTTTGTGGTGAGGCCAATCAGTCAAACATTGTGAAACAGCAAATTTCAAATGTTTGGCAAACATTATTTGATCATTTGACTGGGCGTTATGCTTGTCAAGCAATGTTTTGAGCAAATTTCAAATGTTTGAAAAACAATGTTTGATCTTTTGTCCAGAGTGTTATGCTTGTTGTGCAATGATTTGTGACACGGCCAAGAGGTCAAACATTGTCTCTGATAAGCAAATTTCAAATGTTTTTTTAGCAAGCAATATTTGATTGTATGGCAGTGGCGTTGTGCTTGTCAAGCAATGTTTTGAGCTGATTTCAAATGTTTGACAAACAATGTTTGATCTTTTGTCCAGAGTGTTATGCTTGTTGTGCAATGATTTGTGACACGGCCAAGAGGTCAAACATTGTCTCTGATAAGCAAATTTCAAATGTTTTTCTAACAAGCAATATTTGATTGTTTGGCCAGGGAATTTTGCTTGTCAAGCAATGTTTTGTGTCCAAACAGTCAAACGTTGTGTTTGACAAGCAAACTTCCAATGTTTGACAAACAATGTTTGTTCATCTAGCCATGGTCCCACACCCTAAAGCTAACCCTTGTTGCAAGCATAACCATAACCTTAACCCAAAAAACTAATACATCCCTAAACCCTAACCCTATCCCTAACCCTAAGCATAACCCTAATCCTAACTACCCCTATTCACCTTCATCTTTATATTGAGTTCATATGTTTTTGTATATTTGAATATGTTTTCACACTTTACCCTTTTCTGTGGCGTCTAGAGCAAAATTGGCAATAATTTTCGTTGTTTGTTTTTAGGAAAAAGACGAAATCGTAAACACTCAGTTTCTTCTATCTGATCAACTTTACGTAAACGCTGAAGTTCCACCTACAAAAACAGTTTGTCTGTGGTTAGGGGTGAGTTATTTGGGTATTGAAGTCTGTCCATAACGTTTTGGCGTAATTTAAATTCTTTTCATTTCTCTTAATTCTATATCTTTTGGTAATACACAACAGCCTGGTACATACATTGGCCTTTTTGTCTTATACTGTGGTGGAGACAAATGCGGAATTCAATCGCGCGGAAAATAGATTGTGCGGATTTCGCGGGTTTTGCGCTTTGGTCCTGGCCCTTGAGAACAGCGTTTATCACCTGACCTAGAGCAACAATGCTGTAACGAATAAGGTATATAATAAAGATGCTTACAAGCAAGGCCCTTGCCGACTTGCCAAACGATCTAACATTGTTAGTTCAACATTTGAAATTTGCTTATCGTCGTCGTCGTCAGGTGCCTTCTGCTCTCAACAGGTTGGTTGTCATGGATGCCCATTTCTCCCTATACTGTGCCTTCCTTGTGGCTTCGGCATAGTTCATTCCAATCCATTCTTTGATGTTACTGGACCACGTTTATCTTGGCCTGCCTCTTCTTCTTTTCCAATTGAACTTCCCTTCAAGGAGAAGCCTTTGAATCCCGTCTCCTCTAATCAGGTGTCCAAAATAAACACATATTCTCTGCTTAATTGTTCTCGTCAGTGACCTTCTTGTATTCATCTTGTGTAATACATAATCATTTGTTTTATGTTTTGTGTATGGTATTTTAGGATTCTCCTATATATCCACATTTCAAATGCCTCAATTTTTCCAATCATTGCTCTTGTTAATGTCCATGTTTCTGCACCATACAGTAAAATTGACCAATTACAAAATTTAACTAACCGCTTCTTTGTCTCAACTTATCAATATTGCTTATCAAGCATTATTTGATCGTTTGTCCATGTCACAAAACATTGCTGGAGAAGCAACAAAGAGCAAAATTCTTGCACAATGTTTTTGAAAAAGTTCAAAAACGTTTTCAGCTCAATGCTAGCAAAGTTTGACAACTGATGCTTTGTGACATGGCTAAAAAGTAAAGAAAGTTGGTTGACAAGCAACTTGTGAACATTTAACAAACGGTGTCTGATCAGTTTGCCAGGGCCTAAGGAACGAAATGAACACGGCAACGGATATGGTATGAAATTAAGGTACTAGTAAATGAAGTATGGAGTGAGGGTGGTAATAAATAAGGTATTGAATTAAGATGCTAACGAACACAGTATGAATAGGATGAATAATGCACAAAAATACGAAATAAACAGAAAAAAAAATCACAAACAATCTCAACGACTCGAAGAATCAAATTTAAGCATTATTTCGTTGAATTTAACAAAAGCGGACGAAAATAATGTCTCCAAAAACTCATAAAGCCAAGTGAAAGCCAGAAAGAAGCAGGCTAATTCATCGGTCGGCATGCAAAATAAAGATCATGAGCTACTACTAATTAATGAGAATATTAATAGCATATTTCATATCCTCAAAGCAACCAGAGTGAGAGCGACATGAAATCGTATCTGTTTCGTGACTGTGAACGGGATCAAACAAACGGTAACAGGTCAACTCGCCCCACTACCAACTCACCCCGCCTTGACAGGGTTAAGTCGTACCTCTTTCTAGTCATGTCGCCCCATGTGGTCGTACAACTCACCCCATCTGTCAAGTCAACTCGCCCCACCATTAAATAGATAGAAAACAACAAAATTGAGTGAATCTATTAGTGTGATAAAAGGGGGTTAGCCCCCACCTTTGAACATTTATAGTTCAGTGGGGGCGAGTTGACTTTTGAGATGGGGCGAGTTGACTTTGAAGGTGGGGCAAGTTGACTTTGAAAGTGGGGCGAATTGACTTAAAGGTGGGGCGAGTTGACAATAGCGCGAGTTGGTAGTGGGGCGAGTTGACTAGAAACCAAACAAACAAGACCTTCAAACTGTGTCATATGTGGTAGGGACATCGTGTAAACGGGGCGTTACATGAATCGTGATTTGTGCGTGCGAATGCAATTTTTACTTTCCCAAATGTATCTCCTTTTAGGCCAATGTTATGTTGGAATACGAAATTGATGAAGCTGCGAAATTATTAACCAAGAACATTGAAACTGCAACTGCAAATTTGACGGATGTTGAAAATGATATTAATTTCTTACGAGATCAAATTACCACTTCTGAAGTCAGTATCCTTTTCTGCAAGGTAAGCAGGTAGCTAAGAACAGGTGTATATTCATGCATATACCGTATTTCATACCAGTTAGACCAGAAAGTTTAAGTGGGGTTAATGCTCCAGGAGGAAAATGTTATTTATTTGGGGACCCAAACATTGCTGGAGTCCCCCTCTGTTTCCCTACTGTCAGTAAGCTGTCATAGTGATTGACGTGTCGCAGTCCTTTCGTTTTATGATAATCATATTGGGTGGGCTAGGACGTGCCTTCAGTCATTCAGTCATTCCTGTTCTTGGACACATGAGGCATCGTCAAGCTCAATTCTTTCCTTGACAATTCAGCATGAGTGGGAGAGGGGAGGCAACCTCGTCCCCAGGGTGAATAGGCCTCTACGTGAAACTCCGCTGTCCATATTCAACCCCGGTATCGGCCTTGTCTATTCGCAATTTGATTGGCTGTTCAAACGATAGAAATTTTGAGCGATGTCACAGTTTCTTCAAAATTTCACACCAAAATAGGCCGAAAACTATGTAAAAACATCTATAAAAACCAAACAATGATGCTACATGAGATATTGTATCTTGCCTAACAGTTATCAATGAAATTCTCCACATTTCCTTTCTAAGAACATCTGCTTTCGGACTCTACATCTTGTCTTGATGCCTGGGGCAAATTTGCCAGTATTTTGGCAGATTTCTTGGCCGCTACCAGGGCCAAAATCGATTTGATGGTTGAGATTCGAGGAAATTCGATTTGGGGCCTGGGTACGAGGTTGGGTGGAAGGGTGACTTACTGAGCCCATTAGTTTGTACCGGCTGTTTTTGAAAAATCGCCGTCTCGAGAGGCTACTGCAGTAGCCCAGTAAAATATTCCTTAATGACAATTAGATATGGCTCGTGTCTATAACTGGGATGTGAAAAGAAGGCAGGCAATGAAAGCATCATAGCAAACCAAAGGTTCTATCCAGAATGAAAAGTCGACTACCAATCAGGAAAACAACATTGATTTGTGCTATGCTAATTTATTTTCTTCTTGTTAAGAACACTCGGACTGACTCGTTTTGTTTAGAGTGTTTTGTTTTGTTTCACGAGTCGATTTTTCTGTTGTTTTGCTGTTGTCAAACCGTAATAAAATTGAAGAGAAAAGGACGAAAGAATATTAATATTATTTGCCTTAAATAAAAAAGTTTCCTGGCCTGTTTGGTTCCCGGGGATTGTTCGTTATACTAGACGTTCCGCCCAAATGGGTAACTTTTTCAGCGCCAATTTCCCTACATATGGGTTGATTTTTCGTAAAGAATCTCTAAACATGGGTAGTGAAATATATATAACATTTCAGACATGCATTGCTTTGAAAAGCCTGATAAAAAGTGCGTTTTAGTTTTCAGCGCAAATGACTTTTCGACGCATTTAGAGTTGCCTCAGGCGTTAAATTGGGTTCAAACATGTGAGATATTGGTACAAATGGGTAAAAAATTTCGCTGTTTTTCTATACATGGGCACAACGAGAAACAGAATTTATCGGTAGACATGGGTGGGTTTGGAAAAACTGGGCGGCACGTCTAGTCATTTGAACAATGAAGTACCCCCCCCCCGGGGTTTGGTTCTGTAAAAAGAACTGTCACGTCGTCTACTCTCCCGTGGGCCTCAAAAATTTTTGGTCAAACATTTGAGATTTGCTTAACATAGGATGTTTGACCGTTTTGCCACGTTGCTTAACAAACAGAATTCACTCAGCAATGTTTTTGAATAGCCTCATTTGAGTCGGTTGGTCAAAGATTTGAGGTTTGCTTAACAAATGATGATTTACCATTTGGCCACCTCAAATATTGCTTATAAAACAGCATTGCTTTGCAATGTTCTTGAAAAGCGTCAAAAACATTTTCTGTTTTGGACGTAGCCAAACGAGAAGTTCATGGCCTGTTTGGTTCTGTAAAAAGAACTGTCTCATCGTGTAGTATCCCATGGTCCTCAAACATTGTTGGTCAAACATTTGAGATTTGCTTTACAAGCCTTGTTTGGGCGTCTGGCCTAGTCACAAACATCGCTTAGAAAACAGAATTCGCTCGGTAATGCTTTTGAAAAACTTCAAAAACATTTTCTGCTTATCAAAAAACCAAAAAGTTTTCACGAGCAATATTTTCGACATCGTCAAACGGTCAAACAGTGTTTGGTGTTCGAAAACTACTGAAATTATCAATCAAACATCGCTACAAAGTCGAAAATCTGACATTTGTTTTTCAGACAAAATGTTTGACCGCGTTTGGCGTTAGGCCATATCGCATAACATTGCCGGTCAAACATTTTTTCTTGAGACAAGTAGCTTTTTCTTGAGACATTTGTTCAGCCAAGTTTTTCAGAAACATGGCTGAGCAAATTCTGCTTATCCGGCAAAGTTTTGCGGCGTGGCCAAACAGTCAAATATTTATTGTAGAGCGAATAAAAAATGTTTGACCAACAATGTTTGATCGTTTAACCTGAGCAAACAGTGAAAACAAACCCCGCAGCTTATGATGCGGAGGCGCTTCAGCATCAAATCAAAACATTTGCAGCAAAATGGCGGACGAAATGACAACTAATTTTGGTTTCACAGCTGTTCAATAAAGTTTGACTTATTCACGCGTTTCAATGCCTCAAGAGAATTCCAACATGGCTAATGAGAGAAATCAAGGAATCTTCGCATGTATTGGTCGTCGTGAGACTGGTGTTGTGAAGCCCTGGGAAGTTTTAGACGTGACTCGAGGTGGGCTTCAAATTCAAACAGAATTTTTTTTAGGCCTTTTTTCTTGATTTGCTTTGTAGTTCATGCTTTGCCTTTGATTGCTCATTTTTGTTCCAAATTTATTTTCAAGGTAGCAAGAATTTCATCGGAAGACTCGGAAAGTGGAAGGTGCTAACTGGGCATGATGGTTGCGTAAGCATCATTTTATTTTATGAAAATGAAATTGCCAGTAGTATATGTAACTCCAGCCCAAATCTCTCCTCATCCCGTCTTGAATTTTTTGGGTTTTGGCTATGTTGAGCCTTCTTCAGCACCATGCACATTTCAGCATTTCTTAATATTTATCAGAAGGCGAACACTAGGATAGATTTTCCACTAGTGGCATACCTCCCACATGAGATGGGATTCAATCCTTGACTGCCTGATCAGAAAGCCAACAATGTTTTCACTGAGCTGGCAGCTACAGAGCTCAATGAAGTGGTCAAGTCACTCCCCAAGTCATACGGCCCAAATTCCTCCTCTCGTTAGCTCTCATTGGCCTTTTTGTGTTTCAACTATGTTGAGCCTTTTTCAGCACCATACATATTTGTATACATTTGTCATGTATTGTTATTACTATGATACTCATAATGTTCATCTGTTTGTATCTTTTTCACAATCTACATCGTCTGGACATTATGTTTTCATGATCATTTCTTGCAGGTCAATACAATTGCATGGAATGAACAAGGAAATACAATACTCTCTGGCTCAGATGACTGTAAACTCAATATTTTTGATGTTGGTAGAAATAGAGTAAGCTTGACCACATCGCAATACTTTCCTTTCTTTATACAAAGAATTTTGCTTTTGAGACTGCACCAAACCAGAAAAGATCCATATTTTTTAAAACACCATAATTGGGTCCCTGATAGTCTGATTAACTTGAAATTTCGAGATTTGGGTATTTTTGATGTAAGGGGATGCATCTATTGCTAATGAACCAGTAATCACCACTATGGTGGTATATTTTGTGTACTGTGGTGGCATTTTTGCTTACTGTGGTTGATAATCACTATTGTGGTGGGTTACTATGCTTAATGTGGTGGGTCATTATACTTGATGTGTTGGTATATTTTGCATACATTGGTCGATTATCGTTACTACTGTGGTGGGTTTTTATAGTTGATGTGGTGGGTTAATATGCTTTATGCAGCAGTAATTTTGCGTACTGTGGTGGATAGGAAATCATGCAACACAAAATTCACAACAGTTCGCAAAAATACCACCACATCAACCACAGTAACCCACCACAGTAATGATTATCCACCACAGTATGAAAAATATACCACCACAGCAGTGATTACTGGTTTGCCGGCATGTATCTACTCAGTTCTACTACAAGAGTATGATGTCTTTAAGTGCCTATGAAATGAAATTTTACATTTCAAATCATCAGTGTTTTCTAGTAGAACAAAATAAGCTGGTTTTAGTGATTCAATTTTTTTGGATGTGATGTTAGAAAATCTCCTGATATGCACGACGGGAAATCAACTATTTAGTGTTTTTGTATGACAAGAAGCGTGCTATTTGTAACATCACGGGGTTTGCAGTCTCTGCAAGAAAGTGCAGTCATTTAGGTGTAGTACACTGAACATGAAGGTCTCTCTTGGAACAACTATAAAATGTTTCTCCCTACTAAATTTCTTCCCTTGAAATAGCCACAGCATGTGTGCTTCCGTGTTATGAATTGTGTTGCAAACCTCGTCATGTCACAATTTGTTTTTTCTTTGTCACAGGGACCTGTGATTTTCAAACCTCCTGAAACAACCCTTTCCGTTCAAACTTTCTTCCCAAGCATTCCCAAGTTTCTATTTTTGATAAAAAGGTTCTGGTAAAGTTTAATTTTGTAGGCACTTTAATATCTCCTGGAATGACCCCAACAATAAATTTGTTTTAGATTCTGCATTCTGTGACGTCTGGACATCGAGCAAACATATTCAGTGCAAAATTCTTGCCATTTTCATCAGACAGCAAGGTAGAGATATGTTCATTTTATTTAGCTTGACACCATCTCCTTGTTGCTATTTTTTATCAATTTGTCCTTAAATATAGTTATTCAAAAGTTACTCCAAACACCATTGCTTTCTTTATCTTGAGGATGTTAATATTTAGAATTGCTTCGTGCAAATCATCTACATATAGATTTGTTTAATAATTAATGAAAACTTTTCTTTCCAGATAGTTTCATGCTGTGGTAGTGGTATGATTCATTACAATCAAGTTGGTATGGAAACTCTGTATGGACATAATTATTTTAATTGCCATGCTGGAACAACATATGAGGTAAGAGATGTTAAAGATCCTTGAATAATGCTTGAAAATTAATTATAATCCTGAAAACTCAAACTCCAATAACTCAAACTTTCATGAATTGGAACTGTTTTTTTGCATTCCCCTTGACCCTAGCTTGCCTATTATTTTCTTGTAAAAGCCACTGGTAAACTCAAACCCGCAATAACTTGAACATTTGCTAATGTGAGCAACGTCTTGACTTGACTTGAATTGACTTGACTTGACTTGACTTGATTGACTTGACTTGGCTGTACTTGACTTGACTTGACTTGACTTGACTTGACTTGACTTGACTTGACTTGACTTGACTTGACTTGACTTGACTTGACTTGACTTGACTTGACTTGACTTGACTTGACTTGACTTGACTTGACTTGACTTGACTTGACTTGACTTGACTTGACTTGACTTGACTTGACTTGACTTGACTCTTGACAATTCTAACTTGACTTTGATCTTGACTCAACTCGTCTCAACTCCTGTCGACTCCACTTAACTTAAGTTAACTTAACGTTTCAACTTAAGCATAACTTGACTGACTTAACTTGATTTGACCTGACTAGACCTGACTTACACAAGACTCGACTTTGTTCTTTCTAGGTTTCCGTCACACCCGGAGATCCCAATTCGTTCATGACGTGTGGAGAAGATGGAACAGTAAGGCAATATGATCTTCGCATCAAATCAAATTGTTACTGTCAGGAATGCAGAGAGGTATGAAATCTTACCTATTGCCTTTGTAAGCCGGTTTCACACTGTAGACTTTTCTGTATAGATTCTTGAAGTCATCTACATACAGACAAAAATTGACAAGTGTGATGAGTGTATAAAACTCAATGGCTAGCTTGTCGTTCGCACTGCGCTAAGAAACTCTAACGAATGTGCTTTAGAAATGAGACCTTTCTGGGACTTTTCTTTAACAGGCTCAAATATCTGGAGTCCTTATACAATGGAACCGCCGTATGACAGGCATCTGTGGTACTGCTGTTGATGTCCATTGTAACTAGGTGTAGGTGTCCGCTATATGGAGGTTATTTTATAAAGAAGAGTACTTTGGAAAGAAAATTTGTGCCCTTTGTTCAAAGGTTTCTATTCTATAGAAGTGTCCGTTTATGAAGGTTTCACTATACGGTTGAAACTTAAGTAACGCAATGGACACTCCTGTACAACGGACACCTCAAAAGGTCGGACAAATTTTTTAGTTACATAGGTCATTTCTTTGTAAAAACAAACCTCCCTAAAGCGGACACCTTTCTGTAACGACCATTACATTGGTCCTTTTGGTGTCTGTTTTACATGGATGTTTCACTGTATTTAATTCTGCTCTTGCCTTTTTTCAGGATATTTTGGTTGAATGTGGACATGCAGTAACCTCTTTATGTGTCAACCCTATGAACCCCTATCATCTGGCCATAGGATGCGAAGACAGTGCCGTTCGTATTTACGACAGAAGAACCCTGGGGGCTGCCAAAGAACAAGGGTATTTTCGCAGAAGTCGAGAGGAGAGTCCTGGATTGTTATGCTGTTTTAAACCCCCTAATTTGAAAAGAGAAAGATGCAGGGTTACGTCATTACGATATAGGTAAGTTTCAAATACATTATTCTCAACCTCGTCCCAAGGCCCCAAACCATTTCTTCAATCTCAACCGTCAAACGTTTTGGGACCTTTTGGTACCGGACATAAAATTTGCTAAAATATTGGCAATTTTGGCCTGGCACTAGCACAAGATGTAAATTCCGGAAGCAGATGTTATTTGGTCTCTGTTGCGCAGTGGTTAGCGTGCTGTGTCTAAAGATGTCTCCGCGATTTATCTCAATTTTGAAGTTTTGTGCAGCTGAAAGGCTAAAATAGTTAATAAAAATTCATAAATATGAAAGCAAGATCGATGAGACTTTTTCTCCTTAGTAACGATGGCAAAGAAATCTTGGTCAGCTATTGTACGGACTACGTATATCTATTCTCAATGGATGAAGCCTACAGGTTGGTCGAGGCGAAAAAGCTGGAACAGGGGAATGGGACATTTAGGATCAGAGGAGGTGGTAGCAACCAACAATCGTCTAATTTACCACCAATGAAAAGACTACGCCTGCGTGGTGATTGGTCTGATACTGGACCTGATGCGAGGCCGGAAAATGAAGAGCAGGAAGCGCGGGAAGAAGCTACAGGTGAGATTTTCATATTCGTCATCAAGTTTTTTAGGTGACGTGAAAAAATGTCAAAAGACCTCAAAAGAATGATCAAGAAATAATAGTTTCTTTTCATTTGTATGTTATGTTGCAAAGTTTCTCAAGTGTTTGCAAAATTTCATTTCATTTTGTGAAATTCTGGGATAAAAGGGAGAAAGCATACAGGGGATAGTAATATGTTCAGAAAAGTGGTAAGGGATATGGGATATTCTGACCCCCTAATAGACCTTTTCAAAGAGATCTATGTCGTGCGCGACATTTTTCAGGAAAATGGTAGGCATATCGAGTAAGGGAATCCTCTCCACTGATAAAGATTGGAATTGCAGTCGCTTCGGAGGAAATAGTGCAGCAGATTTTACTCCAAATTCACAAATATAAAAGGAAAAAAACAAAAGGGAATCCTGCAACAACAATGTTTAAAATATCTACAGAAACTCAGGAAACAAAGATGCAATTAACTATCAAAACGGAAAATACTTGATTAACTCGATCCTGGACCAGATAAACTGGGACTTAAATCCTTTCTTTAACTTCAACTCCCATTAAATGTGAATTTGAAGCAAAATTTGCTACAATATCTCTCCTGGAAAGATCACCATCCGGTCTTTCTTCGCGGAGAGGATTCCCTTACTCGATACGGCTACCATTTTCCAGAAAAATGTCGCGTCCGACCCAGACCTCTTTGAAAAAGTCTATAGGTCTTGTCTATTTTCATTTTCTTTGTTTTCTTTTTTTATTTTCTCTTTATTTACATTGAAATGATCTAACATTTGTTCTCAAATCTTTTCTTTCTAATTTTATCGCTCTTGTGAAATTTCTTGAGGGGGGGGGTTGTTTCTTGTGAGTAGTGATGCATGTGGGCTCCCTGAACGCTCTACGGTACAGCGGAAGCTCTATTTATGGACACCGAACATCGGACAATTACTTTAGACTCAACATTTTTAATGGTGATTTCGGAAGGGAGGGTTATATTTATCAATTTTCTTCTTTATTTTCCAGCAACTGATATGAATTTAGCTCTTATGCAAAGACTTTACGGCGTTTTCAGTCGATCATTGGAGGAAGCATTCAACATAACAAATCCAAATGCATCTGATACCAATCAAGAGGAGGCCGTAGACCCGGGGCAGAGCGAGGCTGTAGATTCGACTCATGAGGAGGCAGAGAGCCAAGACGAGGCTGATGCAGAAAATAGTGCGCAGAGAGAAAGAACTCAGGAACAGGCTCTGATAGAGGGCGATGAAGAAAACGATCGAAATAACGTAGAAATAAATTTGGAAAGTGACCGAGGACAGTATGAAATTGCTGGACAATGTTGTTTTGCAGATCCTAGGACCTCTTATGAAACTACCTCCTCTTCAAGTCAGC
>JACTAT010000111.1:192477-210254 GCA_014526335.1 Chrysaora quinquecirrha
GTAGCCACGCTTGTAGAGCATTAAAAAGACCTAGATTAAACGGTAATGTCGTGCAAGGCCAAAAAAAATTTCGCAGAGAATCTATTATCTTTAAGTACCTTGCTAGTTCTTCTTCAATTGTCCCAATACGATCAGTCAGCTTTTGTATATTCTGATCTTTCTTCAGGCTCATTAGCTCCATATCGAGGTTGCGAGTGTAATAGCCTCTCCTTCGAGAAACAAAATAAAAGAATATTGTAACTGATTATTACCCCATTTCAAAAGGACGGTGAGCAAATTTTTTACCGATTCTCTGAAATATATGTCCAAATGCCCCTCCGTCAATCTCTGGCCTAGGTCCGGGGGGGGGGTACTTACCTTAGTAGCAGATAGGGACGTGCCGCCAAAGAAATAAAATGCCTCCCCATATTTTATACCGAATTCCTGAAAATGCATACCCAGAATCATACCAAAACAATAACTTGTGCAGTACACTACTACAGTATATATGTTAAAATGTACTATAAAATGTCAGTTCGAATCAAACTTCACCGAGAAAAGTGAAAACAAACAAAAATAAGACCATTGTTTATTAAATTTATACTTATTTTCGAGAAATCTAACCATAATTTATACCAATTGAAAATTAAGACCCATGTTTATACCATAAGATGAAAAACGAAGCCCTTCTGGGCGGTAAGTCCATAGTACCCAAAATATATTAAGTACCTCCCTCCCGGGCCTAGAAATCTAAGCATATGATTTGGATTTCCAATGAATACGTTCTGAGCATGGAAACAAAAGCAATTTCTTTGGCTATTGTCACGCCAATTCAGCCCAGAAGGTTCCCAAACTACAAAAAAGTTTCTTGACATTATTAAGCAGTGAAACAACAATGGCTGCCAAATGTAGTTGGAGCGCCCTAGATTTTTCGAATGAATCACTGACAGTTTCGGTCAATCTATGCTAGAGCATATTCAAGAGAAAGTTCCCTCGCCCTCCCCCTCAAACAAAGTTGAGACTATTGATGACTATCCTTGCAATCGCGTGAGGCCAGAATTAGCAGGAAATTTTAGTGTTAAACAACATTGTTTTAAGGGGGGGGGGGGGAAGGGTCAAGCAGTAGCAGTTAGTGAAACAGAATATCAGTACAGGCGTTCCAACACTTTCGGCCGCCATTGTAGCATGGCCGCATCGCAATCCAAAAAAACCGATTTTAATGAAAATGACGGTAAGGAAAGCTCACCACACAGCTTGAATCCTTATGGCTGCTTTATGCTTCTTTAAAAATCTCTGATATATCTTCCTCTGAAGAAATCCTCGAAAATAAGCTTGTATCATAGATGCAGCAAGATGCAGCAGTCGCAATGCCTCTTCTGCAGTCATCGATACTGACGTCGCAGAAATACTCGTGGCATGGGTACTATCGATGCCAAAATATGCCGACTCGGTTGTCGACTGTGTGGCAGCTAAAGCTTTACCTGTAAGGGAAGAAATCTGCATGATTAATAGGCAACATATAGGGTCTTCCAAAAAAAGCAACCCGGTAAAGAAACCTTTGTACCAAAGTCAAAATTTAATTTTTCAGCATCAAATTTGGTCTCATGTTTTTGAAGGAATGAGAATTATACTCGCGTTACTTTATAATGCTTTACTTCACGAACAACACTAGGAAGAAACAAAACTTTTGACACAGTATCTTTTTAAGTCAAATGTGCATTTTAAAAAGCACAACTCCCCATAAACAATTTTTTAAACAATACTCTTTGCTGCGTAATTGCCATCCCTTAATTAATTTTTTTTTAATTTCCGAAACCCCACTCTTCTTAGGACCCCCGCTTATTTAGATTTGCATTAACATTGGTACCAATATTTTTTACTTATTTTTCTGTATTTTCTTGGTAGGAAATTTCACTTATACACTATTTGTTTGTAAGACTTATGGATTGCCTAAACTTATAGTACTATAGGGCCCATTCGCACTGCGTTTCAGCAGTTTGCTGACAAAGTTTGTCACACAAATTCCGACCACTCTCCCCTGCCAATTCATTTCATTTCATTTTCATTTCATTTTATAATATTTTAACACAAAACCCTATCAGCTATTGTAAAAGAATATAAGTAAAATTGATAAATGTCAAATCTCTACACAAAAAGTTAGAGAATTGCTGGTCTTCCTAGGCATCATGCTTAAGGGAGGAATTCAATTCTGCAGAAATTCCTTCAGTTTCTTTCCAAAAGTGGAGATAGAGGAACTCATTATTTTTTCGCAAAGGAATTTCGTTCCTTAGTTCCATGTCATCGCACCGGAGTAGCAAATACTTGTTTTAGAGAACTCAAGAATGAATCTTGGGATGTCTAGATCCAGATGATTTCTTGTTTCATATTTTGAAATCCGGGATCTGGTGATGAGTCTTTCATTTAAGCTCTCCAGGCAAAGACAGTTAAGACTTTTATCGATCACTATTGCCCTATCAAATTTTATTGCCCTATCAAATTTTATTAAGCTAGAGACTGAGAGCCAACTGCAACTCCACACATCTTCCAATTTAGAGTTCTCTATCAGCATCCCTGCTCTGTTCTGGAGATGCTGGGAATGATCGAGTATTGTATTTGATATACTGCCCCACAATTCATCATGTACACAGATGCTTCAATTAGATCCTGACTGCTCTTCAAACCCCCCAAATATCAATCGCCCAGCAATTAGGCACCTAAGAGAATTGAAAGGGTAAATGTCAATTCAACAAATTCATTCTTAATCAGTGCAACCTTACTTGTTGTAAGAGTAGCATCATCTGTTTGTAGATTAGCCTCGGTTTGGCCTTGAATATCAGCCTCTTCCTGGGAATACCCATCATTGAAAGTAGCAACTGACGGAGCCGTTTTCGGTCTTATTCTAACTGAATCTGAAGGTCCATATTTGGATGGAAATTGCTTCGTTGTCATTTTCAGCTTTGATTCGTTGGATAATCCAGCCATCTTTTTATCCAACGAAATTTCAGTGTTTTGTTCAGGTATGTTGCCATTGACGTCAGCACTGATAAGATCTTTCCACGTGATGCCATGAAAGTCCAACTGCGGAGGAGCAGTTGATGGCCGAAATTCTGGAAAAAATAGCTGCACAAGTGAGAAAAAGTCTAGAACTTAACAAATTTCATTCATTCATTTCATTTTAGATTCTTTTAACAGGGTAAAGTATACAGTTAAAATACTGGTTTCCAACTGCCCTGTGAAAAAACAATAAATTAAAAATGTCTAATCTTAAAGATTTACAAGCAAAAAATAAATAAAGCTCTAAATGAAAGTATATAAATAAGGAGTTGATGTTTACTTGCTGGCTTTATATGCAGCCTTGAATCGACTTAATGTTGGCGCTTTCTTGACTTCAGCGCTAAGATTGTTCCATACTCTGGCTCTTTATAACAAAAGCACCATTGACCAGTTGAAGTTTTTAAGAGGGGAAGCTTGAGGTCTGTATTAGTGTTACGAAGCTCTCTGGCGCTATTATCTGATAATCGTTCGAACAAAGTTGTAAGGTAACTGGGCGCTTCCTTATTAATCGACTAAATTAAAAGTTGCAAACGTACTAATCTAATAGATAATGATAAACAAAATTTGTATAGACATAAAATTGTACGAAATTTAGTTTATACAAAAAGGTTGGTCCAGATTTGGATTCAGCACTGTAAGGTTTGTTTTCAGGCACATTTCGATGTTTCTGTTCCTTTCAATGTTTATTTTATAGCTATTGAAGTTTGAAAATTTTTATAAGGGATTAGAACGCGAAAAATTGATCGGGTTGAAATTTCACACCTTCAGTCATTTTTCACGGGCCAATCTTTTCAAAATTTTCCAACTATTTCTGGATTCTAAAATTTTGGATAGAGATCATCATCATCATTGCATATTCGTTGTATTACTAATAGTTTTTGACAACATCATGCCATGTATCAAAAATTTTCTACGCCTTTCTATCAGATGCTAATCGTTCCAGAGATGCAATAGCTTGTGTAAAGTCTGAATTTTGTCAGATCGCAGTGGAGTGTGTCTTGATGTCTTTTATGACCACAATCAACCAGGTTGTTTTGGGCGAGGGGCAATTCACTCCTTGAAAGTCTCGTACACGTTTGCTGGAAGTCCTATTGTTTTCTCGGAAGTCCCTTGAAAGTCCTTTTGTTTTAATGGAAATCTCGTACGCCTTTTTGCAGAGTGAAATGCCCCTCGGTTTTGGGTTTACCACAAGGAGCTTTTGTTTTCTTGCAGGAGTGTTTCTGTCTAGTTGGAGAAGATGACCAAGCCAAGTGATCCTACGTTTAAATATCTTGATACTCAATGGCATAGCTTCAGTGCGCTCATAGAGGTCTTGGTTGCTGATTTTGCTTGGCCAGCAGGGGTGCAAATGCAAATTTTTTGGCGGGGTTTGTGCTGAAGGGACCAAGCTTTGTCAGAGAGGGACCGGTTTTTTTAATGTTTCGCAAAAAAGCAACAATGCGTTATCCCAAATGCCATAAATTAAAGAATATAACAAAAATACAATTATAACCGACATAATGTTTCTCTAATATTTTTGTAAAAGTGCCAGGTGCTAGCTAGATGCAATGGACTGGATGCACGCAGCAAATATATAATAAAAGATATAAAAGAATATAATAAATTCTAAAGTCTGTCCTACTTTGCAAACAGCATGGTGAGTTGAGTTCAATGTTCAATGATCTGCTTGGGAGCAATTTTTTACAGATTTTTGGGTACAACTCTGTTTAGTACTATTGAAAATGTATATAATTAAGTTCAGAGCCGGATAGGGACTGACTTTATCACTATTAAGTAGCTACTGGGACCGGGTGGCAAAATTATTGGGGGGTGTCACACCCCCCACACCCCCCACATTTGCACCCCTGTTGGCCAGTGAATGCCAAGGATTTTTTTATAGAGTTAAATTAAGCGAAAATTGTCTCATGTAATATGTCTAGTGCGTTGTATCAAAATATTGATTGAAAAACTGAACAGCTTGTCACAAACCTGAGACGTTGCCTTTTGTTTTCTTTGGTGGTGATTCATAAATAACTGGCAAATAGACAGATTCAGATTCCAGCAGCGAAGAATTTACTCTCTCTAAAATAAAATGTTACAATGTTGAAATGGCAAAAACCTTTGAAAGTAGCAAGGAGTAAGTAGACTTACTATTATACTTAGTACTTGGCATACTTAGACGTAGGATTTAGTTTAGTAGACTTATATATGGTTTTCACGCAGAGGCGTAGGAGGGTATTGAAAAGTGGGGGGCACATAAAAAAGGGGCAATATGGAGAGCAAGGTGCCAAAGGCACACCCTCCTAGGGGGTTCGGGAGCATGCACCCCCGGAAGATTTTGAATATAGAAGCAGCTACTTTGGCTCTTGTAGCCTCTTTCGGACTAAAATTCTTTAATATATAAACATATTTCCAAGGCAGTTGGTGGTCCTACTTAGCCTTTCAAGGTGCAAGGAAGGGGCACTTTTCAGCTATAAAAGAGGCAGGCATAAGATTTGGCAGAAAAGTGGGAGGGCATGTGCCCCTCCTGGCCCCCCCGGCTCCTAGGCCACTGCAACACTGTAAAACTATCTTTATTTAATGGGGTTTTGGTTAAAATCATTTCCATGTTTAGAGAATTTCAGGGCTGAAAACCCCACCATATGGGCAGCACATGCCCATACCTAAATTATACTAAGTACTCCCCCCGCGGGGGACCAACAAGTTGACTTTTGAGATGGGGTAAGTTGATTTTGAAGGTCGGGTGAGTTGACTTTGAAAATGGGGTGAGCTGACCTTAAAGTGGGGCAAGTTGGAAATTGGTTGAGTTGGTGGTAGTGGTGCGAGTTGAATAGAAATATCATATCAACGGATGAAAATGCAATTTAATCAAATTTTGTGTGCCACCCATTCATTAAAAAACATTACCAAGCCTTACACAAGTTTTTAATAATGTATACCCAAGCAGGGCAGGGTACACAGTGCTAAGGGTTGCGGTGTAGACCAGGTTCTCTGATAGGCAAACGGTTTTGAATTCTGACGTGAAGACGACGGGTCATGCTCAATGCCGAACAAGATGACGATTCTTTTTAGGGGGCGAAGGGCATTAGGCTAGTAAAATCAGCATACTATTGTCGGTGCAAGTCTTACCTGATAGATCAGTTATTCGTTTCAATGAAAAAGACCTTGGCGATGTCATTATCTTTCTTTCAAAATACAGGACTTGATCATTCTGTTCTTCCTGTGGACATTTTCCCGCTTGTTGCCAATGCGAATCAAATTTTACTTCATGTAAATTTCAAGTTGAAAAAGTTCAGAAGCGCATGCGTAAGGTGATAAAACAATGGGTTTAAAAGGTGGTAGATACATACGCAAGCGCACTGCTAAGTTACTAAAGAAAATAAATGACACAAAACAACAGTTTTGTTCTGTGTAATGGCGGATTCTGAAGAGGTTGCAGCAGAACAGACAAGACGATTTTTGGTTGCTGTACTTGGTCTCATATGATTACTTCTTGAATTTAGTACCGTTTAATTTAATTATGAGTTGTTAGATTTCAAGACTAGAGCATTTATAAAGTGTAAGACCATTTTTAAGAACTAGAAAATTGGTTTGTGGTTGGAGCCTGCTATTTTGTCTCTAGGCCATTAGAGGATTGCTAATAATAACATGGCCTCAAATATCAAAGAAAAACAGACCCATCGAGATAATATTGGACTAAATTTAAGCTCAGTTGTCAGTAGTCCATCAGGCTCAGCAAACAGCAAAGAGAATTCAACATCAAAGGAAAATGAGATGCGAGGACAAGAACACTCATTTTTGATGGATAAAAGTGATGTGGAGCAAATGGAAAATGGCTTATTGGATCTTCTTGAGGATTTCAAGAAAGGAAAACTACATGCCTTCGGTATGAAATAGAAATACTAGATTAAAGTATTAGGTTTAATAAAAATGTCAAGGATAAGGAAGGTACCTGAAAAGAAATATATTTTCTTGTACTTGTCATAGAGGCATCCCCCTTGCCAGTATATATCAGCAACTTGGAGCAGGTATGGGCATGCTTTCAGCTAGATTGCAGGCAGAATTCCACTTTTATCATGTTTCTGATAAGGGCAGGGGTGAAGGTGAGAAATCAATACATTAGAAAAGTCTGAGAAGAAAGCTGATTTTGGTAGAAACTTTGATAGGTGTACCAAAGAACTTGGTTTTGGCTAAAACAATAGAAAAATACCCTAGTGTTTTAGGAACAATAGCCATGAAAATAATAGCCTTTGATGGTTGGTGCAGGCAAATTTTTGTCTCGGCCAGAATGAAGTCCATATTTGCAAATTTTCAGAGTACTGGCATCGATAAAACAATAGATCTATTGCTTCTTTTGCATGCCATGAAAGCAGTTTTCTTTGGCATCTCCGGTATCAATGTTGAATGGATACAACCCTTGTGCATGGAAGGCAATGTGTTCTCATGAAACAGTGTATTTGGGCATCTTCTTTGTGCACACCAGTGCTAGGGAAAATTAAGGAACTGTTTACATTGTATTAACTGATTTGTAGGTGGAGATACATTTCTTGAGCAGATGAATGGAGTCAGAGATCTGCAGGATAAGCTGGCACAGCTGCATTTTGAGCTTGAAGAGGAGGATATCACACAGAGGTACGTGGTGGGTTAGACCCATAGAAGAAGGGAACCTGCAGGTCTACGTCATTGTACCAATGGTCAGCTTGTCTTGACCTTGAAAACCCTGCTGAAGCTTTCAATGTCCAATAATTTGTCTTCAAATTTCAAAGAATTTATCAAATTTATTAACTTTTTTGTCCTCGATTCTAGAATGACATTCTCCGAAGATGAACAGGAAATTAAGAGTCAACAGAAACAAGAACAGTTGATGAAAAATGTGAGTTATGAAATCAGTTTGAATTATGAAATCATCATCGTCATCATCGTCATCATTACCACAACAATCATCATTATGCACCACCATCATCATTATCATCATGCACCATCATTGTCATTGGCATCATCATCATCATAATCAATCATCATCATCATTAACTTCATCATTGATAATCATCATCATCATTTCCACAACTATCATCATCATCATAATCATAATCATCATCATAATCAATCATCATCATTATCATCATTAACTTTATCATTGATCATCATCATCAACATCATTGCCATCATAATTATCATCATCACCTCTTTTGTAACTGATGCATGGTTAACACTATTAATTTTTATTTAAAACTATGTATTCTTTATTTTAGCTTGAGAATCTTTGTTCTTCAATGTATCCTTTCACCAAATTATTGCATCCACTTATATCTAATCTACCCCTTTTTTAAATTGAAATTTTTATGACAGAATGCATGCTATTTGTGCATGAAAGTTTTTCTTAACTCTGATGCAGACAAAATCTCCAGCAGCATGACAGTGACTAAGTCGGATATTAATTGAACTCTTAGGTCTGAGTTGTGTATTACAGTAGATGTGTACATTTAATTTTGTAAATTATTTTAAATTCTTAGCATTATAAGTTGTAAATAAATAAAATCAGATAAATGCAGAAATATAGCATTAAATGACTTAGAAGTGTCCCTTTTTATTTGAGCATTACAGTGCGCAAAAATACAACCACATCAAGTATGAGGACCCATCACAGAAGTGTTTATCCAATGCAGTATGCAAAAAATACCACCACTGTAAGCAAAAAATGCCACCACAGTAGTCCATATCCTATCAGTATCCACCACAATAGACAAACAATATCACAACATCAAGCAAAATAACCCACCACAACAGTGCCCATCCACCACAGTATGCAAAAACACCACCACAGGAGTACCTATCCATCACAGTAGTGCTTACAGATTCACTAGTGAGATAGCCCCTCAAATCAACCTCAATCCTTAGGGTAATAGGTGGGATGTGACAGCTTCCCAGTATGCCAGTACAGAGCACCTGGTACATGGAACGACAGGCACAAATTCAACCCAGTATGGTAGAAAAGCATGGTACATGGTAAGAGCAATAAGATGCAGAGGTGTCGGAAGCAATGCATTGGGGCACCAAGCAGCGGGGCACAAGCAACAAATTCAGAACAAAACAATAGGAAAATCAAAGAATTTCACAATTTTTTAGGGCAATGGGGGCAATCCACCCCACTGCCCCCATGCTTCCAGCACCCCTGATAAGATGTGCAGGTTTGAAAACTGGTACACTGTCACTTTGTCATGAATATTGGCCTGTACACTTGAAAATAAGCTTGTACACCTGTAAATTGATCATAGCTGTCAACCCCTACCAGTAGTAAGTGTGCTTAAAAATGGTCTTCACATTGGGTTGTTTGAGTTGGGTCTACTTCAACAACTCCAAAAACCCAAGACTCAAGTGTGAACCTGGTTGAATCATGTAGACATTTGACAGTACACATTTGACACATTGAGTGACATGAATCAAACATGCTGTCACAAAAAAGATTGAAAAGCAGGAAAAGACGAATGTTTAAATGGCAAAATTATTAATGTACAATACATTTAGCGCTTTCCACCAACACGTGGAGCTGAAGACTTGACAATTTTTGATGCTTTGCCTTTTTGTTTTTGAGCAGGCTGAAATAAAATAAGCAATTTTTAGAAGGTCTGAAGCAACTTTCCAAACATTCACAACAACCACACATTATATAAGTTTATTATTAATATCGGGTGGGCCAAAAAAAGTAACCCCCCAAACTAAATAATTGATATAAATCTTTCCTGCCACAAAATCTTTCAAACTTTACCCAGGTAAACTTTAACCTAATTAAGATCTCTTGTAGAACAATCAAAATTGTAACTGCTTTTTTTTGAAAATAACCCGAACTCAAAAATTTGTAGTCGCAGAAATGAGTGTAGCAAAATCAAAAAGGTTATCGCATCAGCATTAGCCTACTACAAGCCCAAATCAAGGAAAATTATCCTGACTTCATTGTGCTTGCGAAATGACCAGAAATGGCCGTTTTTCAAATCTGTTGAACAACTCAGTATGGCAATCATTTTTTATGAAAGGCTGGTCCACGTGTCTGAAAGCAACATCCCGCATATCCAGTCTTGCATACAAGCTTTTTTTTTTATAAAGAACCTAGCTCAAGGCCTAGTTCTTAAAGTTCCTTATTTTTTTACCTCTTTTGAGACAATTGTAGTTCCAAAAGTTCCTCAATAGTTCCTTAATTTTAACTGCACATACAGTTTAATGACTACTGTACAGAGACATTTGCATGGAAGCAAAGCTCGAGACTACTCAAGGAAACATTTGATACATGCATAAAGTACAACTTATGTGATTTTCGGCTGCAAATGAATGGAACAGGCTTTCTAATTCTGGATTGTTTGCAGTGATAAAAATATTCAACATTGAAAAGTTCCTTAATGATTTTCTCTTCAGTAGTATAAGTTCTTCAAATTTTCGGGCCTTCTACATTTAGGTTCCTTATAAAGTGGTTCCTTATAAAAAAAAAACTTGTAACGTGACTGAGCATGGAGTCCTTCTTGCCGAAATGAAAATTGGAGAAAACAATAAAACAGACATTTCCTACAAGGCTTGAAACATGCACAGAACATAATGCACATAATGGAGGACATTCAGACCATACTCTCTGGTTAAAAGCACTCTTTACCTGCATTTGGCTTTGCGACTACAAATTTTCGAGTTTAGATTGCTCTGAATTAAGAGCTCAAATTGGAATCATCTAAGCAAAAAAGAGTACAAATCAATGTTACAAACCTTTGCAGTTGCTCTCTTCTCTGCCTTCTTTGCCTTGGCCTTTTCTTTTGCAACTCTGCAAAGTAAATAAACATGAATAGAAAATAACAGCATAGGGGCCCTTACGCCATGTTTGAAGAACGACTCTGGTTAATTACTTGGTTAATACACACATTAAAGCTACTTCAGTCAAAATAACGCCAACCTCACTCCCAGGGGTATTCAGGCCTGGTCGTTTGAGGCAGGCATGCGCTTGCCTTGTCACACTCTTCCTTGACTGAGACTTGTGAACTACAGCGCACGTAAACAAAACTGCCCCTAGAAGTCACGTGCATAACAATTTTTTCATCATCAGGTGATAAATCTGTACAAGACACGGAAGCCCGTTTATTTCACTACACCATTGAAATGTGATGATGATATCTTTGTTCTGCAGCTATTGATAGGTTTGATGAAAATTCTCAATGGAGAAAACTGATAATTTTCATTGAGAACTCTTTCCTTTTGGTACATCAGCGTGATGCAGTCTTGTCGCTATTGATAAGTAATAGGCAAATGTCCCTTATTATGCTGGGTTATTTCCCCATTATTTCCCATGTGAAATATAACCATAGTGATGTCACATTAATGTCAAGAAAAGTTTAAATGCATGGCCGAACCCCGGCAGAATCTGTTGAAAATATCTTCATCTGAAGACGAAGACGAAGGGCAGACAAATGCGAAAGTGATTTTGACAATATTATAGACATTGCTTGATATTCTTTTATATCTTTAATATCGAAACAACTTTTTCCGATATCGAGGGGAATTTTTGGTTTTTACAATCAAGTGCCTTGTATTGCAAGGCATGTGATTTGGCACCCGTCACTTCAAATATCAGATGGACAGGTCTGACATGCTAATGATGACAGTTATAGTGGTTGCTGTTGTGCTTATGTTGATCCCCGTCCTCTATTTTGCCTTACCAAACTTTTGATGGTGATGATGGCGTTGATGATGATGCCCATGCAATCAAGCTTTAATTATAAAGATGCACAATTTGTCACATGAATTTGGCTTGGCAAAGGCAGATGCAGAATGCAATTGAAAAAAAAGAATGGCACATTACACATCAATAGCTCAAACAATGGCTCCTGTGGCATTCTTGGGAAGCTTAGAATTGTTACACATTTTCCATTGTTAAAACGTTGGTTAGTGAGTTAGTGACACTCCACCACATCAATATGTTCCAATTAACCTTCCAACATAAATGCTTTCACATGCACCAGACTGGAAAGTTTGTACTGGGATGCAATCTTTGGTTAAACAATGGGCCCTACTGTTCTCCTATTGTTTTCACATGCGCACTTGGGCATGCAATCTACAAGAAT
The DNA here is from genome assembly GCA_014526335.1 of Chrysaora quinquecirrha. NCBI lineage: Eukaryota > Metazoa > Cnidaria > Scyphozoa > Semaeostomeae > Pelagiidae > Chrysaora > Chrysaora quinquecirrha. The sequence continues at coordinate 204,585 of JACTAT010000111.1, forward strand.
TCCAGTCCGGCCCACACTTTTCTCTTTGCAATCTGACTGGCATGTCAGCAAAAAAGAGCAAATTTCAAACCAGACAGGCAGAAGGGTAATTAAAATTATATTGATGTTTGCAAAACTTCTTACTTGACAGCTTGATCACGCTGAGCCTGTCTGACTTCTGGTTTCATATTCCTTTTGGCCAGAATAGCATCAAGAGAGGCACCTTGGATAGATCTTTGAAATTTTGTCGTCCTCCTTGTTCGTTTTTTAGCTGTCTCCTCCTGTGTTCCCTTTTTGTGCTTCTTTCTGTACAATACAGTCCAAGTGATCTTCCTTGGGTTTCGTTTCATCATAAATGATCTTTCGCATTTCTTGTTCAGAAAGTTGAAAAGTTTCCCATCGATTCTGATGAAACGCTTCCCATGGCCTGGGTACATTTTGTAGCCACTGTAATTACACAGTTCGATCCTTGAAACAAAGTAATGAGATAATGAATCGTTAAAGTTTCAAATAACAAATTGGCCTAGCCTTAAACTTAGGCCGGTTGATGTGAAGCTTTCCATAGACATTTTAACTAAGAAAGAAATAATTTAGGCAAATAATACAAGAATTTTATAACGACTATGGGAGTGAATTTTAATGTGCCAAAATTTATCATAAATTGCTTAATGGGGAAACTCGATGGACTTGGATTTTAATATTTCACTTACTTCATTTTGGCTTCGTTGTTCCGAAATCCTTGCCGAAAAGGCAACTTTAGTGCACAGTCTCTCTTTCGATTCGAACTTTGCCTCGACCTCAAACTCGTAAAGATTAGGACTTGGGACCATGGACTAGACTCATGGACTCCATGGACCTGGGACCTTGGGACTTTGATGACCTGGAAACAACTTCTGTGGACCCTTTGGCCATTGGAGTCCACCCAAAATTGTAAAAATATCAGGCGTATACCAGTTGAGAAACTATAGGCAACATAAAAACATTTTTGCACCAGGAAAAGCACCAAAATATGACCTTTTACAAAAACAAACAACTGACCCGAGTCAAGTTGCATATGAAAAGTACATTTCCATTGGCAATGACTTTGGTGTTGTAGATTTTTAATTTTATGCTGGTGAAAAATATTTCTAGACATGATAATCACCGCTTATTTTGACAATTATTTGGATAAGTTTCTAGGACCCATTCTTCTTATAATGCAAGTTGATTGTCGCAGAACTTCAGTCGCAGCATTTTTGTCGCAGCGTGTAGCCACCTAAGGATTTTTCATGACAGTAAACTTGTTGCAGCTGTGTCGCGTCGCCATTTCAAGCAAAAATTCTAGACTAAGCATGCTTACCAGGGAATGTACAATATAGACGAAAAATTGAAGGTAAAATGCAGAACACAAACAAGAGTTAAGCGATTTTTCAACAACTCAAGATCAACCGCATATCTTAATCGAGATTTGAAAGTCAATTAGACGACAGCTCAAACACTGCTTCACTAAGAAATGTTAAAGTATATTTGTTAAGTATATTTGAGAAAAACTAAGTGTTGTCCTGGACCTAAGTAATGCAAGCCCCTGAAACGCTACCACGCGGTTATAATTCTACTGAAAAAATTTTTTATGAAGTGTGGGTCTGGTAACACCACTGGGGCCTGTATACAGTACAGTAAAACTTGTGTAAGCACCCCAAGCACCCACAATTTTGAAAAAACGTTGCTTCGACTCTCAGTTAAATTAATGTTCAAGGCATCAGATGCAGGCTGTAGTTTCTTTAATAACAAGTACGGTTTCGAATAATGTGGTACAAAAGACAAGTTAAGGCCTACGGCCAATTATGACTGAATTACTATTGCAATATCTTAAGCCCTAGCCAAACGGTCAAACATTGTTGATAAAACGTTACAGAACTCACTTTACGAACAAAGTTTGGCGGGTTGGCGCATCGCAGAATTATTGTTTTGATGAAATGTTTATGAAAAACTTCAAAATATTTTCTGCTTTGCACAAGCAAACAATGTTTGACAAGCATGTTTCACGACGTGGTTAAACGGTCAAACAATTGGTTAGAGAAACAAATTCCAGATGTTTCGCAAACAATGTTTGAACGTTTGGCCAGACGATCAAAGATTGTTTGTCAAACATTTGAAATTTGCTTATCAAGCAAAATATTTGACCGTTTGGCCACGTCCAAAAACATTGCTCGTCCAACATTTTTTGCTTGTGTCAAGCAAAAAATGTTTTTGAACTTTTTCAAAAACATCACGCCACAAATTTTGCTTACATTTTTTGTCAAGCAATGTTTGATCATTTGGCCGGTTTTCCAACATTGCTTGTCAAACATTTCTTTTGTTATTGTCATGCTTCAACAACTTACAACATTTCGGCACCTTGCAACATTTCTTAACAACAAGACGTTCGTGCTTGCGAATTAGCAAAGGCTTTGTCGTTTCAAAATGCTGGACAACAATGTTTCAGGACATGGTTAAACGGTCAAACTTTTTTTGTAAAGCAAATTTAAAATGTTGGAACAACAATGTTTGATCGTTTTGCCAGGGCCTTATACAATGATTAAAACTGTTTATTTTCGGACTGTAATTATTAAAAATAAGCAGTTTCCCTTCACACTTCACATTTAAATTAGCGAAATTCAAGTTAAGGACGATACAACACTAATAGTCTACAACATTCAAACATTAAAACACTTGCTACAGTAGCCATCTTGTTCCGGCCTCCCATACATATTGCAGCCTTGTTTTCGACACGGCTGGTTACCAAGCAAACTGGTTATAGGATCGGCGTACTGCGCTTGTGTTGTCGATGGTAATGGTCCTCGTCCATAGTTATAAATTTCTGGCGACATTTGAGGTAATCTTTGCTGATTTCCTGAAAACGAGAAAATAATACGTGAGGTACTAGATGGAGATTTAAAAAGTTAAAAGTTAGCCTATACACAGCAGAGGGGAATGCATGCGCCTCTTAGGAGCGGCAGTCTATTAAACATCCAAGAGCGGCACCGCCAAGCAATTGCTATTAGATTGCTAAGGGGATTGTTGCCATCCCACAGTGAAGTTATAATTCAAGGCTAAGGCTAAGTGTAAGCGGGGTCAGTTGTTTTCTTACACTCAAACCTATACATAGCCATACCTAGAGGGCCGTCGAGAAAGAGCAGGGCTCTCGGGTTATTAAATCTAACACGGCACTTAGACGGTTTTGAGGTAAGCATATAGGAGAAATTCCATTTTTGCGGGCCCTTTTAGAATCAGGACCCCGGACCTTCACCCCGCCAGACGCCCTCTCAACGATACTGTGGAAGGTAAATTTCCTCTTTACAGTATGGACAGAAAAAGGTGGACGGAAAACGGGAAGCGGTGCGAGAAGTTCCCGTCCATCAAATAGCTGACTGGAGATCACCTTTCAAAAATGGAAAGCCAACGAACAGGCATACCGTTTCGAAGTTCTAACCGCACATGCACAGTACCGCATTTTCGTTCGACGGTATATTGATTCAGCCTCAAGTGCATCTTATAAGCAGGGAGCTAACTATTTTGCAGTAGCCTAGATGATTGCTCTAGGTGGTTTTTGAATTCAGGGCCGTACTGTAATCGAAGAAAATCTTAAAGGGGCTTTTTTTCGTCGAACACTCCTCAGAGTCTAAGACCAATAGGATAAATTAAGGATGAACACAATGCAAATTCAGCCCCACTCTCTGATTGGTGCTTTTAGATCCGCATTTGGGTATAAACTCCGCCTTAATAAATTGCTTCAGTCTGTTTCTGATGTTTATACTCTGAGAAATGTCTGGAAAAAACTCTTTAAGTATGACCAAACATGTTTTCCCAGTTTCTCGCAATTTTGAAATTTTGAACATCTCAAAGAGAAATGTATACAGGTTTAAAGATTTTGCAACTTTTAGCAATCAAGAATTTCAGTATTCAAACATTCTTCTCGCTTAACCACCTTTGACACCAAAAACCACTGCGCACCAAAAATACAAAACCTTATCAAATTTAATAAAACTTTGAAGATTTGAAACAAATATATTGGAACCGAAACTAAAACTTACCCAAAACATCTGGTCGACCCGTGTCAGCTTTGGTTTTTTCCAAAAAGCACTTCGAGCAAAATGTCCCATATTCCGGACTGGCAAAAAACGTACAACCGGGAGTCTCACATGCTTGTGTTTGTTGCCTGGAAACAGGATCTCGTCTGGGTGGGGCATCAAAATGAGGCTGCGATACGGGCGGATGCATGGAGCTTGATTCTGTGGCGCCAGCGTAGATAATTGGCTCGTGATTACGTACAGGCTCTGCCATGGACAGCGCTCTGTAGTTTCTTTCAAGCTCTTTATCATGGCAAACTGCGCAAAGGCCTTCATACTCTCGTATTCCTGTGCGTGGACAACCAACAGTTTTGCAGGGAACCGGGTTCAGGTATGGGCTGTCAGCTGGCAGTTGCTTGGCCTAGAAGACAAAAACATATATTATAACCTCTTATAATCCTTTTGCCCCCATTTACTCCATGATTTTGGTGAGAAATATTGAAGGAGTGAATCGCCCCTCAGAGGGCCCGGGGGGGGGGGGTACTTAGTATAATTTGGGTACGGGTATGTGCCACCCATATGGGTGGGTTTTTGGTCCTGAAATTCTCTAAACATGGGTAGTAATTTAACCAAAACCCCATAAAAGTGGATAGCAAATTGGAGAAAAGTCGAAAGTTTGACACTAATTCGGTCAGGAATGTGAACAAATCGCGTCAAAGATGTTCGTAGTATAATATCACGCAATAATAAGGCCTAGAAAGTCTTATTATTCTTGTATTCCGATTATTTTTACTCATAAAATAGGGTCTGTTTCTGCAAAGGTCTACATTATAAGTGGGTGGGTTTCCGAAATCTGGGCGGCACATCCCGGGATTGAGGGGCGTCCATTCATAAGTCATGTACCCCTCTTCAAGTTATTCAAGCTAAAAATTCAAGCTTGCTTGTGCCGTTGAGTAAAAAATAAGCAAAGGATATAAACAACATACCCTTGACGGCAACTGCTGTTGTTGTTGCTGCTGTTGCTGTTGTTGTTGTGGTTGTAATTTTCGTTGCCTTTCACTTTTCAGTAGTTGCTCTTGTTTCAATGACTGCTGATAACAAATATCACAGAGGCCATTTTGTGATTCCTTTCCTGTGTTTTTGCACGTATCCATGATACACTTCCTTGGTCCGGATAGCGACAACGTGGAATACACCCCCGGTTCATAGCCATGATTGATATAGGAAGTACTCATGGTTGATGGATTACGCGGGGGTAATGGTGGAGCTGCACCTGCAGAGCTAACATTAGAGTATCTGGGCGGGATAGTAGAGTATGGGTTTTCAAAAGTACTCTCATAAGCCATTTTTGAGTCGTACGATTTTGTGTCTGATGGCAGTCTTGCATCTGAAGGTGACGCTAGCCTTGCGTCCGGTGGTAGCCTTGTGTCTGACGGCAGTCTTGTGTCTGATGGTAGCCTTGTGTCTGACGGCAGTCTTGTATCTAGTGGTAGTCTGATGTCTGTTGGCAGCCTTGCGTCTGACGGCATTGAAAGCTGCGGAAAATGCTTATCGTACAGGTTCTCAGGGATTCCTTGCACAGTTGGCTGTGATGGCGACAATGGAGGTGTATTGACTCCCACCTTTCCACTTTTCTGATCATAACAAGTTTCGCAAAGTAATC
>JACTAT010000111.1:210754-291956 GCA_014526335.1 Chrysaora quinquecirrha
GATTGCATCAAAGAATCATTTATTACAAAAGGAACACGTGCATTTTTTTTTAATAATTCAGAGTCTACTCAAGACACTGAATTTACGGTAAAACCGTCAACATCTCAAGGCCAAAACACGTTTCCCCCAATTTCTTTTGTCAACCAATTAAGGCCCTGGTACCAGCCACAAAATTTGTCACAATACATTCGAACCTCCGAATAGCGGCCACTTATAGATCCAAGGTCAAGTGGCCGTTACTGAGAGGTGGCCGCGAGTCGAAGGTTTTAACAATACTATTAGGAAAAATACTTTAGAGTTATCAGAATAACATAAATGCACTTCCAGCGATCGAGTAGGCAAGGGAAACCAAACACCAGCAAAATCGATGTTTTCTCTAACCTTCCAAGGCCTGCGAATTCCAGTAAAAAACTCTGGCATCCAAAGAGGAAGAACAACTGCCTCTTGAAGAAGCTTCTTTGCATCATGTAAATCAGCAATATCCTCCCTAAAATTTAATCGCTGGGGGTGAAATTTTACACCCTCAATCATTTTACACGGTCATATTCCTTATAAATTTTCAAACTTTTAATCGCTTTCGAATCTGAAGTAGAAATTTCTATATGAGCTAATTTTCAATTATTTTGAAAACGAGGCCGTGTGAACCAGGGTTAAGGTATAAAAATCTCCAACAAACCAATGAACATTGGGATTCTTCTGTACAATATCTCGTTCTAATGATTCAACTAAATCTTTGTCATAGCCAGTTGGGTCGAATTTCTTTTCATCTCCTTCGTTAACCGGTTTGTCCTCTTTCTAAAAATAAAAGAAAAACATCTATGATGTTAAGGCACCGCTCACACGATACCGGATTCATTTCGTATTCCATACCCAATCCGATATGAAAATTCTCTCCTGTTCACACGGTATCGGCTGTTCACACGGCTCCTCTCCCCTTCACACCCGGGGGGGGGGGGTACTTCATTGTTCAAGAGACTAGACGTGCCGCCCAGTTTTTCCAAACCCACCCATGTCTACCGATAAACTGTTACTCGTGTTACCCGTGTATAGAAAAAACAACGAAATTTTTTACCCATTTGTACCAATATCTCAAACATTTGAACCCAATTTAACTTTCCAATTTAACAATTCTTTACGGAAAACCAACCCATATGTAGGGAAATTGGCGTTGAAAAAGTTACCCATTTTGGCGGCACGTCTAGTATAATGAACAATGGAAGTACCCCCTCCCCGGGTTCACGTCACGTCGCAACAACTATTGTTTTACACTGCACAGTGATCTGTTTTGGATGACGTCATTTTACCTTAATTTTCCTGCCTGAGTCAACTTTTGCTTTAGCTCCAACTCCTGGCTTTGAGGGTTGATTTGATTTTTTCTGAGGTGCATTTGGAGATGGTTTGGCTCTTGATGGTGGTTGCCTTCCTGATGGTTTAGCATATGATGGTGAATAATCGTCATTTCTATTGCTCCTTCCTACCGGTCTTGCAACTGGTCGAGCAGGCCTTTGAAGAAAGTTAGTCAATTAGTAAAAGTTATGTATTGGCATCTTTATAAGAGAGATGCCAAGGGGATTCAACGGACAACTCATATGTAACAAACTGACTGACAGACTAAGAAAACTAGCTAATGAAATAACTATCACGAATCAACTAACTACCTAACTAAATATATCTAACAAACTAACTCATTCACCAACAAACTTACAAACGAACAAATTAACAACCTAACTAAGTGACTAACTAACTAACAAACAAACAAACAAACAAACAAACTAACTAACTAACTAACTAAGTGACAAACTAACTAACAAACAAACAAACAAACAAACTAACTAAATAAATAGCCAAATAGTTCACTTACTTACGAACTAAGTAACTCGTTAACTTAATTACTAACTGACTAACTAACGAAAGAATTAACTAACTAACTAACAAATTAACTAACTGACGGACTGAATAACTAACTAACTAACTAACTAAATAGCTAACTAACTCACTCACTCACTCACTAACGAACTAGCTAACTAACTAACTAGCCAACTTTTTTACTTACTAAATAACTAATTAACCAACTAACTTATTAGTTAACTAACATATGAACTAACGAACTAACTATCTAAAAAAATAACCAACTAACGAACAAACCAATTAATCAACTATCTAATTATTTAGCTAACTAACTAACTAACTAACTAACTAACTAACTAACTAGCTAACTTACTAACCAACATAGTAGCTAACCAACCAGCTAACCAACTAGCAAACTAACTAAATAACTAACTTACTAACTCACTTACTAATCAACCAAACTAATCAATTGAATAACTAACTAGCTAATTCCAGAGGCTAACCACCAACTTACAAACTAGCCAACTAACTAACTAAACTAACAAACTAACAAAGATACAAACTATCCAACTAACTGACTAACTAACCAACTAATTAAAAAAACCAACTAATTCACAAAGTAACTAACTACCAATCTAACTAACCAACCAACTAACTAACTAACTATGACTATAAACCAAGTAACTGAATGTTTGGACTGTAACTACAAATAAAAGAATCAATCCCTTAAAACAAAATCAAATACCTGCTTTCTCTTTCAACTGGTGTCGGCGGTGGCCAAACATCAGGATCTCTTGTTGGTTCATCACCATGGAAACCACCATGTCTCATTGCTGCAGATGGGTTGAAATTGTCCCTCTTGAAATTGGCCAGCACTTGACTTATGTCTTTCACATATTCATATTCCTTAGCTATCTCTTGTCTGGCCTGCAACAAAGATTACAAGTTTGATGAAGCAAGCAGATTTATTCGGTTTGGGTTGGGAAAACTATTAATGACGTCTGTCTGTAGCTTGAGCTCATCAGCTTTTTAAAAGTGGAGGGCAAAGCCAAAATTTTTTGAAACATTGACCTCAAGCACAAATGGCACAAGTACTATTCCTTCCTCTATTCTATTCAGTAAGGGCTGAGATTTCCCTTGATAGGGTTAGGGTTTAAGGTTTAAGGGTTAGGGTAGGGTTTTAGGGTTAGGGCTCTGGTAGGGTTTTTGTGTTAGAGTTAGGGTAGGGTTTTTAGGTTAGAGTTAGGGTAGGGTTATAGGGTGAGGGTTAGGGTTAGGGTATTAGGGTTAGGGTTAGTGTAGCATTTTATGGTTAGGGAAGGGTAGGGTTTTAGGGTTAGGGCTTTGGTAGGGTTTTTGTGCTAGGGTTAGGGTTAGGGTAGAGTTTTTGGGTTAGAGTTAGGGTAAGGTTTTAGGATTAGGGTAGGGTTCTAGGGTTAGGTAAGGGTTTAGGGTTAGGGTTAGGGTAGGGTATTAGGGTTAGGGTTAGTGTAGCATTTTATGGTCAGGGAAGGGTAGTGTTTTAGGGTTAGGGTTCTAGTAGGGGTTTTGTGCATACCAGGATGCATTCTATGTAGCAACTGCAATGGAGAATATCTCAACCAAAACTGGCTTCACTCTAAAAGAAGCAATAAATCTACTTTTCTTTTTTCACAATAATAGTCCTGGCAATTGTTTTCTGAAACACCAAAGCCAATATGCATGCCAACAATGTTGCAAAGTCTACACCAGAGATCTCATGGCGTCGCATTGAGTCTGAGGGCATATTTTTTTGGTCACATTCTGTTTTCAGCAGACGCCTTCTCTCTTCAGTAGACGTCAAAACGTATTTCTTTGGTACTGTCTTCTGAAAACGGCAGGTTTAGAAGGCCTCCAAAACCTTCTGTGCACGAAGCTGGAAAGTTTCGCAGACATCGCAAAGAATCTCGTTCTCGCTTAAAATGGATGGTTTTAGACAAGGATGTTCTGATCAGCCAACCATTTTTGGCAACCATGTTTTTTTGGTACCGGAAACTTTTTCCTGCCAAGTCTACCGTTTTCGGAATCTGGAAGTCTGCTGAAAACAGAAGGTTACCAAAAAATACGCCCTAAGACACTGTTTACACTATGAATGAATACGGAATTATTTCATATCTGATGGGGAATTGGAAATCCCCGTTTACACTATGCTGGTATGAAATAAATACAATGAGTAAGGTCATCGGTTTTTGTCTAAAATCTATTGTTTCATGTCAATAAGAACAAAGAGTAATTGTTTTTCCTCTCACTGATTCAGCAAAGCATCATCAAACTGTGCCATAATCAGGCCTTTACACTATGCCATTTTCAGATGAAGCCTGTTAGCGTATCGTATTCATTTCGTATCGTTTTCATATCAAAACTGTGCTGGCAGAGTGTAGAGGCAAAACCAAAATGGTATAGTTTCATGCCGTCTTTGTCTAATACCGGCATAGTTTTAAGGGGTCTGAACTTCATTTGCTAACTGGCATGGATCTTTTCAAAAAACAATAGCCTAGATTTTTATTTATATTACAAAAAAATAGATTAATTGTTTCTTTTGGCATGAAGTCTGATTTGGTCAGGGTATTCTCCAGCATGGCGGTATGCGTTAATAGGAATGCACATTGGTCTGATTAGATAGATCAATTTCATTAAACGGTACTTTTTCTTACCACTTGCCATTTTTGCTTTTTACTTGCATCCACAGTTTGAATCATTAATTTCTGAATTTGTTGCAGAACTCCTTGATAATAAACAACAGCAGTGTCATAATTTCCAAGCAGCGCATTTTCACGTCCCATTTGGGCATTTTCAAGCAAATCAGCCAAGGTACTTCCCATGTTGCAAAACGAAGCAATATCTAGAAAGTTGTGAAGGGCCCAAAAAATGTCAACAAGAGAAGAATCTAAGAACAATTTGCAATTAAAGACAATGTAATTAGTAAGCAAGGGTTAAGAAAATGGATTCTTGCTTTCAAAAATAAATTGCCAACGCCAAAATAATGTCACGAATACTCACGTTCTCACAGAAAATGTAAAACAAGTTGATTTTTTAACAAATTTCAGTCCGCAGCTTTCATCCGCCCGGTTTTGTAAATGCTTTTTTGAACTCCAACGCAGTGGATAAATAACATGCGGCGAGCTAAGAATCCAAAATGAGGCTACTTAGGGGTAATCCGAAGAAGAAATCAGAAATTGGTCAGTTCCGCTCGCCTGAAAGGGCAGCGCCTAGGGGGGTACTCATTAACTTTCAATACGGGGGGTCAATGCCAATATTTGGGGTCCGAAATCTTAAGCTTATTCAATATTTGGGGTCTGTGAATTATAACATGGACAAAAATTCACTATTTGGGCTCCACAAATCTGACGGAAGAACCTTGCGATTTGGTGCGATTCATTACAATGACCCATGCCACTGCCAAGAGCTTATGAATTGTAAATTGTCATGAAACTGATGACTAAACCCGAGAAAAAATTTAGGTGTCCAAAAATAGATATCAATGTTTGGGGTCTCCAAAACATTAAACTCAATATTTGGGGGTCTGCAAGGAAAAAGTGGCATGGATGTGGCAGTTAATGAGTACCCCCCTGGGGGGCAGCGCTGGAAATTATATACCTGCAGTACCATGGATGATAATCAGCATCGCAAGTCCATACTCCTCATTCGTTTGGGAAAGCATCCATGAGTACCGTTTAGATGGATTGGGAGCATCGAGCACCACGTGAGAGGATATTTAGTACAGTGAGGACATCCACAATCCCTTTGGGGGTATCTCTAAGGGATATTCAAATCCACACACCATGAGTTCTATGCGGCAACTCCGAGGCATGCAACCATTCAGGGACGCCGGAGCGATGGTAGGGCGAGGGGGCGGCCAGGAACGTAAGGACAATTGAGATAAAAAATTAGCGGGGTTTGGTGGTACTCCCCTGGGAAATTTTTTGTGTCCACGCCCTTTATATTGGCTTAAAATGCAACAAAAGTTTTTCAACGAGTGTAAATAATGTTTTTATACGACAATTTTCGTCTCCACATGGACGCATTTCGAATGGCATAATAATGGCGAAACATCGTATTTAACGTTGTCAAAGTCAATTAGTATCATTTTACATTGAAAAGGCACTTTTGCCCCCCTTAAGAAAGGACAGGAGGGGCGCTTGCCCCCCGCGCCCCCTCTCCGGCGTCCCTGCAACCATTCCATTGGGCAAGCATCTCCCCTAAGCACATTTCGGGATATTCATTCCGACATTCATTACCGCATACCACTAATTACGGCGGGGGATATTCAGTCACTTTCGGAGGCATATGTATAAAAATTTTGCTTGGGGAGGCATCTTTGACTTGAGGAAGGTTCGGTGTGTGACTTAGCACCATGTCGCTACCATTACACTTTTTTTATAAGCAACCGCTCAATAAGCAACTAGGGCTGAAGTGACCTTAACATTGAGCAACTCGAGGACTCAATTGAATTTCTGTTAGCAACTAAGAAGTCAAACAATCAAGCTTATATACTCTTTCTTGTTGTTATGAAATTGCTCGTTCTTAAGTTTTGTATGTTGTAGTTCGTTAGCTAACGTTTTTCCACTTACTATGTCTCCCAAAAGTTGTGTTGAAGGCCTAACAGTTGATGATTTTGACCCGCGAAGTCAGGGGTCGTCATTAAGTACAAAAAATGTTAAGCAACTTTGAGGGCTGAAATGTCTAAAATTTTAAGCAACTTTGAGGGCGGGACGAAAGTCAAGTTGCATACTACACGCATTTTTTTATAAGGAAGTGCTTTATAAGGAAGGTAGTACTCGGCTCGGATAGGCAAAAACTTAAGCAATTCCAGTACTGGATCGGAGACTATTAAGGAACCTGACTTTATTAAAAAATAGCAACGCTGTAGCAATGTCCGAAGGACGATGGTGATGATATAGTAACGTTGAAGATGATGACAATGATGACGAATATGACGAAGAATAAAACAAGGATGATGATGATGATGATAATGATGATGATGATAATGAAAATGATGATGATGATGATGTTGATGATGACGATGATGATGATGATGATTATGATGATGATGACGATGATGATTATGATGATGATTATGATGATGATGATGATGATGTTGATGATGATGATGACGATGATGATGATGATGAAGACGATGATGATGATGATCATGATGATAATTTTGAAGATGAAGACAACTTTGAAGAGGATGATAACGATGATGACGATACTGAAGACCGAGCTGAAGACCGAGCTGAAAACCATGATGATGGATTGATGATGATCATGATTGTTTTGATGCTGATTATACGGATGATGACAATGATGATCAGATAAACCTTTCCTGGGAGAAAGGAAAATTCCAAACTTTTGAATCGAAAATAGAAAATCTCTAGTCACGCATACCGTAATAATAAATTTAAACTCAGGTTAAACTGCGTAGCAAATAACCCCAGCACGGAAACCTGTAATCTTTGCTGCAAATGATGAATTGAACATTTAATAGCTATCACAAGAATTCGCATGTAGGTGACTATATATATTGGCATGCAGATGACTATATTCGATAATTAGTAGAACTTAGAAGAATTGATTGCCAACTTTGAGTCATTTATGTTTAGATGATTCTCGAGGCCGCAAACTATTTTGAAAAATATGTCAGACTTGGCAACAATATCTACTGCGCCACAATTTCCTCCTCTCTTCACACGAAAATATGTTACACGTTAGAGGACTTCTAGAAACATCTGACAAAACAACCCGATCAAGAATTGAATTAAAATACTTTAAAATAAAAATAAAATCACAGTAAATTTGAGCAACATTTTGTAATATTGTAGTCAAACCTTTTCTTGAAGCCTGACCGAGCCGTCATTTTGCGAGAAAATCATAGTTCCAAATTTTTATTCTCGAAAGTTTTGATGTTATAGAATGTTCCTGCATCGTGGATCGAACTCACAATCTTTGGCCCAAGGAAGAAGCGCATTATTCCACTGCGCTACACTAACAGTTGATTCTAATTGATGTTTTTGGCAAGCAATTGCATTTTGGTAATTATGCCCACTAACGACAACACTTAACGGCGATTTCAAAGTTTAATTCCTATAATTTGTGGTTTTATCTTTTGTTACGCGGTTTGGCAGGAAAAAGCGTCTATATGCCTATATGCCTATATGCCTATATGCCTATATGCCTATATTTTAATATGCCTATTACAACTGAACACCAAGCAATTTTAATATGTCCTTCGGACATAAAAATTGCTAAAGCTCTCAAAGGTCTAGTTCAAAAGCCCTGGCCAAACGATCAAACATTGCTCATCAAACATTTCAAATTTGCTTTAGAAATGTTTGACCGTTTGGCCACGCCCAAAACATTACTGTCCAACAATTTAGAACAACGAAGTCGTTGCTAATCCGCAAGCACGATTGCCTTGTATGCGTAAAAAACTTTTTCAAAAACATCACGCCACAAATTTTGCTTATTTTTGATTTTCAAGCAATGTTTGATCGTTTGGCCGCCTTTCCAACATTGCTTGTCAAACATTGATTTTCTTTTTGACAAACTGCGACAACTTGCAGCATTTCACCACCTAGCAAAATTTCTTAGCAACAAGGCGTTCGTGCTTGTGCATTAGCAATAACATCGTTGTTGGACAGCAATGTTTTTGGACGTGGCCAAACGGTTAAACATTTGTTGTAAAGCAAATTTGACCAGTTGGACCAACAATGTTTGATCGTTTGGCCAGGGTCTTAAAACCAAAAATTTATCACGAACTAATTGAATAATGCCACACAACGTGTCACTATTAAAAAAAGAGAAAACATGAAAAGGGTAAGGGAAATGAAAGAGTAAAAAATGTCCGGAAAATATGTTGAAAATGAGCTGTTTCGCCATTTTTCTTCAGTTAGAAACAGAGATTGAACATCACAAGTTTCTTACTCAGTTTGATGTAGTTGTACACGTTTCGTAAAACTTTAAAAGGGTCTACATCTATGTTTCTTATAGACCGGTTTCTTATAGAAATTTACATAAACCGATTTATGTTACAGAAATCGTAAAGTCGCTTTCAGTGACGGACTCGAAGAGGAAACCAGGCAAAAGACCCGAAGAAAAGTTGAAATTTCTGAAAAGAACTACATAGCCAAAAAACGCGTTTCGTCGCACAAGGTCTTGGCAGAGTCGTGGCGTGTAGCACGTTGTCTGAATCAATCAGTGATACTAGCTCGAACAACAATCTTGTCACGACCCATTTTGTCGTATCGCATGGCCATGACCCGACACTAGCACGGCGTTGATTCAAACGTCGAGTCATTGCCGTGTCATAATTTGTCAAGTGTGAAATTGACTGCCAGGACCAATCCCCCTGGTGTAGTTTGAAAGCCTGACGGAAAGAATTCACAACTGAGGCAAAGAGAATACACAGCAAGTGTATACGACACGACGTCTGAATGAATCGTCGTGTAAGTGTCGAGGCTGTGTCGTGCCATAGTATTGATGGGATGGCACGACTCCGGCACGACGTCTGAAGTAGGCCCGAGTCCGTTACTCAAAGAGCTTGTTAGTCAGTTATTGTTTAATTAGTTACAGTACAAGTAACAGAGCTTCAGTATATTTTTCATTAATAAATGTGTTACTAAGGAATCTGGATTCAAGGTTATTTTAAATAACAATATCTTCATATTTACATAGCGCAGAATTTGGGAGGTGGAGTTTTTAAACAGGGTTTTCGCAACAATTTAGGAAAGAGCGTAACCTTGATTTTTCAAATGAAATCTGTGATGAAATCTACTCAAAAAAGATCACAGAACACGAATTGAGAGGGTTGTTTATAAGGGTTACATGTTCCTTTGTTTCCTTGAGAAAATCTCCTTGTTCCCTGGAGTTTCATGGACATATTTTTCAGATTGATACACACTTTTTTTTATAAGAATACAGTCTATAAGAATATTCAGGCTCAAAATTGCTGAAATTTAAGAATTATTTAATAATAATCTGAGGCTCAAGCTTGACGAGGATCATTTTTGTTTCTCTGCGTTTTTTACACCGCACAATAAGTGTGATTGTCAGGCAACTGTATTTGTTTTGAAATGCATACATCCTGTCTGACTCTTTGATACAGTAACTCTTTTTATTAATAAAATAACAAATGACAAAGATTTGACTTATTTCTCTTGATCTTCAAGGCCAATTTACAACATTGATGATTAAGAATAATTTAAGAATATTTTCAGGCTCAAAATCGAATAAGCTTAAGAATAATCGAGACTCGGCAAAAAATAAGGTATTCTTATAAAAAAAAAGTGTGTAGTCAAGCGGATTGATAGGGAGGGTTTTACCTGATCCCTCTTCCTTGATGTTCAATTTTAATTTTGGACATGTTTCCCTTTTTCCCTGGATATATTTAGCATGTTCCCCTGCTCCCTGGAACCCCTAAACGGCCCTTAATTCGAGATCGGCTTTCGAAAATTTTTCGCGGAAGTAGAGTCTTGATTTTAGGGCCCGATAAACTTAATTAAGTTAATTCAAAAAAGTTACATTTTCTGAAATATGATTACTGCAAAATGTAGATCTTGAAATGCTGAGTAAAATGGTCTTTACTGTATTTCAATACGATCTACCATCTTCGAGAAAAACTCGTTTGAAATTATCATGACTTCATCACCATCATGACCCTCTGCTAGATTGTTGCGAAAAAAACCTGCCTATTTTGAATTAATTACATTTTATTTACAAAGTTATAAAACGTTTTCACCGTTACAGCGTTTGGTTTTTTCTCTGTCGAGTTCAGATCTGAGGCTTGCAAGATATAGTGATAAACTTTGCTGGAAATAGAAAATTACAAAAAAATTAATAGAATGCGGCAGGAAAAATAACCATAACAAATGATTTTCAAAATTTTTATCTCTAACTAACATTAACCCAACATTTGTCCGATTTAATGGTCAATTCAACAAGATTGTCAAACGGTCCAAAATTTGCCATCAAATTTTTGGCAAAAAATGGTCTATTCTGAAGGGTTTTTAATGTCCATTTTTTGCACCCAGATGCTTTACTGCAGCCTTGGGTAATCACAAAATGGTTTATCTAGCCACTAAGAGGTTATTTTGAGGATCTGATGCATTCTGGGAACGTTCGATTTCATGCAAGTTTGGACCATTTTGTCTGAGAATAACTGTACACTTTCACCGAAAATAACAGATTTCGGAGGGGTTCTTTCAGTCCAGTTTCGGCACCTAGGTGCTTCAAAATAACCTTGGATAACCATCAAATGGTTTTGAAATTTGGATTGTTTTAAAGGGGCTTTGGAGTTACACGCTTTTTTTATAGAGAACCACTTTATAAGGAACCTACATGTAGAAAGCCCGAAAATTTAAAGAACTTATACTTCTAAAGAGAAAATCATTAAGGAACTTTTGAATGTTGAATACTTTTATCACTGCAAATAATCAAGAATTAGAAAGCCGGTTCCATTCATTTGCAGTCGAAAATCACATAAATTGTACGTTAAGCATGTATCCAATGCTTCCTTGGGTAGTCTCGAGCTTAACTCGCATGCAAATGTCTCTCTTTTATTGCTAAGACCACTTTATGTGCAGTTAAAATTAAGGAACTAGTAAGGAACTTTTTGAACTACAATTGCCTCAAAAGAGGTCCAAAAATAAGGAACTTTAAGAACTAGGCCTTGAGGTAGGTTCCTTATAAAAAAGAGTGTAGCGTAAAGTTGAAGTTTATGATGAATGTTAATGCTGTGACTAGCGAACGAATCAGCGAAAAGAATTAATGTTGGGCTTTGTGTCTGGATACACTCTTTTTCTTTATAAGAACACATTCTATAAGACCATCGAGGCTCGATTAGCCAAAAACAGTTAGAACAACGCAAGAACATGTCAAGCCTCGTATGAAAAATAAGAAACAAGAAAATGTGTTTTTTAACAACAACGTTAAAAACAAGAAAATTTCATCTCATGTTAACAAAACAGATGTGTGCAACTACTAAACAAGTATATTGAAGCCTAAGCATGATAGTTTTGGGGGATTATTTTTACGTTAACATTACAAAATGCACATCAGAAAATAGAAAGCTGAATTTAAAAGCGGAAATAGCTTCTTAGTTTTGATTTTCTAGAAAAAGGCATACATAGTTGCTTATAGTCGGTTTCTTATAAAAAAATGAGTGTACTTACACAAACATGCTGTTTGTAAATGCTGATGGACAAGTCATGATCACCAACTGGCTTAACAGGCTACAAAAGAAAATATAAAGACATATTTAGGGGCTGGTTATATGAAAGAAAATGCCCCGTCTAGACGGGATGAAAAATTACGAGGGTTTGTCCCGGTGTTATATGGAGAAAAATCATCCCGCCTAGCCGAGATCCCATTTACATGCAAACGGGATCCCGCTTTGCCGGGAAGAAATTTTATCATTTAACAAAAATATGGAAAACACGAAGAAGTAACAGTAGATGCGAGATCTCGGCAAAACGTCCCGGAAATTTCTGCAATATAACCAGGCCCTTATTTAAAATTATCCAATAAAAATTAGAGATGGGAACAAAACTACGAAGTTCAAAGTTTACGATTTTCTAAGGACTTTGACCATTTGGGGGTGTAAGGTTTTACCCCAGTCACTTTCCCAGTCAAAGCCGTTTTAGAATCAGGAACTTTGAAGGCTCAAAAATCAATATACCAGCGTTAGGACAGTAAATCTAGACTAAGTTGTAGATGCTTTATACGATTTTGGCATGGAAAACTAAATATCTTGATCAGTTGAAACATTTCATTTCTGCCCTCGTGGATTTTTGTCCAAAAATTCAATTGGCATGATACAGATAGCAAACAAGTCTCGTGAGGGTAAAGATGACAAATTGGAAACCTTTTAGCTGTTCCTTATGACCAAAATGTTGTCAACTGATTATGGTAAACAATGATGCAATACAAACCATTAGATCAGGTTCCAATAGATGCCACAGCCTTTGATCCAACTGATCAGACTCTGCAAGGAAAAAATTTAAAAGTCAATAATCAGCTTCTTGGGCGAGGGGGTAGCTCCTATAGAGGGATGGGTAATGCACCCCTGAGAAGCTCGAAGGTGGAGCCATAATCAGGGCAAGATTTTGAAAACATAGCCCCATAACAAGGACATCGTCGTGAAAACATACCCCCAAAACCCTTAAAAAACTTTTCAAAGAATACATTTCATTAACCGCCGCACTAAGAGCTATCATTTACCCATAACATTGGCATATTTTCATTAAATAGACGCATAACTAGGACGAAAATTTCACAAGCTGTTAAACTGACCTATAACCGGGCCAAGACACCACGGAACCAGTAAACCGGGCGAAATATCGCAATTTTTCCCATAACCCAGGCCGTGAGCCCGTTTTTTAATACCATTGCAAACGTAAATAAGCTGAATCAGAAAACAAAATTACCTGAGAAATGCTTTTTGAGTAGATCTTGACGATTTCCTAATCGAGGAGGGTGCGACATAGCACGATGCATCTCGACTGGCGCTTTCAACGCTCCTTCTTGGCTAGCTAGTTTGGTCGTAGAAGAGTATGGTGACGTCATCGGACTACTATTGGTACTTGATCGATTAGAATTGGAGCTAAGATGTGAGCTGTCTATGGATATGGGGCTAAAGACACTTGGGTTAGTTTTTAAACTTGTATTATGAGCGTTCAATTGATAAGCGGCTTGGGTTGCTGGTGTGTATTGAGGATATCCATGCGTCCATGCTTGTTGTTCATTTTCAGGAATCATTGCTGGTCGTGGAAATGTTGGAGATCGATGGGGTATGGTCTGGGGTGTCTGATTAGGGGACGGACAGAACTGATTGGGGTAGGGAGATTGCTGGTTAATATATAGACCAGATTGAGATGATGTTGGTGAAAGATCCCTTCCAAATTGCGACGGTGAAGTCTGTATTTGCGAAGGTGACAAGTTAGGTCCGAATTGATTCTGAGAAGTAGGAGTATACCTGTCTTGATACTGAGGAGGCTCCACTGACTGCGTCACATTTAATCTATTAGGGTATGTGTTCTGTCGAGAATAATTTGGTTTGTAATCATGAGAAGACTCTAGCATCCTTTGGCCGGGTGAAACGGCCTGCATGTGATTTAGATGAACCCCCTGTCCTGAAGCAGGAGAGCCATACTGGTTATCTTGATCCAAAGCAGAAACCTGGGGGTAACGAGTGTCTCCGTACGAGTACGACTCGTGATAGGAATGCCGAAACATTTCAGGCTTATTTAAGTGAGACTGATCCAACCTTGCTGGTTGGTTGAATCGTGGTTGACCATATTGTTGCTGATTGAAAAGCGGATGATCAAATCGAGGTTGTTCAAATCGAGGCTGGTAATAGCGTGGATCTTCATGCCCAGGTGGGATAAACTGTTGATTTTCATATCGAGGCTGGTTTGGATTTTCTTCTTTGCTTGTTCGTCTGAACAGCTGTTGGTCCGGATTCGGGCTTTTTTGCGGCAACGCGGGCAGCTCGATTGGTTGATATCCGGGGTAATTTGACTGATTATGATTCGGTATATCCTGAGACTGTCGAGATTCGCCTGCTTGAACTTTATGTTGATTTTGAGCGGAATCTTGCTCTTGGAACTCAAGCTGCCTGACAAGACCAGTCGCATGTGGCGAATTTTGTACATCATCGAATCGCGTCGTCGTATTATGGTTCGGTAAGACTCCGAAAGGAGAGTTTGGCTGACTTTGTGACGTGGAACCTTGACTAGTCTTCCTGTTAGATATCTGCTCCTCACGAACCTCTGGCGAACCAGCACTAACTGAGGTCTTCGAGAATTTTGCCGATATAGCAGCTTCATCGATTGAAACCATCTCTTTCTGTGCTTGCGTGGTTAAAACCGAGGTTGGCGTTGATGGAGCTGAGGCTGATGTCGAAAACGAGACTGGTATTTTCGGAACCGAGGCTGGTGTTGATGGAACCGAGGCTGATGTTGATGGAACCGAGGCTGCTGATGCTGAAAGCGAGACTGGTGACGTCACAACTGAACCGGGTGTTCTAGCATCTTTGTTGTCATTATTCTGTAGTTCAGCGTCTTTCTCTGCAGCATCCAATGGCACCGTTTCTTTACCGATTGATTTATAATGTTCATCAACTGCGGGAGTCTCGGGTCTTTCATCCAGCGGTATCTGCTCAGCCTCTTTTAGGCTCAGGTCCTTTCCTGGAATCGAGGTCTGAGCTTCTGATGTTTTAGAAAAGGGATCGGTTGCTAAACTGGAACCTCCAGATGACATTGTTCCAACTTCTCCAACGGAATTCCTTGGAGTGATCAATGGGATGTCACCACCAGATACAAACTAGGAATATAAAAAAAATATTTCACAAGTACCTAGAAAAATAGATCGACAGAGGCTTCCGCCAAAGATGTTAGCGGCATCATCTATTGCTGTCTAGCACTTCCCCAAAAACCACGATTCAAGCATTTACGTATCACAGGGTCGCTGACCGGGATGAGAGGCCTGTGGGTAACCAGTAGAACCATCTAGTATAGTACCAGATTAGCTTTCGCAAGACAAGACTCCACATAATGACTTTTGTTTCCCATTATTTCCCAGCCCATTCCACCAGTAAGCGAATTATATTTCGGAATCTGTTCAAAAATGTAAGTGACCTCAACTTCCGCTCAATTCCAGGAAGGTTAGTTCCGCTGATCTCTAAAATGAGACTGGATCGAGCATCTGCACGTTTTTCGTGAAGTCGTCTTTGGTCTCAATTGTCGTCTGTTGGAAACAAAAACCTCTTTACAGCAGAAACCTCTCCAAAACGGACAATAAAATTTATCCCAAAGGCGTCTGTAATATTGAGTATTTCACGGTGCAGTTCAAATGATGATGGAAAAAATTAAAAAATCATATACATACGGTTGACGCCTTTTCGAGAAATGCAACAATCTGAGAAAACGGTGGACGATATTTGGTTTCTTTGTGCCAGCACCTACAAGAAAAGAGATCTTGATATCACTTGCTATCAGTTGCGCCGTGTTTTAACACAGCAAAAAGTGAGAGGAAAGAGATTACTGTCCGGGGGTCACAATATACTCAACCGAACAGAATTATGGAAACGCAGTAACAAATTTCAGTCCACTTGAAACGGCATTAACTCCAGTCCTTAAACGCGGAGAGAATTTCATTATTGAAAATGTCTATCTTTTTCCAGAAAAATTTTGCGCCGATCCAGGCCACTTTGAAAAGATCTACACTCTTTTTTTTATAAGAATACTGTTTATAAGAATGTTCAGGGTTAGAATTATCCTATTTTCAAGAATTTTGTAAGAATACTGCTCAGCCTCAGCTCCCATATTTGTGTCTCATTTTTCAGCAGAAGCCTGTTTTGCAATGTTAGAACGAAACTTCATGATTTTTAACAACATTCTTCTTGTTATGATAGTTAAATTTTTCTTTCGCTCGACCATTTTCTCGTAATGAGATAATTTTTCATGTCCCCCAGAAACCATATCAGGTTTGAAAAAATAAGAATACTTTAAGAATATATTCAGGCTCAAAACGAACATTTCTTAAGAATATTGAGGCTGGGCAAAATTTATAGTATTCGTTTAAAAAAAGAGTGTATTCAGGCATGAAAGGGGGATATCGGTGCTATAATAACATCAAAAGAAGTTTATGCTTACGAAACCATGAGCTGCTCGAGTAACTTCGGAATCCCACGGACTAACGGAGGTCTTTTGCCTATAAAAAAAGCAAAATTTGCAAATTATGAAGCCTAAAAAATTAATTAGCCCAGCTGGTGAATAAGTAAATCAATCTTGGCCCTGGTACCGGCCACAAAATCTGCCAAAAAACTGGCAATTTTGGCCTAGGCATCGAAACAAGATGTAGATTCCGAAAGCAGATGTTCTTAGAAAGAAAATGCATCGATAACTGTCAGGCAAGATACAATATCTCATATAGCATCATTCTTGGTTTTTATACGTGTTGTTCACATAGTTTTCGGCCTATTTTGGTGTGAAATTTTGAAGAAACTGTGACGTCACTTAAAATTTTTATTGTTTGAACAGCCAATCAAATTGCAAATAGACAAGGCCGGTACCAGGGTCGAATATGGACAGCGGAGTTTCACGTAGAGGCCTGTTCACCCTGGGGACGAGGTTGCTATTAGTGGTTCCCATTGTATCCTGAAAGCTGATTGGTGTTTAAAACACAATACCAATCCAGCCTCACTTTTGTGAATGGTGCATTTCAATCGGCAACCGGGTTTATATTCGACTTTTGTCAACTGTTTCTGAGATTTATATGCTCTCAGGCTGCTTTCCAAAAATTTGGAGATTTGTAAGACTAAAAGAAAAATTCTATTAGCTATGAAAGCAGAGTACACGCTTTTTTTTATAAGGAACCACTTTATAAGGAACCTACATGTAGAAGGCCCGAAAATTTAAAGAACTTATACTACTAAAGAGAAAATCACTAAGGAACTTTTCATTGCTGAATATATTTATTACTGCAAACAATCAAGAATTAGAAAGCCCGTTCCACTCATTTGCAGT
This sequence comes from Chrysaora quinquecirrha, assembly GCA_014526335.1. NCBI lineage: Eukaryota > Metazoa > Cnidaria > Scyphozoa > Semaeostomeae > Pelagiidae > Chrysaora > Chrysaora quinquecirrha. The sequence goes on from JACTAT010000111.1 coordinate 228,145, forward strand.
CGAAAATCACATTAATTGTACTTTGCGCATGTATCAAATTTTTCCTTGAGTAGTTTCGAGCTTTGCTTACATGCAAATGTCTCTGTACAGTAGTCATTAAACTGTATGTGCAGTTAAGATTAAGGAACTATTAAGGAACTTTTGGAACTACAATCGTCTCAAAAGAGGTAAAAAACTAAGGAACTTTAAGAACTAGGCCTTGAGCTAGGTTCTTTATAAAAAAGCGTGTACCAGTACTCGTATAGTCGTAACCTTTATTCTGTTTGAGAAAACTTAACACCATTACATTCACACATTCCTACAATAGATACCAGTGTTGAGAATATATGTGAAGCATACATTCTTCCATGTGAAGCGAGGCCTGGCGGGTACCCCAATACAGGCTTCGACAAAAGATGGCGGCCCTTTCTGTTAGTCCTTTGGTAGACTTATTACGTGAGTTCCAGGTATCGCTCTTCCAACCGAGACTAACAGCAAGCCGAGATCACTCAAACTGGGAGTTTGAGCGTCAGTTTGAGCGTCCCAGTTTGAGCGCCCAGCAGTGTAACTCAATATCAATAGCTACGACTCAGGTAATAAGTCTACTTAAATAGTTGTATATTCTGAACAACTGATAGTTTAAAAACTAGATAAATGTCTCAGTTATAACAAAATCTCTCTGTTATGCGTCTTTCTTTATCCAGCGATGATCAAATCTCCATCCCTGTTTAATTGGGATTTCGACGTTCAGTTTTGGCTAGAAAACGCATTATAATCCCCAAGCACTTGGTCATTTTCCATTAGGGCACTTGGTAGCCATTTTTAGAATCATCAATGATGTCTTCCCTCCCTCAGGCTTTAAATCAGAGTATTCTATCAACATAGTAGAATTTAATAGCAACTAAGGCGGCTTACCTGTACACATCACATTTTTCACTATAGGGGGCACCTAAAAAAGGAAAGAATGAGGGCAAACTCTGGTAAGATTACGTGCTAGCAAAATTTTCATTTATAGCGAACACTATGATAGATTTTTCCATAAGTGGACATACCACAATAGATGATGGCCATCCGGAGGAGAGCTTTGGGCTGTATGACTTTGAAAGTTACTCGGCGATTTCATAAAGCTGACTCTATAGCTCAGTGGAAACATCGATGGTCATGCAGTCCAGGTTCGAATCCCATCTACTTTAGTATGCCACTTGTGGACAAATCTATCCTAGTGTTCGTAATTCATGACCAATACCTACAAATGTGTGTGGTGCTGAAGAAGGCTCAGCATAGCCGAAACACAAAGTCAAACCAGAGGACAGATTTGGGCAGTATGACTTGGAGAGTTACTCGACGCTTTCATTGAGCTCTATAGCTCAGTGGAAACGTTGTTGGCTCCTGGTCATGCGTTCCAGACTCGAATCCTATCTAATGTGGTGTGTCCACTTGTTGAAAAATCTTTTCATTAATACACGTTTTTCATATAAGGAACACCTTTATAAGGAACTCGGGGCTGAAATTTCCCAAAAAATTAAGGAACTTTAAGGAACTGTCGAGGCTCGGATGAAAAATTAAGAAACTCTTTTTCAAAGTACAAGACGGTTTGTACGAAGAAGGAACAGAAGTACAATATATTCCCCATTGTTCTTCCCCAAAAGGCTCCATTTATACTTAAAGTTAGAAATGAAGAAAGGTTTCTATGAATTTGCTGTAAAAATTAGTATTTATACATATCCCACGACAAGGAATAGTATAAGGAACTTTCAGCCTCATTTTGTTGAAAAATTAAGGGACTCCAGCCTCAACTCAGACCAAAGGTTCCTTATAAAAAAAAACGTGTAGTGTACTTAAAAAAGATTCAAACAACATTGTAACGGGCGGAGAGGAAGCATGATAGTAAAAATGTAGAAAATTAGAAGTGTTCCAACTATTCTGGCAAGGATTGTAGCTCTTAAACAAGTTGAAAACTTATGTGAAAATAGAAAGTCAGTGATGAAGCACAACACATACCTTCGAATACCTCCGGTGCCATCCACGCAGCACTGCCCCTATTGCTAGTCATATTGGTACGTAGGTAACATGCAGTGCCAAAATCACATATCTTCAACACAGTGCCACATTTTGTGAGAAGCATGCTAGAAATCGAAAAAAAACGCAAAGTCAATCAAACATCAAGTCAAACCTCATTCTCAATACACGATATGCCTAATAGTCCCCAAATAAACCGGATTTTACTAAGGGCGTATTTTTTTGGTAACCTTCTGTTTTTGGCAGACTCTCCGAATTTCAAAAACTGTAGACTTAGCAGGAAAACTTTATTTTAACAAAAAAACACGGCTGCCGAAAATCATAGGCAGATCGAACAAAGCTTCCGTTTCATTGGCTGCGATACTTGTGAAATTTGTTTGAGCATGCGTCGTTTATAAGGGATGACGATAATTTCTTAAGGGCAGCCCGTTCAAATCGTGTACAACTTCACAGAGCGAGATTCCTTGCGAAGTCTGCGAAACCTTCCAGCTTCGGTAGCAGAAGGTTTTTGGAGACCTGCGAAACCTGCCGTTTTCAGAAGACTGTACCAAAAAAATACGTTTTGACGTCTGCCGAAAAGAGAAGGCGTCTGCTGAAAACAGAATGTGACCAAAAATATACGCCCAAAAAGAGGGGTGGGACCTGGAGGGGTGTACATAACTTGTGGATGGACGGGGATGTGCCGCCGAGATATTAAAAACCATAATGTAGACATAGACAGGGCACAGACCCTATATTATGGGTAAAAACAAGCGGAATATGAGAGTAATAAGGCTAAGCCTTCATTGGCCTATTAATTGTTACTTGCAATCGCACTACGAACATCTTCAACGAGATATTAACACTATTCGGGCCCAAACAATGCGAAAATTATTAGTTTTCTTCAATATCCCAGCCTGTTATGTGGAGTTAAGTTCAAAATCATACCAATGTTTATCCTATCTATTGTGGTATGCCACTTGTGAAAAGTGTCTGTCATTCATTAAAAATATCTAAGGAGGACACACATTCAAGGGAGGGCGCGTATCGAAAGAAATACGCTATCCTAGGTAATTAATGAGATAACAAAATACTTACTTCGGTGGTTTGAGATCTCGGTGAATGATCGCATGCGGCTTGAGACCATGCAGATACTCCATAGCTTTTGCGCATTGTAATGCCCAGCTCATCAAATGGCCAATTGTATAAGAACATGGGTGGATTACTTGATCACTTGGATGCAGAACTGCAAAATAAAACCCCCTGATTTTGTATAACTCACCACTAATACAGTATGCTTTACATTTGCAAATCCGGGGGTAAACTGAAAAACTGCAAATAAAACCTCCTGATCGAGTACAATTTTCCATTAATACAGTATGCTTAACATTTGAAAATCCGGGGGTAAACTGAAAAAATGTAAAATAAAACCTCCCGATTAAGTACAAATTTCTACTAATACAGTATGCTTTGCAATTGCAAATCCGGGGGGTAAACTGAAGATTTTGCAACGAAACATAACAGGTTAACTTGATCATTTGGATGCAAACTTACAAAATAAAACCTTCCGACTTGTAAACAGTGCTTTTGAAAAAAGGGATTAAAAAACAATAGACGAGAACACAGATTTATCTCACCATCATATAACGATCCTCCTTCTGCATACTCCATAACGAGACAAACCTAAAAAAGAGAAACAGATCTCACGAATGAATCAGCCGTCAATCATCAATCGTCTATTGTCAAACAAATTGTTTTAGCGTTTGGCCACGTTGCAAAATAATTCTTGTCAAACATGTTTTGTTTGTGGAAAGCAGTAAATGTTTTCAAGTTCTTAAGTTCTTCAAAAACATGGCCTAAGGGACCGTTCATTATTTATGCAGGGGTTGGTACCGAAGCAAGTAGAAATTTATATATAAAAAATAATAACACAACCGGTTCGATTTTCAAAAAAGAACTTACCCCACTAAAAACGAGGAGTAATATTCTTTTACCCAACCATAAATCAATATCTTTAACAATAACAAAGCTTCATGAATTAATCGTTTGTATCAAAAAATAATGAATAATCAAATAAGAAATAAAAATTCTGATGAAACAAAGAGTGACCTTTAAAGAAAGAATGGAAGCTGAAGAAGAAAAAGAGACTAAAGATGAAGAATAGTTCTTGGACAACCTTTCTTTGCCAAGTTCAGAAAATGAACTATCATCTGATGATGAAAGTGACTGACTTCTTCAAATTAAACATTTTTATTATTATTTTGGACCCGCTCGTTTAGTTTCAGATTTTTTACCCAACCAAATTCCAGGCTCAAAATTTCTTGTACCCAACCATTTTGATGTGTAAAATTTTGCTTACCCAACCCATTTCGCTTCGGTACCAACCTCTGTATAAATAATGAACATCAGTGTCCCTAACAATAAAAATACCTCATCTTTCAGTGCTTTTGCTTCAGCTTCACCTTCGATTGTTTTCACAGCAACTAAATGTCCTCTCCATAATGCTTTATGTACAATTCCAAATGCACCTCTACCAACAATCTGTTTTATAAAATGAACGCAAAATCAGACTTTAAATATCATATTACTTCATATTGACTCAAACCTTTAAATATCATATTACTTCATATTGACTCAAACCCCCTGTATTTTTATTGCTTTTCCCATGCAAAATAAACACTTACAGTTCACTTCATGTATTAAGCTCTGATGAAGGCTTGAAGCCAAAACACAAAACAAAAGAAATGCCTTGGCTATGGAGGAGACTGGTGGCTGGACGGACCTCCAGTTAGGGTGCATACTTCATGGCACTGTTACGTGCAATGGAGTGCCGTAAATCCTTGAATTAGTCCCTTGGGGGCTTGATTATTTTGCATTAATTTTTAGGGAGCCTTTTTCGAGGTGGGGGCTTATATGAGGGGGTGGGTTATAGAATTATTCACAAAAGCATGATTTATATTTGACTAAAAGAATACATTTTCTGTCATAACTTGAGAAAAGTACAAATATGGACTTATGGCTAACATGAAAATGTCAGGGGTGGGGCTTATTGGAGGAGGGGGGTTTATTTACAATTTTTCACTCTAGGGTGGGCCCAATTTGAGGGGAGAGCTTATACAAGGGGGTGCCTTATTGAAGATTTACGGTTTCAGCACTTGTACTATCAATTCTACAAGTGTTCAAAGTTTAAGATTTTAAAGAGGTAGACCGAATGGGGGAAAAAGTTTCACAAACTTCATTTTTTGTGGTCAAATTCTTTATGGAAATGGGAACTTTAAATGATCATAAAATAAAGACCGCAAGCGCTCGGACAGTGAAACTGTGTACCTAGGCTGCGTTTTGGATGCTTTATAAGATTTTTGCATCAAAAACTCAATATCTTGTGATTTTGAAAATTTCAATGCTGTCAGCTGATTACGGGAATGATCTGTTGAAGGGTTTAAGGGTTACGTAGAGCATTATTTCTAATACACGCTTTTTCTATAAGGAACCTACCTCAAGGCCTAGTTCTTAAAGTTCCTTATTTTTGGACCTCTTTTCAGGCAATTGTAGGTCAAAAAGTTCCTTAATAGTTCCTTAATTTTAACTGCACAGACAGTGGTCTTAACAATAAAAGAGAGACACTTGCATGTAAGCAGAGCTCGAGAATACTCAAGAAAACATTTGATACATGCTTAACGCACAATTTATGTGATTTTCGACTGCAAATGAATGGAACCGGCTTTCTAATTCTTGTTTATTTGCAGTGTTGCAAAAGCATTCAACATTGAAAAGTTCCTTAATGATTTTCTCTTCAGTAGTATAAGTTCTTTAAATTTTTGGGCCTTCTACATGTAGGTTCCTTATAAAGTGGTTCTTTATAAAAAAAAAGCGTGTAAAAGATACCTTTCCAAAATTGATTTCTGCATAGACAATTTCTTCGATGAATCCTTGTGGTGAGACAGTTCCAGATTGGCGAGAAGAAGTGGGTGTGTAGGCAGCTGGAGAGTTCACTTGTACTTTGAAAAAAAATATAAAACAAAAATTAACATTGTAGAAAAGAAGTTAATTAATAGAAAAGAGGTTTCTGATGAAGTCTGGTTGGAAAACATGTTTTCGTTTTCATTCGCAGTGGCAATTTCAAAAAAAATTATTTGAATCACATCCTCAAAAGTGAAGTCTTGCACATGTTACTATAGATAAGATTGCCATTGTTGAAGGCTTTGTACTTGAACCTTCTGCATCAATTTTAGAGGTTTCTTGAGTTAAGGGGGGTGACAGCTATGATCAATGTACTAGTGTACCAGCCTCTTTTGTAAGTGTACCAGTCAGTGTTTGTGACAATGTACCGTGTACAGGTTTTCATGCTTCCACATGTTATGGCTTTGATTTTTCAAGTAGGCCTACACCATGAACCAGATTTGATTTGTAAAATACCGGGGTGATTTTTAGCCTGTTGTACCGTGTACCAGGTGCTCTGTACCAGCATACTGGAAAGCTGTCACCCCCACTCTTGAAGCTCCATACCTTCACTTGCTCGCATTGACACATTGGCGGAAATGACCATGTTTTCTAACCTGGGGACAAGTCATCTTTTGTCAGGACAACTTGACCAGATGTGCAGATTAAAAAATGCAGAAATGATACAAAATATGATGTTGTATGCATTCAATTGATCTTCAAGGACCCTTTAGAAGGTGCTGTGGCGTCGTGGTGTAATCCAGCTGACTGGTGTTGTTAGAAGCTCAGTGTGGTCAGGGTTCGAGCCCAGCCACGGTAGCGTCACGGCCAGGGTCAAGGTCTCGATTAGTTAACCTACTACTGAAATCCTAGTGACTGGCACTAACACCATTTTACCTTCACTTTCACTATAATACAGGTCAAAATTGACCTGTTAACGTTACCCTTTACCCTGCACAACAACGCTTGGGTTGTATAGCTCTACCAAAGAGCAAGAAGGATCCACTCACATACATAAAAGTCAACCCAAACAAAACTAAAACAAAACAAATCAAGTTAAACTCAGAAACCTCAAAAAATAGAATTATCTAGGCCTCATTTTTTGCGTTAACTTTGCGTACACAGCTTGAATCTTGACAACCAATCTTTCTTTGAAATATAAAAGGTCATTTCAACTGTGTTCGGCCTAATCAGCTGTGTGCCTTCTTGGGGCCTAGGCCTTACCTTCAGTTCCCATTTTGCTTTCTCATCAAAGCCAGTGAAATAGAACGCTTGGGCTCTTCTCGTTTCGTCAGCAAAAACTTTCGTAACAGTTCTTCAACCATCAGGTAACCATTTCAAAAAACAATTAAAGCATTTGAACTTAAATACGAGTAGATAAAGTTCGTCAAAAAGCGAAATTATGAAAGTTAGAAGTCAGTAGCCCAAAAACCAAATAGTCAGTCCATGAAGAAGATGAAGGAAGGCTGGGACACAGGGATACAACAGATGCACCACCTGTACCAGAAATACAGTAAAACGCATGCGCAATTGCATTTTTCCGACAAAATTAGCGGTAAATTTCAAATTGGGAAATTACCCGAAAATTTTCAAGAGGGGTACTTCGTGGTTTGCGGTATTCGGGTACCGGGGGTAAAATATGTGCGGTATTGCGGCATTGAAATACCATCTTTTTATGTTTCACATGCGCTGTCCTGTAAGAAAGGAGGGTTTGTGACATTAGGACATATGTAATGAGATTCGCGACACAACAGCAAAGCTACTTGATGAAGTATGTGTCAATGGGACTATATTATTTTTAATTTTCAATTTCAATTTTTTCTTAACTTGTATCTTAATGTTTTGACCATGTATCTAATGATATAGTGTCATAATGAAAAAAAAGACTCAGGTAATAACGGTAATAAGTCTACCCCGAAGTAAAAAAAAATTATTGGAATTCGTTGTTGCTGTTGTTTGATTGACAGCAACGGACAATAGAATGACATTCATAAAGGATGACTTGAAATTCAAATTCAAATTCATTACATTTCGACATTCTCGAAGAAGAAGTGGGAAGTGTTTTGTTTTCTGTTGCAATGGCGGGATTACAAGAAGTCGACAAGATATCGACAGTGGAATACGAAGACTCAGTAAATGTTAACATCGAACAACCTGGCCCTAGTCCAAGCCATGCTGGCGTGGTAGATTCAAGAGATGGTCCTCCTCCCCGCAGCAAGAAGGAGCTACAGTGCACTGCTTGTCCTATCGAAGTAGTGACGGTATTTTTGGACAGGGCCGAAGTGCATCGCGCTGCCGAAACCCCAGTGGAAGCTGGCGAAAATGAGATTATTATAACTGGGTTGCCTTCCGTTGTCGACGAAGATTCTGTGAGGTGAGATATTGTTGGAAACGCTTTGCTTTGAGTTCGATAAACTGCAGTTTATATTGACCACACCCCATTTTGTTGCAAGTGGTGTGCAGTCTGGCAGTGCGGTCTGATTGAGTCAGCATTGTCAGTATTGGCAGTATTGCTGATGACCACATGATGGGTGATGCATCCATTAGGGTAGCGTTTTAGGGTTAGGTAGGGATTTAGGGTTAGGGTACAGTTTTAGGGTCAGGGTAAGGCAAGGGTAGGGTTTTAGCGTTCAGGGTTAGGGTACAGTTTTAGGGTTAGGGTGGTCATACCCAAGGGCAGAATAGGGGGGTCTGGACCCCCCACTTTTCTAAAATATGGTCCTTGAGATTTGTCCCAAAATGTTGTAAAACTCATAGGGGGGAGGGTAAAAAGGATGTTTCCCTGCATTTGTGAGATTTTGAAGGGTGTGGTCTGAGAAATTTTTTTCCAAGACCCCCCCCCACTACTTTAGCCCTGGATATGCCACTGGTAGGGTAAGGCAAGGGTAAGGGTTTAGGGTTAGGGTAGGGTTTTAGGGTTAAGGTAAGGCAAGGGTAGGGTTTTACTGTTTTGGGTTAGCGTAGGGTTTTAGGGTTAGGGTAGGTTTTTAGGGTTAGGGTAAGGCAAGGGTAGGGTTTTAGGGTTAGGGTATGGTTTTAGGGTTAGGGTAAGGCAAGGGTAGGGTTTTAGGGTTTAAGGTCAGGGTATGGTTTCAGCCTCATTTTGTTGAAGAATTAAGGAACTCCAGCCTCAGCTCAGACCAAAGCTTCATTATATAAAAATGTGTAGCATATGTTAGGGAAATATTTTTACTTTTGAGGCATTTTTACATGTTAGTTTTGATATATAGATTCTAATATTTTGCATTTTACATCTTCAAACCCCGGGGGGCACTTGATTAAATTTTGTAAGGGACCTGCCGCCCAGGCATAAAAAATATACCCAACCTTATACTAATTTTACGAAAATGCATACACAACCTTATACCAATTTTCCCTTCTTCAAACATAAAAATCGTGAAAATGGAGACCGTTCCTTTACCAAAATTGTGAAAATCTACACCGTTCCTTACACTTTTTTTTCAATAAGCAACATGACTTTGGTCCAACCCTCAAGAGTTGCTTAATATATCTAGGATTTCAGCCGTCACAGAATGCCTGGTACCCCCCTAAAACCTCTTATTTTGGCTCTTTTCTGGCTTCTCAATGTAATTGACAAGTTTGCAAGGATGTACAGTATAAAGAAAGCTATTTCACCAGAAATTTTAGCACAATCTCAGCCCTGGTTGCTTATTGAACAGTTGCTTATAAAAAAAAAGTGTATACCAAAACACTAAAGTCATGAATACTGAGACTGTCCTAAAACCAAAATCTTGAAAATGAAGACCGTTCCTTATACCAAAATCGCGAAAATCAATACTGTTCCGGGCGGCACTTCCCCAGTGCCCAAATTATACATAGTGCACCCCCAAGGCTTCAAACTTAATAGATTTTCAACTAGTCTGTTTTAGCATTCCTTTCCAGTTTTTTGCAGTCGCATATAAACCACCAACCATTGGAATTTAGGCCTTGAGCTAGGTTCTTTAAAAAGGCATAACTCTTTAATTCTTATCGTGAATATCTCTTTCTTTTTAGAGTGCAATGTTTTGGAGAAGCAACTATAATTGAAGTATCATATAGAGAAGAAGTCATAAAAGAGACACTTGAAAGTTCAGTTGGTCCAGAACAAAGCAAGAATGAAATCAAAACACTCAACAAAGAAAAAACAGAATTAGAAAAGCAGATAGCACAGACTAAAGAGAAATTACAAGTTTTGGAAAAGGAGAAAAGTTTTCTCACTACTTACGGTGATAGACTCAGACCAAGTGACAAGGTAAGTTTTAGAATTTATTTCATTCAGCAATATTGGACTGCTTAGTACAGGCAAAGCTGCTTAATATTACAGTGTATATTGGTAGAAAAATTATAAGGTATCATGTTGTATGAGGATTGCCATACAAACAAGGAGCACCGTACATTGGCAATAAATGTTAAGATAAATATATATTTGTCATGGATGGCAAACCCAAGGATAGATTTTTCCAAAATGGACATGCCATAGTTTTGGGCCTGTTTACATGGAGGCAGGCCAGCCCGGTTAGCCGAGCTAGCTTTGCTTATTAACACTTTTCCATTCTTTCCTGTCAGAATTTCACCTCACCTGACCGGGCTGGCGCGCTCTCCATATAAATGAAAAGTGAACAAACAAAAGCTTCTTTTGTTCCGGCAGATCTCGGCCAGGTGAGATCAACGTCCACGCCTCACTGGGCTGGGTGAATGTTCATGTAAATGCAAGATTCACAAACAAAAGAATTTATTGTTCTTTCAGATCTCAATTTGCCGGGCCAGCTTGCCTAACCGGGCTGGCCCGCTTCCATGTAAACAGGCCCTTTGACATATGGGGATATTCATCCGCAATGTTCTAAAAACATCTAAATGCAGCGAATTTTTTCTAACTCTCACAGGTCTTAAATGCCTCAAATTATTTTAGACTGTGCTCGAATTTCGCCGTGTGTCTAATTAGACTTCCTGGTTGTCTAATCAGAGGAAAAAAATGTCTAAAATATCAGACTTTTTAGACACCCAATGGACCCAATGAAGGTGCTGTGGCATTGTGGTGTAATTCAGCTGACTCGTGGTGTCAGAAGCTCAGTGTGGTCAGGGTTCGAGCCCAGCCACGGTAGCGTCACAACCAAGGTCGAGGTCTTGATTAGTTAACCTACTGCTGAGATCCTAGCGACTGGCCCAAAAACACCATTTCACCATCACCTTCATAGTCCCTTATATTCTTTGTTACAAAACACAATCAAAGATGATACAAGAAATGTATCAGTTAGCTGGCAAAACTTATGTGTAATAAGTAAAAATGCTTACATGCTTGCAGTGCTTAATGGAATTCGTTCATCAGGTCTTGCAGTTGTTTGCTTACAACTGACATCCATTTTCCACCTATTCCTTTTTGTAGGCTGGTGATAAGCTGGCAGAGGCATTTGACAAGAAGAGTTTAGACAGTGTTGCTTCGTTTCTTGATTTCTTTCATTCAAACTCTGAAAAATTAAATAAAGAAATTTTCAGTCTAAATGAAGAAGCAAAGAAACTTATTAAAGAAGTTGAGATTATCAATGAAAAGCTTGAAAAATTGAATCCAAGTGGAACTATAATGGAAAAGTCACACCTAGATAGGTAGATATGGTTCTATTTTGACTAATGTAGACTAACTAACTAATTAATTATCTAACCAACTAACTAACAAACAAAAAACTAACTGACTTACCAACTAACTAACTGAAAAACGAACTTACAAACAAACAAACTAACTAACTAACTAAGCAACTAACTAACTAACTAACGAACCAACCAACAGCTAACTCAAAAACTAACTAACTAACTTACTTACTAACTGACCAACCAACAAACTAACTAACTTACTATCTAATTAACTAACTAACTAACTGGCTAACTAACTAACTATCAAACTAAGTTACTAACTAACCAATAAATAAATTAACTAACTAAGTAAGTAAACAACTAACAAAATAACTAACTAGCTAACAAACTAACTAACTAACAAACTAACTAACTAACTAACTAACTTGATAACGAAATGACTAGGAAACTAATTAACTAACTAACTAACCAAATAGCTAACAAACTAACTAACTTACTAACTAACTAACTAACTAACTAACTAACTAACCAAATAACTAGCGAACTAACCAACTAACTAACTAACCAAATAACTAACAAACTAACTGATTAAGTAACTAACCAAATGACTGACTAACTAGTTTTCTCTCTTTTTTAGACAAGTATCAATACTCCTGGAAACTGAAAACCAGACAGAATTGAAGCTTGTCCTTTCATATGTTGTCTCCAATGCTGGTTGGACACCTTTATATGATTTTCGTGCTTTCAGCAAAGAAAGTAAACTTCAGGTATGTAAGTTGAAGTGTTGAAGCTGACTTTTTAGTGATACTTCTTATAAGCAGTAATGCTTCGTTTTTTAATCATTTCCAGTCTTCTCATTTTAATGCGTGCGATCACACGCACATACATCAACACACGCATAAAGCTTTTCATGTGAGCGATTTTGTGCACACATCAAAGACACAATTACAATGTGCTTGGGAAAGTGTCCTGGGACAGAGCAGTATGAAATTTGTCTTTCTGAAGGGTTGTGTAAAAACCTGCATTTTTAAAAATTTCAAAGGAATTCAGTTTCAATTTCTTAATTTGTGGCGTAGTTAAACCTATTTCTCTTCATCATGAAACAATGTTTGATACACTAAAACACAGAATTGTTTCTATTTGAGAATACTATATTATTTTATGTTCACGTGGTACAGGAAACGATATGGAATGTGACAGTACGACAATGTTCACTAGTATTGTGCTGGCATAATTTGAAAAAGGCAGAACAATGTTTTGAAATGGAACTGAACGTCCAATTACAAGGAAAGCCAAATTAAAGTTAAAATAGCACACCCCTGCCCATATAAAGTAGAAGTGTGAATCACATACATCAAAGTCGTAATGTCTGTGTTTTGCAACGCACAAACAGGTTTGCAAATAGAGAAGGCTGCGATTTCAGTAGTTACTCTTCCCCCATTCTTATCACATATAGTTTGTAACTGTTGTTTTGTGTGCAACTTTCTAAATTAATGGTTATGATCTTGGTCGAAACCTTGGTCAACCATTTCAGAAAATTCGTTTCAGAAAGTTAATTTTATCATCAGCAGATATACAACATCTTACTAAATCTTAACTAAATCTTTTTACTAAATAGGCTGAATCACCCTTAAAGGGTACGCAATTCAATTAGATATTACTTTAGGTAGTTGTATCGATGTAACTTTTTGAAATCTTATCCAATGGAGGGGAAAATTTTCCTTTGTGTCATATCACAATCGATGGGATTTGAACCTGAACTGCATGATCAGAGAATTAATGGTGGTGATCTAGTCCAGCTAACGACCGTAGAAGGACTAAACTGTCCAATGAAATGGTTAAGTAACTTGCCATGTCAAACAGCCTTTGTTTCATGAATGGCAAACACAACAGACAGACATTTCCACAAGTCGTTATAAGATCAACAATTCATTCTGCATTTTAGCTTCTGTATTTTGGCATCATAAAGCAAACAACAGAGGAGGACTGGGTTGATGCAAAGCTTTCTCTCAGCACTGCAATGCCAAGTGTTGGTGGCAGCCCTCCTGAGCTGGATGCCTGGTACATTCATCCAACCAGATCAGTGAGGTACCAAAAGAAAAAGATGATGTCATTTAGAAGATCACGTCGTGATAGTGATGAGATGTACGAGTAAGTAAAGGCTTTTTTATAAGAAAGAACAGCTTTTTGGTACAAGGCACTGATCAAACGATCAAGCATTGTGTTTCAAAAATTTGAGATTTGCTTTCTAAACAAGGTTTGTCAGTTTGGTCGTGTGACAAAGGATTTTTTTAACAAGCAAAATTTTAGAGGAATTTTTTGGAAATTCTAATAAAAGGTTGACAAGTAACAACATTCATTGTGGCCAAACAGCAAAATATTTTGTTTTACAAGCAAATCCTGAATGTTTAACAGACAGAAAGAACAATCGCGATAAATAGCGAAAACATCTTTGGACATATTTAGGCCCCAGTTACACTATGCCGGCATGATATCGTTGCGTATTGATTTTCGTGCCTTCATAAGATTTTGCCAAGCAGTTACATACACGAGCAAAGCGCCATGACTTCTGTGGCGATCACTACAGTTACACTGAGACACCATGGCAGCTCCCTTGCAGATTCGCATCGCATTTCTTTTGTGAAACAATAGGAAAACAAGGTTTCAGAGCGTCATATATCGGATTGGTCTGATTACACTGTGCCGCCGCGTCGCGTCTTGATTTTCATATCACCTCCAGAACGCCTTAATATTAAGACGATTTGCGGAGCGTCTTATACCGCATTGGGTCGTCATGGTGTAACCAAAAGCCCAATCCGATAAGAAATTCAAGGCTCAACGAGGCATGCTGGCATAGTGAAATTTGGGCCTTAAAAGCTCTTTTCATTTCGTTTTTTCGTTCATACAGTAAACTCCAATCAACTCGAACCCTTGACAGCTGGAACATTCATCCAACCTAAACATCCAAGTCGAACTGATTTCGCATCCCCCTTGAACCTTCCAAAATATTCTATACTCCCTAAAATGCTACGAATTTATCAAGACAATACTTACCAAATTTTAAAGCCTTTAATTCTGTTTACAAAATCAGCAGGGGATTAATGGCAGGAGGATTTGCTGGTGGTGAGGCGCTTTGTGATGATATTGAATACAACCTCATGCCTACAAAAGCAAAGGCACGTAAGGTAAACCGAATATTATGCAACATAACTGCTACTGAGGGAGGTCCTTTACCCCAGTTAAGTCATAGGAAGGATTAAGCTTTAGAAACCCTTGTATCCTGTTGTGATAAACCATGACATCTCAATGGTCATCAGTAATTATGAAATTTTCTCTAATTTTCAGATGTTTCCTTTTTTGCTTTCTCCACTTCTGGGCTGTCTATAATTCTGAGCAGTCTCCAATTCTGAACTGTCCCTAATTCTGAACTGTCTTTTATTCTTAACTGTCTCTAATTGGAAACTGTCCCTTATTTTGGACTGTCTCTTTTTCTCTACTGTCTCTTATTCAGAATTGTCCCTCATTCTGAACTGTCTGTTATTCTGAACTGTCTCTAATTCTGAACTGTTTCTTATTCTCTACTGTCTCTAATTCTGAACTGTCCCTAATTCTGATTTGTCTCTAATTCTGAAATGTCCATAATTCTGAACTGTCCCTAATCCTGAACTGTCTCTAATTCTGAAATGTCTCTTATTCTAAACTGTCTCTAATTCTGAACTTTCTTTAATTCTTAACTGTCTCTAATTGGAAACTGTCCCTAATTCTGGACTGTCTCCAATTCTAAACTGTCTCTAATTGGAAACTGTCCCTTATTTTGGACTGTCTCTTTTTCTCTACTATCTCTTGTTCAGAATTGTCCCTCATTCTGAACTGTCTGTTATTCTGAACTGTCTCTAATTCTGAACTGTTTCTTATTCTCTACTGTCTCTAATTCTGAACTGTCCCTAATCCAGAACTGTCTCCAGTTCTGAACTGTCTCTAATTCTGAACTGTCTCTAATTCTGAACTGTCTCTAATTATGAACTGTCTCCAGTTCTGAACTGTCTCTAATAATGAACTGTTTTTAATTCTGAACTGTCCCTAATCCTGTCCCTAATCATGAACTCTGTCTAATTCCTGTCTCTTATTTTGAAATGTCTCTAATTCTGAAATGTCTCTTATTCTAAACTGTCTCTAATTCTGAACTGTCTCTAATTCTGAACTGTCTCTAATTATGAACTGTCTCCAGTTCTGAACTGTCTCTAATAATGAACTGTTTTTAATTCTGAACTGTCCCTAATCCTGTCCCTAATCATGAACTCTGTCTAATTCCTGTCTCTTATTTTGAAATGTCTCTAATTCTGAAATGTCTCTTATTCTAAACTGTCTCTAATTCTGATCTGTCTTTTTTCTCTACTGTCTCTAATTCTGAACTGTCCCTAATTCTGAACTGTCTTTTATTCTTAACTGTCTCTATTGGGAAACTGTCCCTAATGCTGAACGGTACCTAATTCTGGACTGTCTCTAATTCTTTATTGTCTCTTTTTCTCTATACTGTCCCTAATTCTGATTTGTCTCTTATTCTGAGCTGCCTCTTATTGTGAACTGTCTGTAATTCTTGACTGTCTCTTATTGGGATACTGTCTCTAATTCGGAACTGACTGACTCTCAACTCTGCACAGTGTCCCTGATTCAGGATATTGCCTCTAATCATGACCTTGCTCTTACAACATACTGGTCAAAACTTGAAGAGTATATGTGAATGTTTGAGAAAATGATCCATAATGAGGAAATTTCACAACAGGAAACAGGGGTATCTATAGTTCTTTGTAATGTATTTTGAGCATTATTAAAAATTAGTTTGTATTTATTTCATAAAAGCGATGCACCCGCCGCTTATGCTCTTAAATGTTCTGGATTAATGGAGGCATACGACGAAAAACCAAGGAAGGTGAGAAATGTGAGAAAAATAGTCTATTTCATTCTTGATATTAAATAATAATTGAAGGGCTCGAGTTTTAATTGTTCCATTTTGAAATTTAATGGCCTGTGGAATCTGTTTGCATCCCGCTTATCATGGGGTCTTTTTGAGAGGTTGGAGTTGTGGAATGTTTTTAATTGCTAACCATAACTGATGACACGTTTATTTTATATTTTCCTCGTTGCTGCTACAAGGAGGCCAAAAAGATGTCTCGCTCTTGTGTTGTTTACGCTTTCATGACATTATTAGGCCTAACAAAACCATACCCAAAATTATACTTGTCTCATAGCTCTCCTCACTTCGATTGCCCTCCTTGAGACATATTTTGACCAGCTTTGATAATCACCTGTAAAATAAGCAATGAAGATCTTTAATTTCTAGGATTTAATATTTTTTCGCTTTTTCCAAAGGCTCCGTCTGCAAGACAGTATTTTGAGACCGAAGTGACAGAAGGGATAACAAGTACAAGTTTTGAAATCGCCCGCCAATCAACCATCAAATGTGACAACACAGGCCACAAGGTGTCCATATGTCAAATCGAGCTCAGTCCTGATTTTGAATACGTAACAGTGCCTAAACGTGTTGCACATGCTTTCCTCAAAGCTACAGTCAAGAATACTTCGAATTATGCTCTGTTGGCTGGACCAGCTAATGTGTTTCTGGATAATAATTTTCTCACAAAGGTACACATTTTACAAACATTATATTGTTCGAATCTTAAGCTTTAACCAAAGATCATGCTTTGGCTATAAAGCTCGAATGTCAAACCAAGTTTGTTCAAAGCTTTGACCTTGTAGACTGATCTTGTAAACAATTTTCAGATCTTGTAAACAAAGTTCGGATCTTGTAAACAAGGTTTGGATCTTGTAAATAAAGTTCGGATCTTGTAAACAAAGTTCTGATCCTGTAAACGAAGCTCGGAACCTGTAAAGGAAGCTCGGATTTTGTAAACACAGTTCGGATCTTGTAAACAAAGTTCGGATCTTGTAAACAAAGTTCGGATCTTGTAAACAAAGTTCTGATCTTGTTAACAAAGTTCCTGAGTTGTGAAAAGACGTGTGAACTTTGTTTTTACGTGATAAAAAATCTCTTTAGAAGCAATGTTAAAACTACAACATTAAAGCTTTGGCCAAACGATCAAACATTGTTTATCAAACATTTGAAGTTCGCTTGGCAAGCAAAATGTTTTACTGTTTGGCCACATCACAAAACATTCCTCGTCAAACATTTTTTTGCTAGTGTCAGACAATAAAATGTTTTTGAACTTTTTCAAAAACATTGCGCAACCAATGTTTTGTGAAGTGGCCATACATTCAAACATTTCATGACAAGCAAATTTCAACTGTTTGACAATGTTTGATCGTTTCGCCTGGGCCTAAACAAGAACAGTCTAACCATTGAATGTTGTCCACACAGACAATTTTAGCAGCGAGTTTTCGTTCTATTGATGAAATGTTTGTATTTCTAGTCGTACCTTGAAGCTGTTAGCCCGATGGAAGAATTTGAAGTTTCACTTGGTGCAGATCCTGCTGTCAAAATAACTTATAAGCCACTGAAAAAATACAAGCAGACAACTGGCATTATGTCAAAACATACACAAACGAATTACCATCAAGAAATTGTGATTAAAAACACAAAATTATCAGCAGTTAAAATCACTGTGACGGATGGATTGCCTAAAAGCACAGACGAGAAAGTCAAGGTAGAAATTTGCATTGATTTTTTATAAGCAACTTTCGTCGTTCAATTACATATATTAGGGCTTCTTGATGAGTTTCTTAATTTCCCAATAATAAAACTTCTTTTTTGCGATGGTAGGGCAAGGGGGCCGACTAGGAACGTAAGAGCAATTGACATTAAAAATGAAGGGGTTTGTTGGTGCCTCCCCAGGAAATTTTTAGTGTCCACGCCCTTTAGATTGGCTTAAAATGCGCCAAAATTTTTGAAAGAATATAAATCATGTTTTATACGGCATATTTTGGCCATGTCTCCACATGTACTCATTTCGAATTGCATAATATGACCCATATTGCTTATTTTAAATTTGCACTCGCCAGTCATTTTGTGTTATTGATGTGTTAACGATAAGTTAACGATAAGGGGGTGAAGCTATGTTGGCTTTTAGATCAAGTTTCAACTCAAGTTGCCTTCAGTTGAATTTATGGGTGCCGAAATATCGTATTTAACGTTGTCAAAGTCAATTAACATTTTACATTGAAAGGGCACTTTTGCCCCCATTAGGAAAGGGCAGGAGGGCTGCTTGACCCCCCCGCGCCTCCCTCTCCGGCGTCAATGCATGCAAGTGTCTCTGTATAATAGTCATGGGACCAAACGTGTGTTAAAATCAAGAAACCATTGAGGATCTTTTGGTGCAAAAAGTTAATCAAAGGAAGTCAAAAACGTTAAAGAAGTAGTAGACCTTGTGCCTTGGGCCAGGTTCTTCATATAACATCGCTTTTCTAACTCAGGTAAACGTGATTGAGCCAGTAATTCCAGTGGTGAAACAAAAAGGAGAAAAAATAGAAGACAACAATAAACCGATCAAATTGAACGACAAAAATCAAGTGGAATGGATCTTAGAGATTCCAGCATCCGAAACCAAGGTACTGAATCTGAAATACAGCGTTGAACACCCTGTGAATGTTGGTATCACAGGGATGTCATAGGCATCTCAAATAACTTTGAACACCCTGTGAATGTTGATGTTATAGGGAAAGAACATACATTTTTATACTTGAGCTTTGAGTACCTTGTGAACATTAGTATTAGAGTACTCTTAGGTGCCAAATAAACGCCATACCCCCGTTTATTCATCTTCAGCTTTTCCCCCCTTAGTAGGACCCCCATTCATTAATTTTGGAAGAAAAAATTTCACTTGTGAAAGGAGTAAACGACGTTTATTAAATGTCCCCCACCCCACGGACCTTATTAGGACCCCGGTTTAAAAAATTTTCGAAAAATTTCCTCCTCCCCCGTTTATTTCGACCCCCTGTTTATTTGGCACCTTAGATTACCATTACAGAATAATACACGTTTTTTATAATAACATTTAGCTTCCTTCTGAGCTGAGCCTATCTGTTTCTCGTTTGTGGAGCGATTTTTCAACATATCCCTTTATCACAATATCTCATTATCACCCCCCTGTCCTTCTCAAAAACATGTGAAAAACGCATTCCAGGCAAAGGTTTTACGTTTGCAGAATTTTCGTGCATTTAACTCAAGCGGTTTCTGAGATAGCAAAAATGTACGATAATTATGATAATATGATATTTATAATGAACGCTGAATATTTGATAAACAATTATAGACTATAATGATGATTAAATGAATTATGAATTAATATTTAAGAATTTATATTAATTATGAACTATGAATTTGCTGAATACAGGGTGTGTTTGATGTGATTTGTTAGCAGTTTAAATTTTCTATGTCGTTTTACCGGTCAAGTTCTAGCCAAACAACCAAACAATGTTTGTCAAAGATTTGAAATTTGGTTAGCAAACAAACATTTGCGAACATTTCGACGGCGAAACATTTTTTGCTAACTACGAAATTTTTCAAAAGTATTTCCCAACTACAAAAATTTGTCGAACTGCGATTTTTGATGTGGCCAAACAATCAAACAATGTTTGTCAAACATTTGAAACTTGTTTATCAAAAAAAAACATTCGCAAACATTTAGGCGGCGAAACATTTTCTGCTTGCGACAACCATGATATGTTTCGAAATTTTCTCAAAAGTATTTTCCAACTACAAAAATTTGTCGAACTGTGATTTTTGATGTGGCCAAACAATCAAACAATGTTTGTCAAACATTTGAAATTTGTTTATAAAAAAAAAATATTTGCAAACATTTTTGACCGCGAAACATTTTTTGCTTGTGACAACCATGATACGTTTCGAAATTTTTCAAAAGCATTGCTTAACTACAAAAATTTGTCGAACTGTGTTTTTGATGTGGCCAAACAATCAAACAATGTTTGTCAAACATTTGAAATTTGGTTGTCAAAACAAAGTGTATGCGAACATTTGGGCGACCAAACATTTTATGCAATCGACAAGCATGAAATGTTTCGAAATTTTTCAAAAGCATTGCTTAACTACAAAAATTTGTCGAACTGTGTTTTTGATGTGGCCAAACAATCAACAATGTTTGTCAAACATTCGAAATTTGGTTATCAAAACAAAATGTGTGCGAACAATTGGGCGATCAAACATTTTATGCAACCGACAAGCATGAAATATTTTGAAATTTTTCAAAAGCATTGCTCAACTACAAAAATTTGTCAAACTGTGCTTTTTGATGTGGCCAAACAGTCAATTCTGGGTGAAAAATTGATGCTTCTAGCTCCCTTGTATATTCAACTCTCTCCACGCAAACACCATTTTAAGGCGGACAGCATGTTTCGTCCAGATAACAGATTTCAACAGAAATTCATTCTGTAAGGCGGACATGGTCCCTTAAAAGGTTGTGCGATTAATTTAAGAATAACACACAAATAATAATCAAAAAATTGAATGAAATAGTGTACTTGTTTATATCTATCCAAAGTTTTTACACAAATATATTTTTTATCTCCCCTTTTGTCGGAACCCACAACACATCAAGCAGCATAATAACCCACCACAGTAGTGCTTATCCACCCAGTTAGAAAAAATACCACCACAGTACATAAAAAATACCATCACCTAAAGCATAAAATCCCACCACACTAAGCATAACTAACCCAACACACTAGTGCTTATCAACCACAGCACACAAAAATACCACTACATCAAGCATAATAACCCACCACAGTAGTGCTTATCAACCACAGTACGCAAGAACTACCACCACAGTACATAAAAAATACCATCACCTAAAGCATAATATCCCACCACACTAAGCATAATAACTCACCACAGTAGTGCTTATCCACCACAGTACGCCAAAACTGCCACCACCGCAAGCATAGTAACCCACCACATAAAGCATAATAACCCACCACAAGTAGTGCTTATCCACCACAGTATGCAAAAAAACACCACCACATCAACCATAATAACCCACCACAGTAGTGCTTCTCCAGAAAGCACACAAAAGACACCACCACATCAAGCATAATAACCCATCACATCAAGCATAATAACTCACCACATAGTAGGGCGTATCACCATAGTAGGGCGTATCACCATAGTAGTGCGTATATACCCGCTAGCATGAATTCACAAAGAGGAAAGTGGGGAGCATTATTAAAATATTTTTTGACTTACAAATTAATTCTTCTACCCTACTTTAAGTTAGATAAACTTGTGTCGTTGTTTTGATTGTAAATTTACTCACAAGTTCTTAACATTTTAAAGCTAAATGTCATTGTGCATATCAAAACTAAAGGCAGGCAGAACGCGAAGTAAAGTACGAGGCCTGGCTGCCATGTTTTCAACAACTGTACGGGTTCAAAATTCTAGATTTAGCATTCTAAAAAGAGCCTAGAATTTAGAAATAAAGTAATTTTTAAGGAATTTATTTCAACGTTCCTCAGTTTATGCCGCAATTTAAGAAATAGACCTTTTCAAAAAGGCCTGCATCGACACGAAATTTTTCCGGAAAATGGTAGACATGTTGAGTAAGGGAATCCTCTCAACGTTCAAAGACCAGAATTGCAGTCGTTTCAGGAGAGAAAGAGCAGCAAATTTTGCTTCAAATTCACGTTTTGTGGGAGTTGAAGTGAGAGAAAGGATTCAAGTTCCTGTTTATCTGCTCTAGGAGGCATTTTATCAAGTATTTTCTTTTTTTTGAGTTACTGGCATCTTGTTTCACGAGTTTCTACAGATATAACATTTTATGTCAAAGATTCCTTCTTTTCTTAGTCTTCCATTATCCACGAATTACAACCAAAATCTGCTGTACTACCTCTCGTACAGCGGCTGCAATCAAGGTCGTTGTACGTGGGGATGATTCCTTTACTCAATATATCTACCACTTTCCAGAAAAATGTCACGCCGACCCAGACCTATTTAAAAAGGTCTATTGGAAAACATCTATAAAATCTATACCAAATTAGAGGTTGTATTTACCACGCGCAGTAACGGGCTCGCTCTGGAAACTATTTGTATAAGATATATACAGAGTTTACAGGAATAAATTCTAATCTAGATTCACCTACGTACACCGGTGAAAAATGAAAATCTACTTTAAGTCTTTCCTGCACCTGAAGAACAAAACAGTTCCATTTGGAACTGGTCCCCGATAAACGGGGTTGGAGTATCACTAAGCGAAGAGCAATTCGCCACGGTTCAATCAAAACCGGGGGTAGTGCGTGACAGAGGCGGACTGGCAGCGAATCTCAAGGGATGCTATTTCCAGTAAAAGGGGCCTCTTTTCACTATAGCAATTTGCCTTGCTAGTTGCTTCTAGCGAGCTCCTGTGTAAAAATCAATTAAGGCAAGGGCTACTGTTCATGCTCATACTTCTTTTCTTATTTAGGATATTTCGATGGCAAAATCGTCTCCCTTTTATACATAGTTCGCATTACTATATTTTCTTGCTTCCATATTTTTGTGCGCATAAGCTGGTTATCTTTTTATTTTTACTTCTTTCCAATTATCTGCATTGAGAAACAATTTCTGTTATTTCCAACTGTTTTCAGACTGAGCGAAACCAATCCAAATCTCTTCGAAATCCCAAGAAATCGAAGAGATTATGCTCAAGAAACAACAGAAACAGTTTGTTAAAGACCCTATATAACGAGAAGGCCCGGGTTGCAATCGTAACCTAGCATCCCTGTCAGTCCGCCCCTGGTGCGTGATAGAATCAATTAATCATCCACAATATTTATACTATACATAAAATAGATGTTATCGTTGCTGCGTTGTTTTTGTTAAAACTGGCAACGGGTGTGCCTCGGTATTAAAAACCCATTGGTCGAGTGGCATTAAACTGTCATCAGAGAATAAAAGATAAAGGTACTTAAGTGTTTCAGCTAAGAAGAAACTCTGCTGCACATCATCATGACTAACGTTCGGCTCTGTGACGTCGCGGATTCCACTATACCCATCGCCAGCGTGGCAGTACTTTTCAATGGCCTACAAGATGAAATTAATAATTACATTAACGATATTAATTGCGATTAAAAAAACATTAAAAAGCCACTATTCTGAATGCGCCAAAATCTGGAACAAACGATTTAGCTGGGAACTCGTGGAATGAGTAGGAATAAACGAAACTGAAGGGAACCAATGGAACATGCTGAAACGGAGTGGGAACAACTTGGAATCAGAGGGAACAAATGGGAACGAAGTAAGAATCGGTGGGAATAAATGGAATCAGAGATGACAAGGGGGAACAAGCAGGGAAACACCGAAAAGATAAAGGGACAACTGCGAACACACACAAAAAGGAAATTGCCGCAAAGAAGTGAGAGCAAGTTGGCCTAGTTGAAACAAAATGGGGATCAATGACGATTGCGGGGGAAAGCAAGAACAAAGCCTGAAACAGCTAGGAAAACATGGAACAAGTGGGAGCAAAATGGGCATTCTTCTACTCTATTTGTAGCCAGCTGGTTGCTTGCAGTGACATAAATTAGTTAAAATTTAAAATGTTGCTTAGGCTTTTTCCCTGTGGTACTATACGTTGCTTAAAATTTTAGCCCTTCTACATCTTGGTTGCTTATAAAAAAACTGCGTGTACAGAAACTTTGAAGGCTCATTAAAATCAATAGCAAAATTGCTGGGACATTTAAAGTTAGACTAAGCTTTTACGATTTAAGCAGAGACAACTCAGCATCTTGAAATCCCTGCGGCGTTTCGTCGAAAAGGTCTACAAATTAAACGGCCTAGCACTAATAAAAAAGACAGCAATTAAATTCCAAGGCCCTGGACAAACGACAAACAAAACTCGCTGAGCAATCGTTTCGAAAAAGTATCTAGACAAGCGAAAAATGTTGGAAAAGCATTGTTTGACCTTGTTGACAAAAAGTAAATATTTTGGAGCTAAAATTATATAGGAATATTTGAAAACAAAAAAGGTTTCCCTACCTGGGCTGCTTCCCAGCCCCAGTCTCTGTATTTCTGGTCATGTGTCATTCTCCAAAGTACGAAATAAGACTCGACTACTTCCGGCCTAAGTATGTAGTATTTTTCGTTCATGCGCAGTGGAATGGCTTCGTGTGGTCCTTCGAAACGGAAAGATTCCGGTCCAATGCCAGTTGCTAGGCGATAAAGAAAATTAGTCAAATACACGAATCAACTTAAAACCATTCAGATTTTGCAAGTTTACTTGGGTAGTCGGGTTAAACAGTGGTTATCGAAGAGGGGCCTAGCCAAACAATCAAATCAGTTTGTCAAACATTCAAAATTTGCTTATAACACAAAGTTTTTAAGCTTGTCTTGTTTGGCCCCATCAAAAAGCAATGCTTGATAAGCATATACAGAATTTTTTGAGCAGTGTTTTTGAACAAAAATGTTTGACGAGCATTGTTTAAATTCTAAACATTTTGCTCGACAAGCAGATTGCAAGTTTGACAAACAACGTTCGATGGCTTGATCTGGGCCCAAGTCTCATAATAAGCACCCGCTTTTTTCAAGCGATTCTCTTGTAAAAGAAGGAAGTCAAAAACGTTTTATAACGCCTACTTCTTTTATGCGCCCATAGCCGCTTATTCTCCCTTAGGATCCAGAGAAAGAAGAAAGAAGGCATCTGTAGATAAGTATATATTTCTAAATTGTCGTTTCCGCCGTTCAAACAAATTTCATGTGAAAATGAATAAGCACCCGTGTCTTTCAAGCTCGCTTTGTAAATGAAAGGCATAGCTATACTTGGTTCGAATGGACCTATCTTGAAAATGGTAAAGCCACCGCTACATGCACTATTTCTTACCTGTTCTGGCCTTGCGACACTCTTGGAAATGTCCTTTTATGAATAATTCTGTGGTGGCTACACGCTGTGATAAAATTGCTGCCACAACGTGCTGCAAAAATCAACTTGTGCGGAAAGAAAATCTCCAGGAAAGCGCGCAAAAACAATGCAATGTGTTGGGTCACCAGCAAAAGAAAAGCCGGCTACACATTGTGATATTACTTGCGATAAGCCAGAAAATGTCCTGAAAAGTTTAACAAATCAATGTTCTGCGACCATGCTTCCTCAGGTTACAGAACATTTTGTTCGAAAATCCGTCCCTGGCTACACGTGCAACTTATAATTTTCCCGCTTGCCCCGACGATTTCTCAACATGTTCAGTCGCCATTTCAAGCAAAAGGTTGCATGTGTAGAATACAGACCCACGCTAGCGAATCTATAATCACTACTGTGGTGGATAATCACTACTTGTGGTGGTCTACTATGCTTGCGGTGGTGGCAGTTTTGGCGTACTGTGGCGGATTTTGTGGTTTTTTCTTGCTTGATCTATAGAGCTTTGCTATGATTTCGTATTCACCACATAAAGCATAATAACCCACCACAAGTAGTGATTATCCACCACAGTACGCAAAAACTACCACCACAGTACGCAAATAGTACCACCACAGTAGTGATTATCCACCACAGTACTCCAAAACTGCCACCACCGCAAGCATAGTAACCAACCACAAGTAGTGATTATCCACCACAGTACGCCAAAACTGCCACCACAGTACGCAAATAGTACCACCACAGTAGTGATTATCCACCACAGTACTCCAAAACTGCCACCACCGCAAGCATAGTAAACCACCACAAGTAATGATTATCCACCACAGTACGCCAAAACTGCCACCACCGCAAGCATAGTAACCCACCACAAGTAGTGATTATCCACCACAGTACGCAGAAACTACCACCACAGTACGCAAATAGTACCACCACTGTAGTGATTATCCACCACAGTAGTAATTATAGATTCGCTAGCGTGGGTCTGTATTCTAACTACAAGCAAAAACACGCCAGTTAAAGAAGCGTTAACGAATCTACCTACCCGTTCTTTTATAAGATTCTCTACAAGTCTGCGTAATTTCCTTTCCAAGTTGCATATAATGCTCTCCCAAACCAGCAGGTGCGCCTTTGGCTCCCAATGCAAACATACCACCAGAAAAACAGGCCTATGGAAAAAGAGAAGAAACGTAATCACTAAAAGGTCAAGTTGAGGGCGAGTTTTACTCGCAACCCACAGTTTGTGGGGTTTATTCTCACTAAGGTCAAATATCTCACGATTGAGCGAGGGGATTATTATCAATAGCAATACCAATATTAATATCAATGGTAATATCAATCAGAATATCAATATAAATATTAATTTAAATACCAATATTAATATCAATATCAACGTCAATATCAATATCAATATCAATAACGATATCGATATCAATATCAATATTAATATCAGTATCAATATCAATATCAATATCAATATCAATATCAATATCAATATCAATATCAATATAAATATTAATATCAATATCGATACCAATATCAATATCAATCTCAAGGTCAATATCAACATCAATATCATTATGAATATGAATATCAATATTAATATCAACATCAATATCAGTATTAGTATCAATATCAACATCAATATCTTATCAATATCACTATGAATATCAATATCAATATCAGTATCATTATCAATATCAATATTAATATCAATATCAATATCCATATCAATATGAATATGAATATCAGTATCATTATCAATATCCATATCAATATCACTAATATAAATATTAATAGCAATATTGATACAAAAATGCAACTCAGATTCTAAATTTTTATGGTATTTACCAAGTGTTCCATTTTATCTTCGACTGAACCATAATTATAAACGCCAATATATGTTAGCCCAGACTTAGATTTCTTTATCAAAGCTGGCTCAATTGCCTGTCAAAAAAACAATAGAAATAATCATTTTCAAATGGTCACAAGGGATTTACAGAAACTGAATTGTACAATATCAATGATTTGTGGAACTTTTTCCACTCTTATTAATCATGCTTTATCAGATCAGGCGTAATCATCTAGTTTTAGCGCGTGTCAATTACTATCAATCTATCTATTGATATTGTACATCGACCTTTAAATAGGAATTACGTACAATGGCTAGTATGTTAGTGTAATAGGGAAAATAAAATTAGAAAAAAAAAATAAATAAGATAAGTAAATGTTTTGTGATTTACTTCAGAGATTTATTTTCAAATAAGAAGGAAATCATCCCAAGGGATAGCGAAGGATCAGATGATTCTAATGTTTTGGAAAACTATCAAACATTGTTGTCAAAAATTTAAGGTCTGCTTTTCAAGCAAAGTTTAACCGTTTTGCCACGTCAACCAACATTTCTTGGAGAGCACAATTCGCTGAGCAATGTTTTTGAAAATTCGCAAAAAACATTTTATGCTGGTGTCGAGAAAAATATTTTGACGAGGATTGCTCTGTAATGTGGCCAAACGGTCAAAAATTGTGTTTGACAAGCAAATTCCAAATGTTTGACAAACAATGTTTGATCGTTTGGCCAGGGCCTAAGTTATTACGCCAGTATCTGAAAAACTCTTGGATTTTCATGACCTGCCTTCTAGATGATTCAATCATGTGATTTTAACACGTTGTTGAATGCGCAAACTCATTCATGAAACAAAAACACACCTTCATGGCTTCATCATACATTTTTCTTGCTCCAAGATCCGTTTTCCCAGTTTGGAGCCAGGATTTTAGAAGATATTCGTAAAAACTATCACCAAGAGCTCCCAAAGAAACATGCTCTAGAATACGAAATTGATTATAAATATCAATGACAAAAATAATTTTCACTAGAGTATTTACAGAGCAAGGAAACAAGCCACTAACCCAATTACGCACCACCACATCAAGCATGACACTGCCATACTAGCAACACAACAGCAGTACTGCCCTGTGTGGCATGTGTCCTTCCCTCCCCCCCCCCCTTCACTACACCACTCGAATAATACTACGAGTAATTATTAAACGATCTACACTCTCCTTACCTTGTCCCCATGTACCAGACCTGGGGTCCATATAGTTTGGATAAAGTCCATTTGGTTTATTAGAAGATCGCATCACTTCACGGATTCTATTCACCTGAAATCAACAAAAAAGGCTTTAGGACGCTCAGACCAAATAAGGATGCCCAGACCATATAAGGATGCTCAGACCATATAAGGATGTCAGACCATATAAGGACGCTCAGACCATATAAGGATGCCCAGACCATATAAGGACATTCACACCATATAAGGACGCTCAGACAATATAAGGACGCTCAGACCATATAAGGACGCTCAGACCATATAAGGACGCTCAGACCATATAAGGACGCTCAGACCATATAAGGACGCTCAGACCATACAAGGCTACAATTGAAAGTATCCAATATTATTTGATATCTGGTTGGATTGGTCTTGCGTTACCATGAAGACGATGATGAATACGATATGACACAGGGAGCCCATAGGGTAGAAGGGGTTAATGTCAAGTTGAAGGCAGTTTAATTTTTAGTACTGGTATCAAATAGTGTTCATTTTATCCTGCCTTGGGTGTCTGTAGCACACCCGCAATAACTTGGAGAGCGCACCAAAATGCGAATAACATGTCCTTCTAAAATCACGACCATGCAACTCTATGCATCGTTTCCCTTCCGGCCCTTCGGGCTCCCTGGTATGAAATGAAAACGCTTGTGCCCTGGCCAAGCGATCAAACAATGTTTGATAAACATTCAGAAACATCATGCAACAAACTTTGTAACTTTTGCTTACCAAGCAATGTTTATGGACGTGGCCAAACGGTCAAACAATTGTTGTACAGCAAATCTCAAATGTTGGACCAACAATGTTTGATTGTTTGGCAGGGCCTAACTTCATAACTTCATAAAGGATTAGCAGCTAATAGAGCCTCGTTTTCAATCTGTTCTCTTATTTCATGTTGACTGTATCAAAGAAACAAGATGTTGAATATTTCCAAGAGTCCATACCTTTTGTGCATACACAGGGTCGCCAGTGATATGAGATAAGTATGTAAATTCTAAATGAAGAGTACCAAATTCAGCAAGTATTGACTGTCCACCTGATGCCCAACCGTAATTTATGCCACCACCGCTGTAAAAAAAAGTAAACTAGCATTAACACGCTAGCGAATCTATAATCACTACTGTGGTGGATAATCACTACTGTGGTGGATAATCACTACTGTGGTGGTACTATTTACGTGCTGTGGTGGCAGTTTTTGCGTACTGTGGTGGATAATCACTACTTGTGGTGGTTTACTATGCTTGCAGTGGTGGCAGTTTTGGAGTACTGTGGTGGATAATCACTACTTGTGGTTGGTTACTATGCTTGCAGTGGTGGCAGTTTTG
This sequence comes from Chrysaora quinquecirrha, assembly GCA_014526335.1. Classification (NCBI taxonomy): domain Eukaryota; kingdom Metazoa; phylum Cnidaria; class Scyphozoa; order Semaeostomeae; family Pelagiidae; genus Chrysaora; species Chrysaora quinquecirrha. The sequence continues at coordinate 257,920 of JACTAT010000111.1, forward strand.
GAGTACTGTGGTGGATAATCACTACTTGTGGTTGGTTACTATGCTTGCAGTGGTGGCAGTTTTGGAGTACTGTGGTGGATAATCACTACTTGTGGTGGTTTACTATGCTTGCAGTGGTGGCAGTTTTGGAGTACTGTGGTGGATAATCACTACTTGTGGTTGGTTACTATGCTTGCAGTGGTGGCAGTTTTGGAGTACTGTGGTGGATAATCACTAATTGTGGTTGGTTACTATGCTTGCAGTGGTGGCAGTTTTGGAGTACTGTGGTGGATAATCACTACTTGTGGTTGGTTACTATGCTTGCAGTGGTGGCAGTTTTGGAGTACTGTGGTGGATAATCACTACTTGTGGTTGGTTACTATGCTGGCAGTGGTGGCAGTTTTAGCGTACTGTGGTGGATAATCACTACTTGTGGTGGGTTACTATGCTTGCGGTGGTGGCAGTTTTGGCGTACTGTGGTGAATAATCACTACTTGTGGTTGGTTACTATGCTTGCAGTGGTGGCAGTTTTAGCGTAATGTGGTGGATAATCCCTACTTGTGGTGGGTTATTATGCTTGTTGTGGTGGTAGTTTTTGCGTACTGTGGTGGATAATCACTACTTGTGGTTGGTTACTGTGCTTGCAGTGGTGGCAGTTTTAGCGTACTGTGGTGGATAATCACTACTTGTGGTGGGTTATAATGCTTTATGTGGTGAATATGAAATCATAGCAAAACTCTATAGATCAAGCAAGAAAAAACCACAAAATCCACCACAGTACGCCAAAACTGCCACCACCGCAAGCATAGTAACCCACCACAGGTAGCGATTATCCACCACAGTACGCAGAAACTACCACCACCGCAAGCATAGTAACCCACCACAAGTAGTGATTATCCACCACAGTACGCCAAAACTGCCACCACCACAAGCATAGTAAACCACCACAAGTAGTGATTATCCACCACAGTATGCCAAAACTGCCACCACCGCAAGCATAGTAACCCACCACAAGTAGCGATTATCCACCACAGTACGCAGAAACTGCCACCACAGTACGCAAATAGTACCACCACAGTAGAGATTATCCACCACAGCAGCGATTATAGATTCGCTAGCGTGATTAAGTTAACCCTATATTCAGCTTAAATTAAAGCTTGACTCTATGCAGAGGCCAAAATGAACAACAAAGCTCGGCACTTTCAAATGCATTTTCAATCTCAAGGATTCTAACGAAGAAATTTGCAGTTAGAAATTTTGGCGTCCCCTTTTGGCAGAAGCCCTGGGGCAAATTCCGCTAATGTGAAGGTGAAGGTAAAGTCCTGTGTTTAGCGCTAGTTGCTAGGATCCCAAAAGCAGACGAAATAACAAGACAGTCTCGAACCTTGCTGTGAGTCAACTTTGACTGGAGCTCGAGCTCCAGCCTTACTAAGCTCGACGCCTCTTGGCTGGATTAGAACATGCTGCCACAGCAACTTCAATGCTGTGCCCAAGCAATAATGAAACGAGTGACAAATTACGCTTACTTCTGCTTGTTCAGCAATGTTTAGAGGCCAAACGTTCAAACATTGCTTGATAAGCAAATTTAATGTTTGACAAACAATGTTTGATCGTTTGGCCAGGGCGTTTGATAGCAATTTCCTTCAAACTTTTTTGTTACGTCTTTGGCAGAAATTGTCAGTCATTTGGTCAAGAGCTTTTACCCCAATTTTGGCGAATCAGGTGGTTGAGCGAATCGTCCATATTTAAAAAAAATTCTAGCTTCAATGTGATGGATTCTTCCTATTTTCTAGTTGAACTCCCGTTGGCCTCGAACTCAAGCCTTGCTAGCTCAAAGGCATCATGAACCTCTTGACATCATGAGCTGGATTAGAAAATGACACCAAAGCACCTTCAATTTCGCGCTCCAGCGAAAATAAAACGAGTGACTATTAACCATACCTCTGAAGATTTAGCAGTGCCCATGGAATTCCAGATGGTGTGTTGAATGCTGGTAATAACTTGTCTCCTAGCTCTTTCGCCTTTACTTTGAAAACCTGAAAAACACAAAATTTTTTAAGGTGAGAGCAACATTTTAAATTTTAAATAATTTACAGGGTGGCCCAAAAAAAGGAACCCCCTAACTAAAATAATTTATTAATAATTTATTCTTAAGTTGGAATTTCATGAAATTAATACTACATGATATTCAACGCAAGTGAGATATATCGTGTAAATATCACGATGATATGTGTTAGTATCTCTGAATAAATTGACTTAAAAACTTTACAATCCAAAAACGTACTGTAACAAAATATGCAACTTTATACCCTTACGTAATCCTTACGCAACAAAACAGCAAAATCAATAACTCATTCTTTTAGTCAAATGATATTCAAAATGTCCTCAATCCTGCTCAAAACACTTCACTTATATGACTGACCATACATTAATGGTCGTGACAATTTTACTCTGGGATAATGACTCTCCTTCACGCACGATTGCAGTACAGTACGCAATGATGGAACAGCTGGTTTTTGGACATCATGAATTTAATGTCCCAATGCGCCGAGATGGAAGCTCTTATCACCAACATATTTCTACACGATAGCGCACTTGACTTGAATATTACCTGGTATAAATTTGATAAAATTCCTCTTCGAGAAAATTTTATTCAGAAATTATTTACCTGAGGGGGTCCCTTTTTTTGGGCCACCCTGTATATCAATGCAAGCAACCGAGGATTGATCAACAGAGAATCTATTTCCATTGCTTTGCCGTCTAAACTCGCGTATCGACGGAGTGTTACTCATTGCGTGAAGCATTTCATTGAGGGGTTTCCGTCTAACTTTCAATACAAAGTCTCTATTTATATGGTAACAATTACATGGTACTTTTTATTGGCGTTACTTATATTATTTTTTGCTGTACTCCAAATTGTGCTGTTTTTCTAGCCTCTGTACTATTCTTAGGGCTAAAAATACGCAGTTAAAATTAAGCAACTACTAAGCTACTTTTGCTACTAAAAGATAGCCATAAGAACTCCAAAAATAAGCAACTTTTTTAACTAGACCCGAGCGAAGTTGCTTATAAAAAAACTGCGTGTTTCATGAATTTGAATTTTAACGCTTCTAATTTTCGTGCACTTTTCTGAGACGTGATGTTTGAAATGACTTTTGTAATAGGTCTAGGCAAGACTTACCTCATCTTTCGTAAACCCATAGCAGCTAAGTAGCCCTCCAAGAAATCTGATCACTATCTCGAATACTGATACATAAGCACCCTGAAAAAAAAAACAACGTATCATGAATTAATAAATTTTGAGTAGTACAAAACTTCAAAATTGCGATAAACAGCGGAAACATGTCAAGCTTTTAATACACCTTTTCAACTAAGAGCCTCGTTTTCAAAATTAAAGAAAATTTGTTCGTACAAAAATTTCGACCCCAGATTCAGATTGAGCACTTTCATTTTAGTGTTGTTGCAAATTTTTACGATTCTAGTTCTTACGATGTTGATTTTATAGCGACGAAAAGTTTGACAATTTATAAAGGATTTGACCGTGAAAAATCGCTCGGGGTGAAATTTTTACACCCTCAATTTTTCACGGTCAAATCCTTTATGACTTTTCAAATTTTTAATCGCTATAAAATGAACATCGTAAGGACTAGAAACGTAAAAATTTGCCCAGACTCTAAAACGAAGGTGCTGAATTCGAATCTGACGTCGAAATGGTTCTGTGACACAATTTTAAATTCTTTTGAAAACGAGGTCCTTAGTTGAAAAGGTGTATAAAATCAGAAATTGTGGGTTGGAACTTTTTTACAGTTAGGTCAATTTTTACCAAGGATATAGTGGTAAAAGTGGAATTAAATTAATCCGTTTTTCGAAGGGAACGGGAGCAGGAACGGGAACGGGAACAGGAGCGGGAATGGGAACAGGAACGGGCACGGGAATTGGGAACAGGAATGGGAACCGGGAACAGGAACGGGAATAGGAATGGGATCAGGAACGGGAAACGGGAACATGAATGGGAACCGGGAACAGGAACGGGAACGGGAACAGGAACTAGAACAGGCACGGGAAACGGGAACAGGAACGGGAACAGGAACGGGAAACGGGAATAGGAACGGGAAACGGGAACAGGAATGGGAACCGGGAACAGGAACGGGAATAGGAATGGGAACCGGGAACAGGGACGGGAATAGGAATGGGATCAGGAACGGGAAACGGGAACATGAATGGGAACCGGGAACAGGAACGGGAATAGGAATGGGATCAGGAACGGGAACATGAATGGGAACCGGGAACAGGAACGGGAATAGGAATGGGATCAGGAACGGGAAACGGGAACAGGAATGGGAACCGGGAACAGGAACGGGAATAGGAATGGGAACCGGGAACAGGAACGGGAATAGGAATGGGATCAGGAACGGGAAACGGGAACAGGAATGGGAACCGGAAACAGGAACGGGAATAGGAATGGGATCAGGAACGGGAAACGGGAACATGAATGGGAACCGGGAACAGAAACGGGAACGGGAACAGGAACTAGAACAGGCACGGGAAACGGGAACAGGAACGGGAACAGGAACGGGAAACAGGAATAGGAACGGGAACGGGACGGGAAATGGGAATAGGAACGGGAAACGGGAACAGGAACGGGAACCGGGAACAGGAACGGGAATTGGGAACAGGAACAGGGAAAAATTGATTTCATTGTGAGAGAAAAAAGCAAGAAAATTTTCCCCAACACTGCCATGAAAGTGCTCAATCTGAACCTGGGGTGAACATTTTTGTAATTTAAGAAAACGAGGCTTGAAGTTGAAAAAGTGTATTAGATGAAGTGCTGGAATGATTAGACAAACATCTAATACTCGTGGTGTCTAATTGACATCTAAAATCTAGGCATTCAATGGACAAGGTCCCTTACACTCATCCTATAACAGTGAACTCCTTTTAAGTTTAACTTACAATGTTGAAGTGCAAACTCAGTGCAATCCAATCCCTTCCTTTCTTGTACTCATCGGTCAGCCCCATTATGTACAAGGTATCCAATGCATCAACAATAGAAGCCCCCATGGCTGTGCCCCCACCAAATATACCAGCAGCATGACCAGTCTTGCTTATAGGCTTCAGTTCATTTTGACCAAAAGCATGTTGTACATAACCATCCCAGGCAGTTTTCATCATCTAAAGACAAATAAAGAAGAAAATAACAGACGTACACTCTTTTTTTTAATAAGCAACTGTTCAATAAGCAACCAGGGCTGAGATTTTGTTAAAATTTCTGGTGAAATTGCATTCTTTATACAGTACATCCTTGCAAACTTGTAAATTACATTGAGAAACCAGAAAAGAGCCAATATAAGAGGTTCTAGGGGGTACCAGTCATTCTGTGAAGGCTGAAATCCTAGATATGTTAAGCAACTCTTGAGGGCTGAATCAAAGTCAAGTTGCTTATTGAAAAAAAAAGTGTACTAGTCTTTGAGTTGTACAGAAATCTGGGACACACTCTTTTTTTCATAAGAGCAGATGATTTTTGCCAAGGCTTGACGTTTTTTTTTAATAATCTGAAGCTCGAGTGTTCATGGTGTTCTTATTTCAACACTGATTTGTCTACAACTGCACACAATAAACTGCTTATACTAGCAATAAATGGCATATCATCTACATACTGTTTAGTAATTGCATACAACACAGTTCTGTTTTGAATGAAGGTGCTGTGGCGTCGTGGTGTAATCCAGCTGACTCATGGTGTCAGAAGCTCAGTGTGGTCAGGGTTCGAGCCCAGCCACGGTACATCACGGCCAGGGTCGAGGTCTCGATTAGTTAACCAACTACTGAGATCCTAGCGACTGGTGCTAAAACACCATTTCACCTTCGCCTTCACCTTCACTGTTTTGTTATCATAAAATGAAATTTCTAAAAACACATTTTCTTGTTTCTTATTTTCATGTGAGGCTGGAAATGTTATGTTGCTCTTCCATTTTCTGGCAAACTCAAAAGCTTTTTTCGTGTGGCACCCTTCAGCGTACAAATGACGAAACAGACCTATGCAATTGACTTAGGTGGAATATACAACCAGATGGAGATTGAAATGTATGCACCAATAAGAAAAAAAGATGAATCTGGAATCGTATGAGCAAGAGGCCCTTGAACACAGCAGTTCTCCAGTGATTATGATAACTAATGATTAAGCGATTGACATCAACCATCTGCAGGCATCTCAAAGCACGCAGAGAGGTCTTAATGGGCTCTAGCTTAAAGATTTCCTTCTGTTCTCTTATCACATCAAATTTTAAATGGCGGCAAAATTTTTGGACCAACAAAATTGTCCAAAGTTGAAAAATTTTGGAAGATTAAATTTTCAGATAAAAAATTGTCCGAAAATTTTACCATCTGAAATTTTTGTCATTTTATATAATCAACCTTACCCTTTTGACAAAATTCCTCCTTTTCACAGTCTCTAGATCATCAGGTTCCCCTCCACCTGGTTTCAATACTGCATCTTTTTCATGTGGAACATCATCAAGAAGTTTTTGCTTCTTCTTTTCTTCTTCTGCTAATTTCTCTGCTTTTTGCTTTTCTATAAATTGCTTTTTATCTTCAGCTATTTGCTTCTTAATTTCTTCATGTGCATGTTTGGTCACTAAGGGTGCATCTGTACTTGGGTCTTCATATGGAACTGCAGAGAAGATGATAAAAGTTAGCAGTTTGCTTATTAATGATAATGATGAGGTTTTAATGGTACACACTTAACTTTTCAGGGATGACAAGAGGACCAGTTTACTTTGAACGTGTCTCCTGCCTCCAACAATCTACAAAATGAAGCAGGGTGCCTTACCAACCAAGCTATTTTCAGTGACTTCATATTTAGGTAATCCCTTCATGAAGACAATAGGGAGATTGTTTCAACTTGCACCATGACACACATCAAAGACAAGTTAGCCCAAATTACCCAAAAGGGTACAAGTTAGTGGAAAATGACAGGGCAATAACATGCCTACCCCAGGGGTGGCCAAACAGGTTGAAAGTCTGAAAATCGTTCACAACTTTTGAGGGATCTCTCAAAAAATCTGTTTGCATGGAAATTACCATGTTAGTATAGTAGATAGCCCTTGCCTGTCTCTGACCATTGCCCTGCAAGACCCTCCCCCTTATAAGAACCTCTGCGTTTTAAGGTCTGTGCATTCAAGTGATTAGCAGTACACACTTTATGGACCGAATGCCTTTCCTGACATTGACCAATAGCTTTTCCAAGACCTAAACCTTGGACCTCATGTGCAGTGATCCAAGCACAACCCACTGAGCCGTGGCAGCTGTCCTATGGCACTAGAGCAGTAGTTTGCTTATGATGATGACAAAATTAAGTTAACTTAGTATCATTAAGTAGTTTTTAATAACTGATTTGACCCTGCTTATGGCTGGCACCCTTTTTCTTAGTGAAAAAACTTTCTACTAATTTTTGTGCTTTATTTTATATAAGGAGGAGGGCTTTGGGATTTCACAGGTTGCGGGTTTGGCTGATGTTGCCCTTGGGTTTTCACGTTTTTCCAGCTCGGGTTTCAGGTATTGTAGAAAAAATGCGCGGGTTTTCTGGTTTTAACCTCAAAAAGGCTATCAATGTGTAAAATTCTTAAAAACAGTTGTTGAAACTAAGGTCATCCAGGTTTTCGGGTTTGTCCCAATTTTCTTTTGGGTTTTCGGTTTTGATACTCCAGAAAGCCCCCTCTATAAGCGACTATCAAAAGATAAATAGGAAGCCATCTTTCAACTGAAAATTTGAAATAAGCCGTCCCTCGTAATTAGCTCTCTATTAATTACCCCATACATGCTTGATCTTGACCTTGATCTGGATTAAGGTGCAACATCCATAGACATCCTGCACCTATGTTAAACTAGTTAATTGTTGGGATCACAAGAGAGTAATAAAGGTACTAGATGAGCTATTGTCAGAGTTATTGGACTTGTCAATAATGTAGTACTGTAGGCTATTCCAGAGTTTTATTGTAGATGGCATGTTGCTGAAGTTAAAGGTGTCAGTTCTGGTTTGCAGCTGTCTGTAATGTTAATGTTTGGGATGCATATGCTTTGTTCTCCTCAGGGGTCGTTGCAATTCATCAAGCTCTACTCTTGCCGTCCCTTTCTGTGCTTTGTAGAAAAGTATCAGTTTATTTTCTTTTCTTCTGTCTTCCAGTGTGACTTCCACTTTAATTCTTTTAGGATGTTAGTCATACTTCCTTCCTCACCATTATACATGTAATTTCCACATGCAAAGCGAGCAGCACGTTTTTGAACTCATTCGAGATCAGCTTGTGGTGTATAATACAGTGAGGGTCCCATGCTGATGAGGCGTACTCCAGAATTGGTCTAACAAAGCTGATATAGGCTGTTGCCTTGGCATCTCTTGAGCAGTTGTACAGGTTTCTCCTCACAAGACACAGTGTTCAGTTTGCTTTTCCTGTTATTTCTTTGATGTGAGCATTCCAACGTAGGTCTGAAGTAATATATAGCTGGACTGGAAGGGACTTAATAAACTCCCGCAGCTTACGTATAAAGCTCAGTCTGAGTCTTAGCCTTCAGAGCCGGTCTGAGTGTTCACCCTTGATATAGGTAATTCAACTTTTATCATGTCATGAATTGGAAAATTTTTAATAAGGCAGAGATTATAATTTGCCTGCTATAAATTTCCTGAAATATCTTCCCTGTTCATCGTGACATGACATGAATAAAGTCAAATAACTTAATTAAATATAACTGGTGGCTAAAAAACTGGGAATAATCAGAACCTGTAGATCTGATAGAAAGCAATGAATAATAAACATTAGGTATTCAATTTTATCTGCCGGTACAGTATCTACATTTCAGAGAGCAGCGCAGCGCAACAACAAGCTAAAATGTTGTTATTCTAAGCTTTTCAAGCGCTCTTTAGCAAATAATTATGAAAAAGGCCACATACCATCTTTCCATTCTTTCTCTGGAGGCTTCAATTGTCCGGGGACACCAATATCATCAACGGGAAGCGGTCCCGCCGACTTAGGCCCTGTCTGCGGACTCCATACCAAACTATATTTTGACAGATAATTCTCTCGCAAGTCGGGAACGAAGAAGACAGCACCAAAGCATATTGCTAGAAAAGCTAAGAATACCATACATAAAATGAATCTCTCACGTTTTCGCATGCCCAGCCTGGATGATAAAGGGTTGATTCTGAAAATTCTAGGAGCCATGTTTGCAAATTTACGTGGCCAGGCTTCGACGAGTGATTGCGAGTGCGCAGACGCAAATCATCACAAACATGCAAACAGATCGATAACAATGGCAATGTAGCAGCAACAACTGTCACAAAACTGTGACAGCAAAGTTACTTGTAGTTACACTTAGCTACTTTAGTTAGTAACATTGTCGTATGTCAGGGAGATTCTCGCATTGTGTCTTAATTTTTTTATGCAGGAAAATTGGCGTTTTACAGAAGGAAACCCAAAGCTAAGTTAGATAGTTATTCACTTTGTTACTCAGCAGTTCATAGCTTTTTTACTTCGTTAGTTAGTCAATCAGTTATTTATTAGTTAGTTAGATATCTATTAGTTAGAAATGTAGCTATTCAGCTACGCAGTTTAGTTTGTGAACCAGAGTTAGTTAGTCAGTTACTTAGTTGGTTAGTTAGTCCATGACTATGGTTAGTCAGTTACATAGTTAGCTTGTTAGTCAATTACTTAGTTAGCTAGTAAGTTAGTTAGTTAGCTAGTTAGTCAGTGAAATAGTCAGTTAGTTAGTTGGTAACCTAGTTAGTTAGTTAGTTAGATAGTCAGTTAGTAAGCACGTTATTAGACAGGGAAATTACTGTAACCATCTAGCAAACTGGGAAACCGAAAATTTTATTGTTGCTATTACTTAACTACACTATTGCGGATATTTTGGCACTTGGGACATTTTTTGGTAATTACCGGAAGTCACGTGATCGATGACGTATGTAGTTGCCGGTCAGTAAAAAATCAAAGTCAAGATATTTCAAATTTCAGTATACCATATGAAAGAGCGTCAAAAATGCAGCAAAATATTATAAGACATGCCTTGCATTTGAGCTACAGATACAAAGTTATGCACAGTTAAAAATGTGCTCCTCCGCAGAGGCTCAAATTTTTTGAGCTTTCAAAATTCATTCTGTCATCGGTCTGAAGCAAAACTACTGTCTTTTACATTTTGTTGAGGTATCACGGATGTGTAAAAGGTCCGAAACGATCAGAAAAACTTAGATTCATAGTGATAATTGTCAATCAGACGTTCTTCTTACCTACTGAACAAGGCCAAAAGCATGCGACGTTGAGTTCATGTGCTTTTCCGATGATACTTAGGTAATGCAATGTGCACCTGTCCAATTTCAACTTTTACCATAACTACTCTTATTTAAGGTACATAGTAGTTATGAGAAGTCAATCAGTTCTTATCCCTCAAGCAAGCTGAAACTTTGCAACTATGTGCTGCTCTTATGATTCTTTAAGCGCTATACGCCTTTCTAAATTCAACTTAAAAACCCAATTATTACCCAATCGGATTTATATGGGGTACGAAAATGTCAGAAGAACTCAGATTCACGTGATAGATGGTCAATAAAACGTTCTTTTTATCCAAGGATAATCTATTTTCAAGGACAAAAACAACTCAATGCGAAGCAATAGTCAAGAAATCAGGTCCTAAAAGGCCTGTTTCTATTTCAAAAAAAGTGTCAGTTATTTCATATACTGGTCGTCAAGTTGTAGCTCAGAAGAAACCTTCCAGGACTAATTATAGTCCGCTATTACTTAAGAACGTTGTCATTTTTTGAAGCGTATAAAGCGGAGCGCTTGCCGATAACGGCTGGTTTACATTTGGGCACAGTGCACCGTTGGTCTGAACTTCCGACGCTTGGAAGAGCGCTTAAAGCTGACTCAATTGCGCATTGTCAGATCTTGGCACTACGTCCGCGCTTTCGAAAATGCTGAAATAGAAAGCAGGTATATTTCAAAGGTACGAGTTTCGGCTGATAATTCAGCGCAATTTTGAAATCTCCCAAATCTGTCGTCCTTGAAAGATGAACATAGTTTGAAGCTGGCAAAAAGAATGGAAAATGTATTCACCGAGCATGATGACAAACCAATTCATAGCGAAGCAAAGAGATAAGGGCCGATTAACGTGATTGCTTTTTGTTCCCAGTGAAAATGGTCTAATTCCGCGAGAAACCGTATACTATCATCGAAAGAAACACCGGTAAAGAATGTGTTAGAGTTCATAACAACAACCTCGGAAAAGCTGAAGATCAAGTCAATTAATACTGTAAGAAGCGCTAAATTTGCTAAACTTAGAAATGGACTTCGAATTTTTTGACCGTGAAGATAAAAAGTTGTTCGTAAAGTAAGACTTGGGGATTGCTGTTCGCCTATTTAATATACCTAATCTGATTGAAAAAATACACAATAATTCTCCAAAAAGGAACGCTAACGTTGAAACTGGCTGCTATCTGCTTCACGATTCAGCCTGCTATGCTTGGTGCTCAGGTTCGGGTATGTGGTTTTATGTAAAAGCTTTATTAGGACGAATTGCTTTCATATATGTAATTATTGTACGGGAACGTCAACCTGTTTTCCGACCATGCTGTTCGATAGTCACTCAGTCTCTATTATCAGGATCCACAGAGCTCCATTGGCTTCATCAGATTAAATAGTTCAAGCATACACAACATTAATTACTATGTTAGGGAAGTGCGAAACGGTCTATATTCAATTTCAAGAAACTGACGTTGCATTTGGTATGGAATGTAAATGGCAAACGTGAAAGTAGAACAACAAGAAGAGAGATACAACCAAATAAAGGAGCAGATGATGTCAATGGCGCTTCTAATTAAACAGCGAAAGAACATTATCATGAACCGCAGGGCATCTTTTAAGGAATTATGAATAGTGGGCCAATCCAACAGGAGAGCTGGATTCCCTAAGAAAAAAGTAAGGTCTGCAATCAAGACTATATCAAGAAATGAATGGCTGGTAAACACCTTTTCCGACCATGAAGCAAACATATAATGAGAAACATGTGCCAAAGGTGCACTTCCCAAGGAGAGTATGGGGACATACTCCCTCGAAAAATTTTGGAATTTTATGTGTCTAGAGTCGCCCTGGTTGGATTTCCGTGACTGAAATATGCTATAGTTACAAAATGATTCTATTTCACCAACTTAGAAAGGGCCCAATCTAGTGGGCCAAAAGCCACAAATTTTGCTCTTTTTACTGGGCAAGGAAAAGGGCCCACTGGGCCAATGGCCCAGTAGTTACAATGTTCAAAGATGCCCTGCATGAACGCAACTTAGTGAGTGATACCAGTGCGTTTTCTAACAATTCATTCTCATATTCTGCTATTCTTCATTGCAAAAGATCTCGCAATGGAGCTGCAGTGGAGACTTGCACAACTAGTCATTTTATACCACGCTTTACCGCGCTTGATAAAATTCAGGGTTGAGCTACAAGTTCTAGACGCATGATGTACAGTATGTTGACCTTGAAAATACTGGTAAAGAATTATGGTCGCAAGAAAAAATACGTAAAGAATCATACAGTACAAACGATAGAAGTAGAGTAGCTTCATAAAGTGTCTAAACCCTCTAAAGGCAACACATAAACGCAAAGTCGAACGCGATCTCCCAAAGCTTCTCAAGGGGTAAGAACTTTTGATTATTGTAAGTCGTTGAAATTGGACAGGCGTACATTGCATTACCTAAGTATCATCGGAAAAGCACATGAACTCAACGTCAAAAGCTTTTGGCCTTGTTCAGTAGGTAAGAAGAACGTCTGATTGACAATTATCACTATGAATCTAAGTTTTTCTGATCGTTTCGGACCTTTTACACATCCGTGATACCTCAACAAAATGTAAAAGACAGTAGTTTTGCTTCAGACCGATGACAGAATGAATTTTGAAAGCTCAAAAAATTTGAGCCTCTGCGGAGGAGCACATTTTTAACTGTGCATAACTTTGAATCCGTAGCTCAATTGCAAGGCATGTCTTATAATATTTTGCTGCATTTTTTACGCTCTTTCATATGGTATACTGAAATTTGAAATATCTTGACTTTGATTTTTTACTGACCGGCAACTACATACGTCATCGATCACGTGACTTCCGGTAATTACCAAAAAATGTCCCAAGTGCCAAAATATCCGCAATAGTGTAGTTAAGTAATAGCAACAATAAAATTTTCGGTTTCCCAGTTTGCTAGATGGTTACAGTAATTTCCCTGTCTATATAGTTAGTTTGTTAGTTAGCTACCTAGTTACTCAGTTAGTTAGTTCGTTAATAAGTTGGTTAGTTAATTAGCTAGTTGGTTAGTTAGTTAGTTAGTAAGCTAGTTAGTTAGTCAGTCAATTAATTAGTCTGCCAGTTAGTTCGTCAGTCAGTCAGTCATTTAGTTAGTTAATTAATCAGTCATGCAGCTAGTTACTCAGTTAGTAAGTTAGTTAGCCAGTTACTTAGTAAGTCAGTTAGTTAGATAGAGAACTATTCAGTCAACAAGTTTATTAGTTAGTTTGTTTGCTAGTCAGTTAGTTACTTGTTGTCTTCGGTTGATGAGATTCTTTACTGTCCTGAAATTTTGCACCAATGCGCGACAGATGTCAGGACAATTGCTGTTGAAAATGTCTGCTCTGTGAAGCAACCAAAAAACCATGGACTTTTTCTTGACCGTAAATTGAGTTGAAAATTGCTCCCAGGAAACAGACTAATACTGCTTTGTTTTACTAAATCAGTTAAGCAAATGCTGCGTTTTGATTTTTTTTTTTTGATTGGTCAATCCAGTAATTCGAATTGATTTGATTGGTTGAAATTCAAACTGAGAAACGAAGAAGCATGCAGTAAGAGAATTCGAAACAACTTCGATACAGACAGTTCCTGTTTTTATTTGAAATTCAAATAAGAATTACAACTTATTTCACTTTAGTATTTTGTTTGATAAAACTAGTTTTCAAGCAGCTATGGTATAAGGAAACCTTTTTATCTTATGTGTTAATTGAATCTTACGATACAAATTTCAATTACAGCACGAAAAAACGAATTTGAAAGATACTGCACGAAAGTTTCAGACAGAGTTTCGGGCAGCATAAGCAGAGTTAGAGGTCGAAAGTCTCGAATAATGCGCGGAAGGTTAAGGAAGACAAGGGTCAAACGAAAGAGGAGGTCGAACGCAAGGCTAGGAAAGGTCGAAACCGGTAAAGTAAAGTCATAAAAGGTCAATAAATAGGGTCATAAGGTCACATAATATTGAGAAGGATCAAAAAAAATGTTGAAGGGTCAAGAAAGGCATTGTAAGACAATGTCCAGAAAGGCAACGGGTTTCGTCACGAAGTGAAAGAAGTTCTGAAAGTTCCACTCTGAAAAAGTCAAATAAGGTCGAATGATATCCGGTATAAGGAAACGTAGGACTAATGGAAAAATAATCTTATCATGAATGTTATCAAGGAATTTCAAAGGCGATAAGTACCAAAAAGGTCAGGAAAGAGGACACAAGGTCACGATAAGGTCACTCGAAGTCATTTAAGAGCTTAAATTGATGAAAGGTAAAAAAGGTCAGGTACGATGGTCATGAAAAAATCACTCAAAGCATTTAATGAACACAAAAGTCATGAATGGTCACGAAGGTCAATGGTCATGAACAAATCGCTTAAAGTCTTCTATGAACACAAAGGTCATGAAGGTCATAAAAGGTCATGAAAGGTCAAAAATGGTCAGGTACGATCATAAATGGTCATGAAAAAAACAGTCAAACCTTTATGAAGACAAAGGTCATGAAGGTCATAAAAGGTCAAAAAGGTCAGGTACGGCCGGTCATGAACAAATCAGTCAAAGCCGTTTGTAAACACAGAGTTCATGAAAGGTCACGAAAGGTCAAAAAGGTCAGGAACGGCCATAAAAAGGCCATGTTGGAATTCTGATACAAAATAAACTTGTTTCTTCTACTTTTTATGAATTGTGAAAATTTTATATTTTCTTAAGAGACTGTGGGAAAAGTTCTAATCTGTGACGAAATAACAGCATGTTTGCGTTTCTGTACAGAAGCAACAAATACACTAAATACATAAATAAACAAAACGACATTAGTCCAGTTACTCAGATAAACATTCGCCCAATGACAAGTCCTGTTCGCTTCAACCAAGCCAAAGCATTTTAGATAGACTATTAAGTATTCAATATTAGATGGTTTCTTTATATCTAAAAAAGAAAATAATGATAATAACATTTGATTGACAACCCAAGCCATGCAGAAAATTACAGCGAGGTTTGTTTTAAAATAATTGGCAAAGCAAGATCTTTGTTCCATTTTGGAGTTTTGAAATTTTTCCTCGAATGGAAATGCTTGGTTCTCTTGTGAATGAAAACATTTCAAAAGTCTTACACATATACTTACCCCATCAATGTTGTCACCGTCTTCATCATCTGAATCATCACCATATTGAAATTCGATTCCTTCGTTGGCATCTTCAGTGCCAGCACCCTCATTAACTTTAACTGAAAATATAAAAAATTTCTTAACTAATTCGTTGGACTTAAGCATTTGATTCAAAGTATGATTTTGACGTCGTTTTCGTTGTCCTGAATTATTGAATTAGTCAGCTTCTGCTTTAGCATTTTTTACGCTTTTGTCTTTTTCGATTTCATTTCTTCCATAATATTAGGCTGTCTTTGTTTTATCGCGGTATGCGTATACACATCGTAGCGTTACTCAGGTTCATTGGAATAAACCTTTTCAACTAAGGGCCTCGTTTTCAAAAATTTTTTAAATTGTGTCACCGAAGCATTTTGACATCAGATTCGAATTCAACACCTTCGTTTTAGTGTTTGGGTAAATTTTTACGCTTCTAGTCCTTACGATGTTGATTTTATAGCGATTAAAAGTTAGAAAAGTTACAAGGGACTTGACCGTGAAAAATGACTGAGGGTGTAAAATTTCACCCCGTGCGATTTTTCACAGTCAAATCCTTTATAGATTTTCAAACTTTTCGTCGCTATAAAATCTACATCATAAGGACAAGAAGCGTAAAAATTTGCTTCAACACTAAAATGAAGGTGCTGAATCTGAATCTGGGGTCAAAATTTTCGTGCGAACAAATTTCCGTAAATTTTGAAAACGAGGCTCTTGGTTGAAAAGTTGTATTTATTGCAACTAAGATGCTTGTTGTTTAATCCAGGGCGTTTTAGGGAAATTGACTGGTAACGAATCAATTTCTTTTTAGGAAAAGAGACAAAAGACAAGTGTTCACAACAATAGAAGAGAAGGGAGCTTCGAAAATGCCCCCTATTAGTTAGAAAGCAAAATAATATAAGAGAAGGGAGCTTCGAAAATGCCCCCCATTAGTTAGAAAGTTAAGAGAGGCCCTAAAGGTAACAGGTTTTCCCGTTTGAAAAATTTAAGTCTGAATTTAGCATAGATAAATGATATATTTACCGTTTTCAGGCAACTCTCCATAAGCTTTCAAATTCCTTGCTTCATCTGCAGTATATTTCAGAATCACATCAGCTTTAGAATCCTGAATAACAACCGTTGTAGCAACAATTACCAAAATTTGAGTGTTGAAAGCGTTGAGACATAAAGAAGTTGAAATGAATGAATGAATGAATGAATGAATGAATGAATGAATGAATTATTTGAGTCTTCATTGATTTCGTTCATTTCATTTCGCAACAGATCTGGTCCACAGCCTGTTTCCCTCTTATTTTGCACCAAACTTTTTCACGATCTTTGCTCATAATCAACATGTTACCCCCAGGCGGGGCGGGGGGAGATTCACTAAGTTTTGGATAGGGACGTGCCACCGAAGAAACAAAATGCCTGTACGAAATTCCAAAAAATGTATACCCAAAATTATACCACAATATTACCTCATACAATACTTTACATGCTACACATTTTTTTATAAGGAACACTTTTATAAGGAACTTGAGGCTGAAAATTCCCAACAAATTAAGGAACTTTAAGGAACTGCCGAGGCTCGGATGAAAAACTAAGAATAATTTTTTTCAAGAAAAAGACGATTTGTGCAAAAAAAAGAATAACAATGTATTTCCCATCGTTCTTTCAAAAATGACTCCATTTAAAGTTAGAAAATGAAGCAAGTTTACATGAATTTGCTCCAAAAATTAGTATTCAAACATATCTCACGAAAAGGAACAGCGAACAGCAAAAGGAACTTCAGCCTCATTTTATTGAAAAATTAAGGAACTCCAGCCTCAACTCAGAGTTAAGGTTCCTTATAAAAACGTGTAAAATGTTCTGTAATATTTCAGCTCAAATCAAACCTCACCCAGTGAAAGTGATATTGATACCCCTATAAAGATCAATTTTCAGAAAAAAAGACCCATATTTATACCAAAATCATGAAAAACGATAATCTTTTGGGTGACACATCACCAGTGCCCAAAATACACCAAGACCCCCCAAGGGATAAGAAATCAAAGGAAGATTGAAAAAATTAACTGTAGTTTACCTGATAGTCCCGGAGACCTAGAAGAATGATATCACCAGTATTGATCCACACCTACAGAAGAAACATTAAAAGACATGTTTAGGTAGTTTTATGTACTTTTATGTAGCAAGGGTAGCCAAGATAAGCTTGAAAAATAAATGAAAGAGCTTTGCGACTAGCGTGCTCTGATTACACGTCCTCCTACGAAACGTTACTTGCAAGATCTAGAGAAACTACTGTCCATGTCCAATCCATAAGACTTCTAGTGTATGAAGTCTAAAAGCTCTTAATAATATTAACCCAGCATTTATGAAAAGCTATTTTTCACCAAAGCAAGTAGATCACAACCTCCGTAAAAGAAATATCCTTGAAATTCCGAAAGTCAGGACTACAAGCTATGGAATCAAATCACTAAGTTTCCAAGGACCAAAAATCTGGAACGCCCTTCCGGATGAAATAACATCAGCTTGAAACCCAAGGCAATTTAAAAACTTGCTAAAACGTGGTTTCTTAGTAACAAATGCGCTTGCTCCTTTTGCAACATTTAATGATCTAATGCAATCTCTGGAGTTGCTTCATGTTAGTGTAAATTAGTGTCACATCACTATTGTCAAAATTAACATTACATAAATCATAGAATAGAAATAGAATAGAATAGGTGTTTGGCAAGTCATTCACAGGTTTTTCAATCTGACGACATCGTCACCAAAAGGCCGGTCCTGTATAGACAATGAGTTCATTTTCTTGGACCCTTCAATACACACTTTCAACTAAGAGCCTCATACTCACAAACATTGAAAATTAAGTCATACAGAAATTTCGACCTCAGATTCTAATTCAGCACCTTCATTTTAGTGTTGACGCAAAGTTTTATGCTTCTAGTCCTTACGATATTGATTTTATGGGTGCTTTAAGTTTTAAAAGGATTTCACGGTGGATTAATTAAAATTTTATAGGAATTTGACCGTGAATAATGGCTAGGGGTGAAATTCTACACCCTCAGTCTTTTTCCAGGGTCCAATCTCTTATAAGGCCCCAGTTACACTATGCCAGCAAGCCTCGTCGAACCTTGAATTTCGTATCAGATCAGGCTTTCAGTTACACTATGACGACCCAATCCGGCAAATCGTCTTGAAAATCATGGCACTCTGGAGGTGATATGAAAATCAAGACACAATGCGGCGGCACAGTGTAATCATGCCAATCCGATATATGACGCTCTGAAACCTTGTTTTCCTATTGTTTCACAAAAGAAATGCGATGCAAATCTGCAAAGGAGCTGCCATGGTGTCTCAGTGTAACTGCAGTGATCGCCACAGAAATCATGGCGCTGCGCTCATGTTACTGCTTGGCAAAATCTTATGACGGCACAAAAACCAAAACGCAACGATATCATGCCGGCATAGTGTAACAGGGGCCTAAATTTTCAAACTATAAATCGTAGAATCAACATCGTGAGGATTAGAAGCATAAAAATTGCCTCAACACTAAAACGAAGGTGCTGGATTCGATTCTTAAGTCGAAATGTCTCGATGACTTAATTTTCAATTTGTTTTGAAAACGAGGCCCTTAGTTGAAAAGGTGTATCAATTCTATTGGTATTCTTGCTGTATCTCGCCAGCTGATTATGTTCAAAATGCAGAACCAAACCAGCTTCATTATTTTAGATTGGTGCATTTAAAATTTACAAACAGTAGAGCATTATTTAGAATAAATGATTTAATACCTTTTTTCGAAGTTTTCCTCTAATATGACACAACCGTTTAGCTCCATCAAAGCAAAATGCTTCCAGCCTTCCATTTCCCAGCATTTTCAACACTTGAGCATATTCTAAATAAACAATATTTTGCATCACATGTCAGAAACAAAAAACTTTGTACAAACAAATCCAATGCATGCTAAGGCTAATCATATTCTTTGAGCAAACAACATTTCAAAATTGCACGAAACAGTAGAAACCTTCTTGCACATAAATATTTTTCTATAACCTAGTTTAGTGTACCTTGTTTAACATCCCTTCCAAAGGAGGGCAGAGTGAGTAGTTTAGTCATCCATCTGGAAAGTCACCCATCCAGATGCTGACCTCAGGCGGCCAAGCTTAACTTCAGTTGTTTAACGAGAACTTCTTGAGAAGCTTGGCCACTCACTCCACATAGGAATATTTTTCAAGCAAAGTATGTTATGAACAGGGTATTATCTATTGTTCCCTGACTCCAAGGACAATTTTAATGGTAGGGTAGTCCATATCTGATGGAGAGTATGTTATAAGGGAGTTATGCTATAACCAGATTAAACTGTATATGAGCAAATTTGTACCTTGGCCATCTTCTTTGAAAACTAATTCACGTTTTTCAGTTTCATTTTCATTCTTTCCTCTTCTTCTGTTTTTACCTCCCTTTCCTACACAAGGGCAAAGATTTGCATGGCTAAATAAAATGTAACTTAACAGAAACCTTTGCCTGATAAATGATGGTGTAAATACTTGGCACTTATTTCCATTATATGTCAAATGAAAAGTATGCAATAGAAAACTTTTAATTGAATCACATTAGAACCACTTAAATACCAGGAGTTTTGGGGCAGCAGCTCCTAATATAGTCAAAAAACATGCTGAACTTAAGTAATCAATATCTATTTTTTCTCCTAATGTTATATTTGGTGGTCACCTGGTATCAGTCCAAAATTTAAATGTTGTAAGATTGGAATATGTGTGTTGTGCACTGAATGCTATTGCTCTTGAAACGCTTTCTAGACAAGTCGGCCCGCTGTAAAGTCGGCCCACTACCAAGTCTGCCCACCCCTATCGGCCCCATGGACAAGTCCGCCCACTGCATGTCAGCCAATGACGTTATTTACAAGTTATTTGGTCCCGTGCTGGGATATTGGGGGCTATCACCCCCAAACGCCTGCTTTAACAGTGCACATGTTTCAAATTTATTACATTCTAGTCATTTGTCAGTCGGCCGACTTGCCCTTATCTTAGACACTTTCTGAGACAAGCTAGGTAAGAAGCTATAGCTAAGCTATCAGGGTCATTCCAGCAGAACATTGGGGGCTTTGAGGGTGGGAAGTTGTGTGATAGCACCCTTGAAAAAGTTCGAGCTCACATATTTTGGTATAACATGTTCACTTTGAAGATGAAAACTTGCTTACTTCAGCAAACTGAAACTGGCCTCGCTTAAAACGTCGCAACATGATAAGAAGCAGAAGCGGGCCTAGCCATCTGCCAGTCCTCCAAAAACGTCACAAAACCACCAATTCCTCGAGCATATAAACATCAAATGATTGAAGATAAACTACTTCGACATTATTGAGTTTCGTAAATAATATTTACCTTTATTTTTCGGCATTTTGGCACTTCTTTTTCGGAGACAATGTTAGACTCAAAAAGCACACTGTAAAAAGACAGGGCAAGTTTTTTTCCGGAAAATTGCAGGGAAAATTGCATCGCAATTTCACAGCCTCAATTTGAGATAGTCAGCCTCTCTTAAGTACAACGTGAGGAAGGGACGCTACATGAAATTATCATGCTTCAAATTTAGAATTGCATTGTTAGTAGTATCATTTCAAACGGTTCTCCTATCTAGCTTAAGTGCATGTTACTGTATGAGTAGATTCTTTCAAAATGGCTTCCGAAAAGGCGGATGCAGCAGCTGCAAATGAAAGCACAAAAAAGAGGCATCGTGGAATTCCCGAAGCAATATTTTTGGTAATATCAATTTTTTGGCATGGTAATTTTCAAAGCGCAAAAAACAACGGCATGAACTGATATTGTTGTTTGCTGCTCTGTGTTTCAAGGGTTTATTTCCATCCAATCCATCATCCGATTAACTTTCATGTGATGTTGATGAGGCGGGTCCTCTGTCATATCACATGTGCGCGATTTCGGGGAAAACAATAGAAAATCATATGGAGAACAATAGCCCTTTGTGCAAGTTGTGCACTGTTTCAGTCCAGCCTACTCTCACGAGTATCCATGCATGGCTGCCAGTTTGCAGAGTATGGCTTTTTTCACCAACAAACAATATGTCGGTTGTGCATGAGAGCCCTTTTCTGTTGTTCTATCTTGTTGTTAGCCTATTGTTCTATTGAAAAACCAACTGTGCAGTCTGGCATGACTGGGGGCTCTAAACAATAGAAAACAATATAGCTCCCATTGTTTGGAAAACAATAGTATTCATTGTGCGGTGTGCAAAGTTTCCTTTATCAGGGCTGCTTGTCAATCTGCTTGCCAATCCCATGGGCTCTCCATGCACTGGCTCGAGGCCATCTTTCAGCAGTTGAGAGTTTTCTCTTTTTTCTGAAAAAGTCTTGGGAGGGGTGCTGTTCCTAGCGGCTAGTGATGAACAAAGGTTCCCCCATCTTAGATGCCTAATGTCATGTGTAATTGTGTACTAGCAAAATTACATCAAATCTCTTGTTCAAAAGCGTCACATGACTTTGGTCCGGCAGGTTTTATATGTTAAAGACAAATCACATCTCTCTTCTATCTGAAACAACAATACTGTAAAATCACCAACCCAATAATTTCAATTCCACCTACTCCTTATCTTTCAGGATGATGTTGATAGTTACATTCAGAAAGAAGGTACAAATGCTGAATCTGTCATAGGAAAATTAGATGAGCAATATAAAAAATATAAGTTCATGGAAGAGAATCTTGTACAAAAGAGAATCAGGTAAAATAAAATTTACAGTGTGTACTCTCCTTAACTCTGTGGCTATGGCGTAATGCCAGGGGAGGAATCAAACTATTTTGTGTACTTGGGACGTGCCACCCAAAAGGGTATGGTTTTTCATGATTTTGGTGTAAACATGGGTCTAAATTTTCCTGAAAACTGGTTTAAAGGTACAAATAATGGTATTGATTTCTTGAGAATCAGTTTAAACTCTCAAAACAGCAGTCTTGTTTTCATTTGATTTCGCTTTTCCTGGTAAAAACTTGATTTGAACTGAGACATTAGTATAGTATAGTATAGTATGTTTGTAAGTTTTGGTGTTCATTTTTGAGGTTTTGGTATAACTTTGCGCATACATTTTCAGAAATCTGGTATGAATATTGGTTGGGTTTTCACTTCCTGGGCAGCACATCCCTATCCTTAACTAAGCTGAGTACCCCCTAGGGTGTTATGGAAAAGGAGTTTCTCTAGAAAATCATTTAATATGATAAGATTAAATGAACAGCAAAGTGACTTTTCTCATCATTATTTTCCAGGCTCAAGAATCAGATTCCTGAAATTCGATGCACTCTGGATGCTATAAATTACCTAGAAACAAAAAAGGTATTGGATGTTTTTCATACCGTTATTAACAACACAAATATGTGTGTTTGGTTTACTTTAGTGGTAATATTCAATTGAGTTGATGGTTGGTTGTGGTTTTATCTTGCTTTTGTTGCAAGGCCCTGGCAAAATGATCAAACATTGTTGGTCAAACATCTGATATTTACTTTTCAAGCAATATTTACCATTTGGCAATGGTCCTAAAACATTGCATGGTAAGCAAAACTCACTTGAAAAAAGTTTCATGCTTCAATCAAGTAAAAAATCTTTGACGAGTAATGTTAGTGATGTGGCGAACAGTCAAACATTTTGTTTGATAAGCAAGTTTCAAATGTTTAACATTCAAGCAATATTTGATCGTTTGTCCAAGGCAATTTATGCTTGTCATGCAATGTTTGGTGATGAGGCCAGACGTTCAAACATTGTGTTTGAAACGCAAATTTCAAATGTTTGACAAACAGTGTTTGATCGTTTGTCAAGAGCGTTATGCTTGTTTAGCAATGTTTTGTGACAAGGCCAAACAGTCAAACATTGTCAAACAGCAAATTTCAAATGTTTGACAAATAATATTTGATCGTTTGGCCAGGGCATTTTGCTTGTCAAGCAATGTTTTGTGTCCAGACAGTCAAATGTTGTGTTTGACAAGCAAACTTCCAATGTTTGACAAACAATGTTTGATCATTTAGCGATGGTTCCACACCCTAAAGCTAACCCTAATGTGGCGTCTAGAGCAAAATTGGCAATAATTTTCCTTGTTTGTTTTTAGGAAAAAGACGAAATCGTAAACACTCAGTTTCTTCTATCTGATCAACTTTACGTAAACGCTGAAGTTCCACCTACAAAAACAGTTTGTCTGTGGTTAGGGGTAAGTTATTTGGGTATTGAAGTCTGTCCATAACGCTTTGGCGTAATTAAATTCTTTTCATTTCTCTTAATTCTGTATCTTTTGGTAATACACAACAACCTGGTACATACATTGGCTTTTTGCCCTATACTCGGGTGGAGACAAAATGCGGAACTCTGTCACTCGGAAAATAGATTCTGCAGATTCCATGGGTTCTGCGCTTTGGAGCTGGCCCTTGAGAACAACGTTAACCACCTAACCTAGACCAACAATGCTATAAGGTACATAGATCATGTCCGTATGACATCATACAGCATTAAAATTTTTTGCAGTCACATGATATCGGGTTTTTGATAGGAAAATCTCATAAAGCAGCCAAAACTTAGTCTAGGTACAAAGTTTCACTGTTCTAGCACTTATGTTCTTAATTTTTTGAGCATTCGAAGTTCCCGATTTCATCCCTGCCAGTCCGCTCCTGTTAGCCCCCAACTTTGAACATTCATAGTTCAGTGGGGGCAAGTTGACTTTGAAGGTGGGGCGAGTTGACTTTGAAGGTGGGGAAAGTTGGCAAAAAGGCAAGTTGGTAGTGGGGTGAGTTGCCTTTGAAGGTGGGGCAAGTTGACTTTGAAGGTGGGGCAAGTTGGCAAAAGGGCAAGTTGGTAGTGGGGTGAGTTGACTTTGAAGGTGGGGCAAATTGACTTTGAAGGTGGGGTGAGTTGGCAAAAGGGTAAGTTGATAGTGGGGCGAGTTGACTTTGAAGGTTGGGCAAGTTGACTTTGAAGGTGGGGCGAGTTGGCAAAAGGGCAAGTTGGTAGTGGGGCAAGTTGACTTTGAAGGTGGGGCGAGTTGGCTTAGAAGTGGGGTGAGTTGACTTAGAACTGGGGTGAGTTGGCAATAGGGCAAGCTGGTAGTGGGGCGAGTTGACTTTGAAGGTGGGGCGAATTGGCAATAGGGCAAGTTGGTAGTGGGGTGAGTTGACTTTGAAGGTGGGGCCAGTTGACTTAGAAGTGGGGTGAGTTGACTTAGAACTGGGGTGAGTTGGCAATAGGGCATGTTGGTAGTGGGGCGAGTTGACTTTGAAGGCGAGGCAAGTTGACTTTGAAGGTGGGGCGAGTTGACTTAGAAGTGGGGCGAGTTGACTTAGAAGTGGGGCGAGTTTACTTAGAAGTGGGGTGAGTTGATTTAGAAGTGGGGTGAGTTCACTTTGAAGGTGGGGTGAGTTGACTTAGAAGTGGGGTGAGTTGGCAATAGGGCAAGTTGGTAGTGGGGCGAGTTGACTTTGAAGGTGGGGCGAGTTGACTTAGAAGTGGGGTGAGTTGACTTTGAAGGTGGGGTGAGTTGACTTAGAAGTGGGGTGAGTTGGCAATAGGGCAAGTTGGTAGTGGGGCGAGTTGACTTAGAAGTGGGGCAAGTTGACTTAGAATTGGGGCGAGTTGACTTAGAAGTGGGGTGAGTTGGCAATAGGGCAAGTTGGTAGTGGGGAGAGTTGACTAGAAACCAAACAAACAAGACCTCCAAGCTGTGTCATATCATACCGGTGTGGTACTGACATCGTGTAAACAAAGTCGTACATGAATTGTGATTTGTGCGTGCGAATGCAATTTTAACTGCCTCAAATGTTATTCCCTTTTAGGCAAATGTTATGTTAGAATACGAAATTGATGAAGCAGCGAAATTATTAACCAAGAACATTGAAACTGCAACTGCAAATTTGACGGATGTTGAAAATGATATTAATTTCTTACGAGATCAAATTACAACTTCTGAAGTCAGTATCCTTTTCTGCAAGGTAAGCAGGTAGCTAAGAACAGGTGTATATTCATGCATATACCGTATTTCATACCAGTTAGACCAGAAAGTTTAAGTGGGGTTAATGCTCCAGGAGGGAAAATGTTATTTATTTGGGGACCCAAACATTGCTGGAGTCCCCCTCTGTTTCCCTACTGTCAGTAAGCTGTCATAGTGATTGACGTGTCGCAGTCCTTTCGTTTTATGATAATCATATTGGGTGGGCTAGGACGTGCCTTCAGTCATTTAGTCATTCAGTCATTCCTGTTCTTGGACACACGAGGCATCGTCAAGCTCAATTCTTTCCTTGACAATTCAGCATGAGTGGGAGAGGGGAGGCAACCTCGTCCCCAGGGTGAATAGGCCTCTACGTGAAACTCCGCTGTCCATATTCAACCCCGGTATCGGCCTTGTCTATTCGCAATTTGATTGGCTGTTCAAACGATAGAGATTTTGAGCGATGTCACAGTTTCTTCAAAATTTCACACCAAAATAGGCCGAAAACTATGTAAAAACATCTATAAAAACCAAAAAATGATGCTACATGAGATATTGTATCTTGCCTAACAGTTATCAATGAAATTCTCCACATTTCCTTTCTAAGAACATCTGCTTTCGGACTCTACATCTTGTCTTGATGCCTGGGGCAAATTTGCCAGTATTTTGGCAGATTTCTTGGCCGCTACCAGGGCCAAAATCGATTTGATGGTTGAGATTCGAGGAAATTCGATTTGGGGCCTGGGTACGAGGTTGGGTGGAAGGGTGACTTACTGAGCCCATTAGTTTGTACCGGCTGTTTTTGAAAAATCGCCGTCTCGAGAGGCTACTGCAGTAGCCCAGTAAAATATTCCTTAATGACGATTAGATATGGCTCGTGTCTATAACTGGGATGTGAAAAGAAGGCAGGCAATGAAAGCATCATAGCAAACCAAAGGTTCTATCCAGAATGAAAAGTCGACTACCAATCAGGAAAACAACATTGATTTGTGCTATGCTAATTTATTTTCTTCTTGTTAAGAACACTCGGACTGACTCGTTTTGTTTAGAGTGTTTTGTTTTGTTCCACGAGTCGATTTTTCTGTTGTTTTGCTGTTGTCAAGCCGTAATAAAATTGAAGAGAAAAGGACGAAAGAATATTAATATTATTTGCCTTAAATAAAAAAGTTTCCTGGCCTGTTTGGTTCCCGGGGGGGGGGATTGTTCGTTATACTAGACGTTCCGCCCAAATGGGTAACTTTTTCAGCGCCAATTTCCCTACATATGGGTTGATTTTTCGTAAAGAATCTCTAAACATGGGTAGTGAAATATATATAACATTTCAGACATGCATTGCTTTGAAAAGCCTGATAAAAAGTGCGTTTTAGTTTTCAGCGCAAATGACTTTTCGACGCATTTAGAGTTGCCTCAGGCGTTAAATTGGGTTCAAACATGTGAGATATTGGTACAAATGGGTAAAAAATTTCGCTGTTTTTCTATACATGGGCACAACGAGAAACAGAATTTATCGGTAGACATGGGTGGGTTTGGAAAAACTGGGCGGCACGTCTAGTCATTTGAACAATGAAGTACCCCCCCCGGGGTTTGGTTCTGTAAAAAGAACTGTCACGTCGTCTACTCTCCCGTGGGCCTAAAAAATTTTTGGTCAAACATTTGAGATTTGCTTAACATAGGATGTTTGACCGTTTTGCCACGTTGCTTAATAAACAGAATTCACTCAGCAATGTTCTTGAATAGCCTCATTTGAGTCGGTTGGTCAAAGATTTGAGGTTTGCTTAACAAATGATGATTTACCATTTGGCCACCTCAAATATTGCTTATAAAACAGCATTGCTTTGCAATGTTCTTGAAAAGCGTCAAAAACATTTTCTGTTTTGGACGTAGCCAAACGAGAAGTTCATGGCCTGTTTGGTTCTGTAAAAAGAACTGTCTCATCGTGTAGTATCCCATGGTCCTCAAACATTGTTGGTCAAACATTTGAGATTTGCTTTACAAGCCTTGTTTGGGCGTCTGGCCTAGTCACAAACATCGCTTAGAAAACAGAATTCGCTCGGCAATGCTTTTGAAAAACTTCAAAAACATTTTCTGCTTATCAAAAAACCAAAAAGTTTTCACGAGCAATATTTTCGACATCGTCAAACGGTCAAACAGTGTTTGGTGTTCGAAAACTACTGAAATTATCAATCAAACATCGCTACAAAGTCGAAAATCTGACATTTGTTTTTCAGACAAAATGTTTGACCGCGTTTGGCGTTAGGCCATATCGCATAACATTGCCGGTCAAACATTTTTCTTGAGACAAGTAGCTTTTTCTTGAGACATTTGTAGGGAAGTTTTTCAGAAACATGGCTGAGCAAATTCTGCTTATCCGGCAAAGTTTTGCGGCGTGGCCAAACAGTCAAATATTTATTGTAGAGCGAATAAAAAATGTTTGACCAACAATGTTTGATCGTTTAACCTGATAAGGTATCAAACGCAAACAGTGAAACAAACCCCGCAGCTTATGATGCGGAGGCGCTTCAGCATCAAATCAAAACATTTGCAGCAAAATGGCGGACGAAATGACAACTAATTTTGGTTTCACAGCTGTTCAATAAAGTTTGACTTATTCACGCGTTTCAATGCCTCAAGAGAATTCCAACATGGCTAATGAGAGAAATCAAGGAATCTTCGCATGTATTGGTCGTCGTGAGACTGGTGTTGTGAAGCCCTGGGAAGTTTTGAACGTGACTCGAGGTGGGCTTCAAATTCAAACAAATTAATTTTTTTAGGCCTTTGTTTCTTGATTTGCTTTGCAGTTCATGCTTTGCCTTTGATTGCTCATTTTCGTTCCAAATTTGTTTTCAAGGTAGCAAGAATTTCATCGGAAGACTTGGAAAGTGGAGGGTGCTAACTGGGCACGATGGTTGTGTAAGCTTTGTTTAAGCATACAGCTAGGGATATAAACCCGATCGGGAGGAAAGTAGCTCGATCGGGATGAAAGAAGCCCGATCGGGATGAAAACAGAAAAATTCTTCTGCAAATTTTCCTCCCGATCGGGATGAAAATGCCAGGAATGTCTATTTACGTATTCCGGGGGATATTTTAGATGTCATTTTCGGAATCTACGCCCCAGAAAACCCTGTTATGTGTAAAAAAATTTTGGGGTTCCCCGTGTGGATTTTCCAGAAATTGCGACTTTGTTAAAAATGACGTCACTTCTATTGTTCTACAGGCAGTTTATTGGAAATTTTGCGCGAAATTGCGTGGAGCACGAAGAAATGATGATAATTTTCACAAAAATTAGTTAATTTAGAAAGAAAGTTCCAAAACATTAGGCCAGGTCAACGGAAAACATGCAAGAAGGGTGCAGAACAATGGAAATGACGTCATTTTTAACAAAATCGCAATTTCTGGAAAATCCACACGGGGAACCCCAAAATTTTTTTACACATAGCAGGGTTTTCTGGGGCGCAGATTCCGAAAATGACATCTAAAATATCCCCCGGAATATGTAAATAGACATTCCTGGCATTTTCCTCCCGATCGGGAGTAAAATTTGCAAAAGCATTTTTCTGTTTTCATCCCGATCGGGCTTCTTTCGCCCCGATCGAGCTACTTTCCTCCCGATCGGGTTTATATCCCTAGCTGGCATAATTTTATGAGAATGAAATTGCCAAGTAGTATTAGTTTTACTGGTAGTAGCCCAAATTTCTCCTCATCCCGTTTTGAATTTTTTGGGTTTCGGCTATGTTAAGCCTTCTTCAGCAACATACACATTTGTTTTTATTTGCCATGAATGGCAAACACATTGATAGATTTTCCCACTAGTGGCATGACTGCATGACATGACCAGGAGAGCCAACAACGTTTCCACTGAGCTATAGAGCTTGATCAATGAAATTGCCCAAGTCACTCTCTAAGTCCTCCCGTAAGACTTTTTGCGTTTTGACTACGTTGAGCCTTTGTATCTTTCTTTGCAATCTATATCTTTATGGCATTATGTTTTCATGATCATCTCTTGCAGGTCAATACAATTGCATGGAATGAACAAGGAAATAAAATACTCTCTGGCTCAGATGACTGTAAACTCAATATTTTTGATGTTGGTAGAAATAGAGTAAGCATAACCACATTGCAATACTTTCCTTTCTTTATACAAAGAATTTTGTTTTTGAGACTGCACCAAACCAAAAAAGATCTATATTTTTTAAATCCCCATAATTTGGTCCCTAATAGTCTGATTAACTTGAAATTACTATGATGGTATATTTTGTGTACTGTGGTGGCATTTTTGCTTACTATGGTTGATAATCACTATTGTACTAGGCTACTATGCTAAATGTGGTGGGTAATTATACTTGATGTGGTGGTATATTTTGCATACTTTGGTCGATAATTATTACTACTGTGGTGGTTTTTTAAAGTTGATGTGGTGGGTTAATATTAGCCTGCGCACAGCCCCTAAACTTTCCTCAACACTTGACCTTAGGAAAGTTTTGAGGCTGTGCGCAGGCTAGTTAATATGCTCTATGCAGTAGTACTTTTTGCATACTGTGGTGGATAGGAAATCATAGCAACACAAAATCCACCACAACAAGCAAAAATACCACCATAGTAACCCACCACAGTAATGATTATCCACCACAGTATGTAATACCACCACATCAAGCATAGCAACCCACCACATCAAGCATAATAACCCACCACATCAACCATAGTAATCAACCACAGTAATGATTATCCGCCACAGTATGCAATACCACCACATCAAGCATAGTAACCCACCACATCATGCATTACCACTACAGCTCCTAAAATATATCACCGCAGCAGTGATTACTGGTTTTGACAGTATGTATCTACTGAATTCAATCAAATTCCAAAAGTATGATGTCTCAATATCCCTGGAATGACTCTGACAGCAAATTTGTTTTAGATCCTGCACTCTGTGAGATCTGGACATCGCGCAAACATATTCAGCGCAAAATTCTTGCCCTTTTCATCAGACAGCAAGGTAGAGATATGTTCATTTTATTTTGCTTGACAACATCTCCATGTTGCCTATTTTTAATCAATTTGTCTTAATCACAGTTATTCAAAAGTTATTCCAAACACCATTGCTTTCTTTATCTTGAGGATGTAAATATTTAGAATTGTTTTATGCAAACCATCTTCATATAAATTTGTTTAACAATTAATGAAAACTTTTCTTTCCAGATAGTTTCATGTTGTGGTAGTGGTATGATTCATTATAATCAAGTTGGTATGGAAACTCTGTATGGGCATAATTATTTCAATTGTCATGCTGGAACAACATATGAGGTAAGAGATGTTAAAGGTCCTTGAAACTAATTATAGTCCTGAAAACTCAAACTCCAATAACTCAAACTTTCATGAATTGGAACTGTTTTTTTGCATTCCCCCTGAGCCTAGCTTGCCTACTATTTTCTTGTAAAAGCCACCGGTAAACTCGAACCCTCAATAACTTGAACGTTTGTTAATGTGAGCAATGTCTTTACTTGACTTGACTTAACTTGACTTGACTTGACTTGATTGACTTGACTTGACTGTACTTGACTTGACTTGACTTGACTTGACTTGACTTGACTTGACTTGACTTGACTTGACTTGACTTGACTTGACTTGACTTGACTTGACTTGACTTGACTTGACTTGACTTGACTTGACTTGACTTGACTTGACTTGACTTGACTTGACTTGACTTGACTTGACTTGACTTGACTTGACTTGACTTGACTTGACTTGACTTGACTTGACTTGACTTGACTTGACTTGACTTGACTTGACTTGACTTGACTCTTGACAATTCTAACTTGACTTTGATCTTGACTCCACTCGTCTCAACTCCTGTCGACTCCACTTAACTTAAGTTAACTTAACGTTTCAACTTAAACATAACTTGACTGACTTAACTTGATTTGACCTGACTAGACCTGACTTACACAAGACTCGACTTTGTTCTTTCTAGGTTTCCGTCACACCCGGAGATCCCAATTCGTTCATGACGTGTGGAGAAGATGGAACAGTAAGGCAATATGATCTTCGCATCAAATCAAATTGTTACTGTCAGGAATGCAGAGAGGTATGAAATCTTACCTACTGCCTTTGTAAGCCGGTTTCACACTGTAGACTTGTCTCATAGTTAGATTTATCGTATTCTAATCACAAAATGACCACCAGAGCGATTCTAGACCCAAAAAATTCAAAAATTTTCATGGAGTCAGTGCATACCCCATACCCCGTATTTAAGTGCATTGAGTTATATTTACTTCAATCTTCGTAAATTCTACTTTTGTCACCTATTGGAGTATGAGGATAGTGTGCAGTTCTAAATTTTTCTTTAAAAAAGCCCTGCGTGTGTCCTCTATATGGAGTTTCAACTGTATTTAATTCTGCTCTTGCCTTTTTTCAGGATATTCTGGTTGAATGTGGACATGCAGTTACTTCTTTATGTGTCAACCCTATGAACCCCTATCATCTGGCCATAGGATGCGAAGATAGCGCCGTTCGTATTTACGACAGAAGAACCCTGGGGGCTGCCAAAGAGCAAGGGTATTTTCGCAGAAGTCGAGAGGAGAGTCCTGGATTGTTATGCTATTTTAAACCACCTAATTTGAAAAGAGAAAGATGCAGGGTTACGTCATTACGATATAGGTAAGTTTCAAATACATTATTCTCAACCTCGTCCCAAGGCCCCAAACCATTTCTTCAATCTCAACCGTCAACCGTTATGGGACCTTTTGGTACCGGACATAAAATTTGCTAAAATATTGGCAATTTTGGCCTGGCACTAGCACAAGATGTAAATTCCGGAAGCAGATGTTATTTGGTCTCTGTGGCGCAGTGGTTAGCGTGCTGTGTCTAAAGATGTCTCCGCGATTTATCTCAATTTTGAAGTTTTGTGCAGCTGAAAGGCTAAAATAATTAATAAAAATTCATAAATATGAAAGCAAGATTGATGAGACTTTTTCTCCTTAGTAACGATGGCAAAGAAATCTTGGTCAGCTATTGTACGGACTACGTATATCTATTCTCAATGGATGAAGCCTACAGGTTGGTCGAGGCGAAAAAGCTGGAACAGGGGAATGGGACATTTAGGATCAGAGGAGGTGGTAGCAACCAACAATCGTCTAATTTACCACCAATGAAAAGACTACGCCTGCGTGGTGATTGGTCTGATACTGGACCTGATGCGAGGCCAATAGACCTTTTCAAAGAGATCTGGGTCGGGAGCGTCATTTTTCTGGAAAATGGTAGGCATATCGAGTAAGGGAATCCTCTCCACGGACAAAGACCAGAATTGCAGTCGCTTCAGAGGAAGTAGTGCAGCAGATTTTACTCCAAATTCACGAATAATAGGAGAAAAAACAGAAAAGGGAATCCTGCGACAGCAATGTTTAAAATATCTACAGAAACTCAGGAAACAAGATGCAATTAACTAACAAAACGGAAAATACTTGATTAAATCGATCCTAGACCAGATAAACTTGGACTTGAATCCTTTCTTTCACTTCAACTCCCATTAAATGTGAATTTGAAGCAAAATTTGCTGCGATATCTCTCCTGGAACGACCGCAATTCCGGTCTTTGTCCGTGGAGAGGATTCCCTTACTCGATACGGCTGCCATTTTCCAGAAAAATGTCGCGTTCAACCCAGACCTCTTTGAAAAGGTCTATCAATTTTCTTCTTTATTTTGCAGCAACTGATATGAATTTAGCTCTTATGCAAAGACTTTACGGCGTTTTCAGTCGATCATTGGAGGAAGCATTTAACATAACAAATCCAAATGCATCTGATACCGATGAAGAGGAGGCCGTAGACCCGGGGCAGAGCGAGTCTGTAGATTCGACTCATGAGGAGGCAGAGAGCCAGGACGAGGCTGATGCAGAAAATAGTGCTGAGAGAGAAAGAACTCAGGAACAGGTTCAGGTAGAGGGTGAAGGGAATGACCATCGAAATAGTGTAGAAATAAATTTGGAAAGTGATCGAGGGCAGAGCGTTAAAGATGAATCTGCTGGGCAGTGTTGCTTTGCAGATCCTAGGACCTCTTATGAAACTACCTCCTCTTCAAGTCAGCTGCCTTCGCTACGAGAACGAGGCTGTGATGCCTGCGTCACGAATATTGATGCTGATCAGGACAATAATCATAATATGGATCAATGTGGGACTTTTTATTCTAAAAAGAGAGATTTCGCTCATACGTCAGACAGTAGTAGCGATTTTGCTACGAAATTAGCTCAAAATATAACGCTTGAGTCGATTCAAACTGTCGGTAGAGGAATCGTATCTGATCAGTGCTTGACGACGTCATACGAAAATCGACAGGGTGTTAATGCTTGTGACGACAGAACGATTTCAGACGAATTGTTTTCGGCTGAAAACAGAAATATGCGAAAACTCCAGAACGTTTCTACCACTGATCAGGTCTCGGACGACACTGGTGACGAGTTTAACAGTGATTTTCGGCTTTCTACCGACGATAGCAGGGATTTTGGGCGGAAATATACAGATTCGTACGAAAATCAAAATTCTGAAAACTCCCGAATGAGTCACCGAGATCTAGTCACATTTGCTCGGCTGTGAAGTCGCTACAAGTGGACGAACATGAAATTTTATCGGAAAATACGAGGGTGATAACGAGAAACGATTGTGAAAATAACAGAAAATCTTCAAAGGAA